>OX424575.1:11662727-12127341 GCA_949152435.1 Gastracanthus pulcherrimus
GAATAATTAGTATGCAGTTCCGCTACTTGTGGATGTAGAAAATCGTGGAACGTGCGGAATTCGGAAGAAAACACCTTTTAAAGAAAAGATGGAGTTTATGGTAATTTTTTAAACGGTTTTTAAGAGCTCTTTTATAATTCATAACAACTTGTAGTTCCTTAATATTGACTCATGCAATATTTCAATTAGAAAAAAAATATGTTAATAGAATTGCGTTTCTCATTTTAACTCTTAGAAGATAATTAAAAAATCTTTTTCAATAAGACTAAGAAAATTGAATAGGATTTAATCAAAAATACTTCAGATGGTTTTATAAAAATAGTCCCAAAAAAGACTTCTGAAATACTCATAAATTTCAACCTTTTAATACTCAAGTTCTTTATTCAATCGAAAATAATATAGGAAGTGTTTTATAATCTCTAACTAACTATATCGCATAATTTATTAAAGAAAAAACAAGCTCCAAATATAATTTTCAGAGTTGGATCTTAAAAATAAGTAGCAGTTATGCTGCTCTTAATTTAATTCGATTTTATTAAATAATGCTGTAATTAGTTCGTTCAAGTATTCTTATACAAGAAGCTATCGATAGAATTACAAATGCATAATTTTATTCGAATGTTAATCGCGAATTCCGTAGCGTCATACACATTTCATCGTTTTTACGGCATCTTTCTTTCAAACACACGCCCTCTTTGGGACTCTGGCAGAGATACTAACAGCTGCGACTTGACCTACCAGAGGTAATTGCGCGGCGCAGATTTCTACCTGGCCCAGCGGCAGAGGCTCACGAATTAAGGCCCAAAAGCGTATTTGTCCACAGTTTCTCCAATTCATGCAAAATTTAGCTTAAAACTTTTAATTTCTTGAGGTTTTAACATGCTTAAAACCGTTTTAATTATTTTAAATAGTTTTTATTGTAAATATTGAGAATAGTGTAATTGCTATAATACAAAAAGGTTTTTTGTAAGTTATTTCTTCTTATAATCTATATTCATGACAAAAAATATAAGAAACCAAGAACTATATAATTTATAGCCATGTTCGTTTAAAATGATTTAAGACTTTGAATACTAAATATGATATACATCATGATAGTAAAATAAAAACGAATAGTATATCTAAGATACTATCTATCAAATGCGCAACTGTAGGTAACCGCGTTTTACTTGGCAATGGCTTGATTAAATTGCTTATTTATACATATGACGTAAACATTGCGTATAAGATCTAATTAGACCGGAATAAATTGAAAATATTCGTGCAATATTTTTTTTTATAATTTATTATTTACATGAAAAGTACATCTAAAAAATCTTATCTTTAATTAGTTTACAAAAGTTGAGACGTGTCAAAAATGTTAGTCTTTTAGATGAACCAGTTATACTTTGCGTACTACACGTACTTTTTATGTGAAAAATAATCTATAAAAAATAGGATTGCTGAGTTAATTCTGAGTTAATTATTTTTAAAATAAGCCATCCATACAGTTGTTGCATTTAATTTTGAAATGAGTAACAAACCGAATCAAAGCAAGGCTTTTCCCAGCCCACGACAAATGTAACTTCATCTTACGCGAATTTCCTCGCGAAACCTTATTCCCCACAATAAATCTTAACACCTGTATATTTAATCCAACCCCGCTCCTAATCCAATAAATCAGCCAATTTTCCTTACACCCAAGTGTCTTTGACCCCATTGCCCATCCACCCGCACCTACACACCCCAATCCCCAGAGGTCTCAATTTTCACGTACGCGTCCAACATCCTCGGGACCTTCGTCACAATTACCACGCGGTCCCCTTAACGAGAATTCAAATTTTCTACCTTTCCACCTTGTAGACACCCACGCGCACACCTCATACACACCCTTTTCTTCATCTCGGACAGAGACGACCGAGGTAAGGATTAGCCACGCCATCGATCACCCCTTCTCTCTTTTTTCCTCTCTCGATCGGTCCTCGCGCACGTGCTCGAGCGAAAGAGATCCCGCCGAAATAAAAAGAGACGAGCACGGGGTAATCCCGAGCTCGTCGTCCCTTTTGTCGAATTCGACGGCCCCCTCAGGACATCCCAGAGAGAAAGAGAGAAAGAGAGAGAGAGTCACGGAGAAAAGAGCGAGTCATCGCTCACGCCGCGTGTGTGTGTGTGTCGGAACATCGCGTGTGTATCTCGTTTTTCTCTCGCGTGTCTTTCTTCGTTTCTTTTTTCATTATTCGGTGGAAGATGCGTCGTCGGATGTGTATAGGGGGAGAGAGGTTATCGGCCGTTGTGCGAGGAAAGGAAGAGAGAGATGAGTGAAGGAGGAGGAGAACGCGAATTGAAAAAAAAGCTTGACTTTTGTTTTGTTTCTGAGCCCGGGTGTGTGTGTGTGTGTGTCGAAGATGGATTCGGGGGGTTTTTGGGTGATGAAATAATGTTTTTTGATTTATGGGTTGCTTGAGGGGATGGGATAAGAGCTCGTTGAGAATGGTTTGTGTAGTGGAAAACAGGATGGAGAGAATTTTCTGATTGAGATCGTCATGAAAAACGTGGGACAATTCTGACTTTGGGGTATGAATTGTACTGATAAGAGGTAAAAATTAACTTTTTTATTTGATTTATTTCTCAGAACAGAAATAACGGGTTTGCAAAGTGCAGTGCCTAAACTAAGAAACCCACAAACTTAATAATATGCTTCCGCAGACGAAGAAGGAAAACAAACTGATACATTATGATCAATATAGTGTTCAATTTATAAAAATCGACGTTAATCGTCATAATTATTACTGCGCAGTGAGGTAAAATTTGTCACGAATTGGGTCAATTTTTACCGAGTATCCAGTGTAATTTTTTATCGTAAAGTTAGAATTTCCAACGTACAAGATGCAATAATAATATTCAGTATTAAAAAGTACCTCTAAATATTTTATTCGTTGATTAATAGTCATTAATCTCAAAACTTAGATTTTAATTTAAAATAATTCTTAAATTTTATTTTTACTATAAATATCATAATAACCATCTGTCAGTTTTTATCTGGGGAATTAGCATGATACTTTATTTACTGTATATACGTTCTTATATAAAATTAAAAAACAACAGAAAAAAAAATACAATTTTTCTTTCATATTTACTGAAAATCCGACTTAAAATGCAAACTTCATTTTTTATAAAAGATGAAATAAAGGAGATTTATGGTTGACGGAGAGTAGTTTACAGGATTTTTCTACGCTCTATCTATCTTCGCTAGAAAATATAAGAGGATTAAGGTGGCTAGATTTTTATCTGGATTCGTGATAATACCTTTTTAATTGTAACGGGTGGAAAGATTCTTCATCCCTGTTACTGCTGCGTCAAACACTTTTTAAAATAAATGTTCCCAGGGGGTTACTTTATAAAACATTATCTGAAAAAGTGTGTATTAGAGAATAATTAACCTAGCAGAAATCAGACCATTTATAAGAAAAAACGCTTTTCTTTGCTACACAACAAAAATATTACTTATTTCTATTGCATCTTCAATTTTTAGTGTTGAAATAAATGATAAAAACACTAATTTCACTTATTACATAATTTGCACTTAAAATAATAACTAATTCACATCGTTATAAGAAATATTTTTAATACCTAAACCTTAATATTTATATTCGTGAGTAACTAAAAAAATGAACTGCAGAAATGTATTTTACTGTAACAAAAGCTAATGATTAAAATATAAAATCCCCTTTGCTGTTTAAAAAGCAGCTTTCTCGCTTTTTCCCAACCTTTTCCTTTTCGGCTAGAAACAAAAATCGCTAAGAAAAACCTTCTCATTATTATAAAAATCCTCTCATCCAACCTCAAAATACACCTTTTTCCACCACCTCATTTCGCAATCAAAATTGTCCAATTAACTACCTCCTTATAGCTACCCCCTCCACAAAATCAATATCAGCACTCTCACGTTCGCGCAAGAAAATCAAACCCGCAACCTCCCCACTCCTGCGCGCAACTAATCAAGACTCCCGGGCCTTTATCTCAGCAGCCGTGAGACGCGACGAGCCGACACAGTGATGTAAGCTTGATAAACCGACTCTACCTCCTCTCAAACTCTACCTACACCCTACCTATCCACATACATACACACACACACACACCTTCTCCAGATCGCTGAAAAGGCAGTTAAGTTTCGACGCCAACTCGGACGCGATTACCCGACCGAGCGAGGGAATCCACAGCTGGCCTTTGATTCTCGCGCGCGGGAACTAGTTACAATTGCAGCCGAAATTCCGCTTCCCGCCGATATCGCGCGATCCAATTTTCCGCGAGTTGTGTCGCTAACGATCCTCTGTCTCTTGGAGACTGGAGGTGGAGGTGGGAGCCGATTATATTCCGCTGGGGTGATGCTGAGACGGGGTTTCGGATCTTACGTTACTTATAGCGGGCGAGATGGGCGAGTGTTGGAGAATCGGATGCATGATTGATGCGGGGGAGTCGATATTTGCGAGGGTGACGAGCGGTTTCAAGGTTGCGCGGGCAGGTTGTTGCGTATAGTTGGATGGGTAGGTGAGTGATCGTTCGTTTGTGGGGTTTAGAGAGGAAAAATGGATTCTTTGGTGGGTTACGCGTTTAGTGAGTGGACGTGGAATGTGATGTTGAATTTTTAAATGTACAGTTGAACCTTGATCATATGGAATTTAAGGAGTTCGCCTGGATTTCGAATTGTTGAGGATTTTGAAGGATTAAGGGTTCGTTGTAAAACAATAATACGAATGTTTCTGTTTATTCATGCATAAATTGATAATAACTGTAAAAGCTGATAATTATTTACGTAAATAACTTTGCTGTTTATGGGTCATGGAGCAAATAAGATTAAAAAATTATAAAATTATTGTAATGACCTTTAATTAATTTTTGAGCCCAGATATGTTGAAGTAGTCGTTAATTTTTTATAATTAATTTTCACGGAAGTAAAAGATAACCATAAAGTAATATAATAATAATAAATAAATAAATAACTAAATAAAGGCACATTTTTAATTAAGCGTTTAAATTATTTTGAATACTTTGCATTTATTTATTTGTATAAAGCTTTGTTAGCAATCTCTGTATTGAATTTTCAAATTAGTGATACGCACATGCCCGCGCATTAACTACCTGCAAAAGGGATTAATTTTACATATTCATGACATGAATACTCGATCAATCGGATGAAACGAGGATCAATCCGAAGTCAACCTCCTTTTTTTTAATTTATTTTTTCCATCTACGCTTATACGCTTATGAATGATACTTTTCACCGGGATGTATAGAATCGATCATTGCCTTTT
This sequence comes from Gastracanthus pulcherrimus, assembly GCA_949152435.1. Classification (NCBI taxonomy): domain Eukaryota; kingdom Metazoa; phylum Arthropoda; class Insecta; order Hymenoptera; family Pteromalidae; genus Gastracanthus; species Gastracanthus pulcherrimus. The sequence goes on from OX424575.1 coordinate 11,668,019, forward strand.
ATTCATAACGAAATAGCGCTCTCGCTCTGTAAATAAATTAGAGCGCCACGCGCGTTCGCGCCGCTGCAAAAAATAAATCCAGGTTTCCAATTTTCACTCCTGTGTTTAAGAATAAATAACAGCCTCAATAATCTCCTCCCCCTTCGACCGCGACCAACAAAAAAAAAGTAATAAAAAAGCGAATCCACGCGCGCGTGTCGGACAATCGCGACACAGTCTCTCTATGCAAACCGAAGACTTTATTACTCCCGCGAAATAATTTATACGCGTCGTTTGAATATCGACGAGGCCGTAAAAAAAACGAAATCCTCCCTTTTTTTCGAACACTCGTGCCACCGCCGGTTTTCAATTAAACAAGTGCTGCTATATTGGATTGAAACGATGTAAATCCGCGAGCGTATAAATTTCATCGCCATCTGCCAAATTACGGTGGTTCTTGCGCAAAAGTGAAAATCAAGGGAATGACGCGAAATAAGGAACTTGTATGAACATTTTTCTTTGGTAATGTCTCCGATATCGATAGAGACTGTAGGCCGACTCTCAAATCCGGTTGAATTTTTCAAAAATATTAAAATTTAAAAAAGTTATAGCTTCTTTTAGTTTCTTTGTGGCGTCACTGTTGTAAAGAACAAAGGAGCCGATACAGCAATGTAACGTCACGACTATTTTCATACAGCTGCAACTTCTTTAGATTTTGATGTATTGCAAAAATTGTAAAGTTCACAAATGAAATGTACTGTGATCTATCAGAATATGACATACGAAATTTTCATACAAATTCCTTATTAAAATATATCGTTCATAATATCTATAGTTATTACTCTAAATTTTGGACTGGGTCATTCACCCAATATGCAAAATAATTAGCTTAGAATTTTTTTTTCTTTATTTGAACAATGCATCTATTTTTACTCAAACGAATTAAAAGAAGAAGTATTTTAACGATTAACTCGAAATTGTAATCGAAGATACACAGAAAATATTTGACTTTAAATGATGAGTTTCTTTTAATTTTATGAGATGATTCGTATGAACGCTCATAAATGAAGTTCCTGTTTATGTTACACACTTTGCGATCTGAAAATCCAACAAAAAACAAATACACCCCACAAAACCACCCTTAAATAACGCACCTGCCTACAAGAACTACGTTCAATAACCCCCAATCCCACCTAAGCATCTGAATCCCATTAAAACCGACTACACTCGTCGCCCCCTCGCATGACCCTCCCCATAAATTGCAACTGAAAGCTACTGCTGCGTCGACGCATCTCCACTCGCGTGTCATTACTCGCTCTCTCTCTCTCTCTCTCCCCGCGATGAAAGTGCGAGAAAACGAGGTCAGCCGCGCGCCAAAGTTCTCCTGGCCCAGCCTCTGCCCACCATCCGTAATCTCCCCTCTAATGACGTTCGCCGCGTAATACACCCAACCGACTCCCCTGCAAACCCCCCCACGCGTGCATAAAAGACCACGTAATCCCGCGAAAAAAGCGCGTGTGCAGCGCGCGTTTCAATCTCGCAGCGACAGCGCGAATCAAACGCGCGCAAAGGATTTCATTTGCCGCTGCCGCTCGCGACGACCCCATTATTTCCCTGTGCAGCGGCAGCAGCAGCAGCTTCCTTTTTTAATGAAGCCGGGCTGTGGTGTTCTGCTGTTCCTCCGGCGATCTATACCTCCGGCCGGGGCACACGTGTGCTTAATGGCTTTGAAAGGAGGTTTCAGCTGTGAGAGAGAGAGACGGGGGCGCGAGGGGCAAGATTGACTCCCGACGACGAGTCTTTTAAAGCGGCCGGATCTTTGATGTCTTTATTGGAGCTTTTAAGGGGCGAGGATCGTGTCGCTTCTTTTGCTTTGCTTTGCTTTTGCTGTGCTTCTTTTTTTATTTGACTCGGGGCGTCGCGCGTTTTATTTAGCGCGAGACTGTAAAATATAGTTACTGAGGAATTATGTCGTTCTTTAGACGGCGAGGAGAAGAGAGAGTCTTCCGCGAGTTCTTAAAGCTCGAGGAGCTCTCGCTGTGAATCAGGAGTGAATAGAGCGATGATACTCAAAGAAAAATTAAATTAAAAGCTGTGAGAGCGCGAGCGATAAAGTTAAATTTACAAGAGATCGTAAATTTCGTGATTGCGTATTAAGGGATGCTAATATGAAGTGTCTTTTTAACTTCCTCCTAAAGGAATATGGTTATACTTTTAAAAAGGGTCAATTAACAACAAATTAGCGTTTATATATATTTTGCTGTAATATTCTTGATGGCAAAGCCAAGATATCTAGGCTAATAATTTACGTTTTTTTACGTACATTTTGGTTTACAAATTTAAATTTTATATTGCATAAACATTTGCAATCGTTCATATTCAAGCTAATTATTACAGCTTTAATTCAGAAAAATACAAACGTTTGTAAAACATATGTTTGGAGACTTACACTTAATCAAATTCAAATGAATATGAAGGTTGATTAAAGACGTGAAATATAAACCCACGCGTAAACATTGCTTTAATCTCTACAACTGTACCCTAAATTCTTATTAAATATTGTATACACCCGTTAATTTTAATTATAGTAGACTCTCGATGTATCATCGTTATCTGCATCTTAACTTGAAGTACTTTCGCTTATACGTTTCTCGCCTGTCCAAGTACGTGCCGTTTCTGCGCTTATACGTTTCCCGCGAACCCAAGTACATCCCGTTTCTGCCAATTCGAAGTATCTGAAATCGATTGATGTATTAAGGGAAAACTAAATATATTATTATTACAACTCCTATTTCTTCCCAAATTTGAGACAATATATCCAAAGTCTACTATATATAAATAAATTATGAATTAAGCTTATAGAATATACTAGCAATGCAAACTAAACTTAACATTAATATACTTAAATGTATTCCAAGTACCATTTCAACGCAACTAACCGAATCCTCTCTATTTCTGTTACAGACCCAAAGAAGGATAACAATGGCAACGGTCTTCTTCCTGCTGGTGATCCTGGCCAGCAGCGTTGTGGCCGGCGAGGCGGCCTTCTGCCCGAACGGCTGCATATGCAACGACGACACCCTCGTCGTGTCCTGCATCAGCGCCAAGCTCGACGTCATCCCGATCGCCCTGAATCCCAGCATCCAGCGCATCGTCCTGCGCGACAACCAGATCAAGATCGTGGACGCGGCCGCGTTCCAGTTCTACGGCGATCTGCGCAACGTCGACCTGTCCTTCAATCACCTGTTCACCGTCCCCGATCACAGCTTCGAGGCCCAGAAGCAGCTGGTCGAGCTGCACCTCAAGCACAACAAGATCTCCGCCCTGACCGAGAAGACCTTCACCGGCCTGAAGTCGCTGACGGTGCTGAATCTCCGTAACAACTACCTGGAGGCGCTGACCAACGGGCTGTTCGCCTCGCTGGACAAGCTCGAGGAACTGGACCTTGGCCAGAATCGCATATCCAGCGTGGAACCGGGTGCCTTTCAGAAGCTCGGCTCTCTGAGGGTCCTCTATCTGGACGACAATCAGCTGCAGAGCATCCCGTCCCCGGCCTTGGCGCCGCTGAACGCTCTTGCCGAGCTGCACATCGGACTTAATGCCTTCTCCGCACTGCCGGACGATGCCTTCAGGGGTCTCGAGCGACTGGCCGTGCTGGACGTCACCGCTGCTGGCCTGGACAACATCAGCGACGAGGCCTTCCGCGGTCTCAATGCCCTCAAGAGCCTCAAGCTCAACGCCAACAAGCTCAGAGAGGTACCGACCAAACAATTATCGACCCTGCCCAGACTGGAAGAGCTGACCCTCGGTCAGAACTTCTTCACCTCGCTGAGGTCCGGTGCCTTCAAGGGACTGACCAACCTGAAGAAGCTCGAGGTCTCGGGAGCCACGCTCCTGACCACTGTAAAACGAGGTGCTTTCTCGGACAACGGCAACCTCGAGATCCTCGTGCTGAACAGCAACAAACGACTAACCACCCTGGAAGACGGAGCCCTGGCCGGTCTGCCCAACCTCCGCCACCTGATGCTACGGGACAACAACTTCGCGAGCTTCAGCGAGTCTCTCGTGGCCTGGAGCGAGCTCCGCCGCCTGGACCTCAGCGAGAACCCGCTGGTCTGCGACTGCAGCGTCCTCTGGCTGGCCGACGTCCTGGCGCCCCGCAACTCCAGCCCCGTGATCTGCGCGGAGCCGCGCGAGCTCCAGGGCAAGTCCCTCAAAGGAATGCGACCCGACGAGGTGGGCTGCGCCTTCTCCGACCCACGAAAGCAGGCCCTCCTGGCGACGCTGTGCGCCGCGGGCATAGCCTTCTTCGCGGGCCTGGCCTTCATCCTCTACTACCGCTGCAAGCGCCGGGTCCGCGACGCCTTCAAGGACTACGAGTGGAAGAACCGCTCGATATCCCGCAAGGAGCACGAGTACCAGAAGACCTTCTCCGAGGACGAGTACATAGTTCGCGCGGCCCACGGCCACCACCTCCACCAGCAGCAGTCCCAGCATCCTCTGCACCTGCACCACCATCACCAGCAGCAGCAGCAGCTGGCCGCCCACCAGCAGCACCTCCAGCAGCAGCAGCAGGCCCACCAGATAGCCTCGGGCATCAAGCCGATACCGGTGACGGAACTGTAGCTAGAGCTTCGGGCGGCGAGCCCCAGCAGCCATCACGGCGGAGGCGTCTGGTTCCTGCCGCACGGGGGCACCACACCCGCCGAGGGCTTCACCTACATCGACGGTGAGACGGCGCACAAGATGCGCCACCCGGGGACGCTGCCCAGCTCGCAGAGCCTGAGACTCTGCACGAGCGCGGCCTGCACCGCCGCCAACGGCGACGTCGTGTCGCCGGTGACCAACGGCTCCGCCACGACTCACCACCACTACAACAATCATCATCACCAGTCGCTGCGCCGGGGCCAGACCTCGCGCTCCTCCAAGTCCAGTCCGAAGAACAACAACGGCAACAGCATCGTGGCCTCGACGACGGCGCCCAACTCGCCCTCGCCGCCGCCCCCGCCGCCGCCCAGGTACCCCGCGCAGTATCCTACCTTACCGATGAACGGCAACGCGTGTCATCATTATCAGACGCGCTACGGCTCGGACAGGGAGACCAATACGGCTGGCAGGGAGAGGTCGTCGCGCGGGGACAGGACCAGGGAGTCCAGCAGGAGGATGGAGCAGCTGTCGGCGTCGTCGCATCAGCAGCGCCAGGAGGAACTGGAGATTCATCACGGGAGCCTGGCGCGACGCGATCTCGGTGGCTATCACGCGTAAAATATGTGACCAGGAGGTGCGAGCGACGACGACGAGTTTTAGGTTGTGTTTTAGATTGAGGAGGGGAGTTGGCGATGGTGAGGATCGTGAGTGAGAGGTGTAACTCTTCTACGGGTAAGATGTACGGCGACGTCGGAGGACTCTCTTTTTAATCGAGCGACGAAGAAGACTGACCGTGACTGTGTTTGTTTAGGAGATGTACAAGTGGTTCGTGACGACGTACCGTGCCGTGATGTGAAACGAAAAGCAATCCAGGTTAGGGAGGATGTGTAGGAGCTGTGTGTTGTCTGTGTCTGTTTAGAGTATCGATGATCGACGACGGGATAGAGAGAGAGAGATAGAGAAAGAGAGAGAGAGGGAGAAAAGTGCGTGTGAAGATAGAAGGGGACTATTGTAGTTAAGTGTACCTTTCTGCGAATATTCGGTATAATCGTGTACGACGCGGATGATTATGTGTGCGATTGAGCTTGTAAATGACGCGACAAGGTGTATTTATTCCAACGGTTTATTTAATAAGCTAGGTTGTTGTTTTTGGTTTGTTGAGAGCCCGAGTGTTGGCGTTCGAGGCTGTGAACTTTATCCGATCGATGCGGAGAATCGTTCCGATGAGAACATGCTGAACTCGATATTTCCGAGCGAGTATCATTCAGCATTTTCTCGGGATTCTCCGCATTCTTAAATTACGACGAACACCGTTTAGCTGTGAAAATTTCGACTAGTCTCTGTGGCGTAAAAAAGTACACACACGAAGTCAAGCCTCGGATTGCCAATACTCACGAGAGAATCCAGTGAGATCGAGCGTGTTTAGTATGAATGAATGTGTATAATCGTGTCTGTCATTCAGTACAAAGAATCGGAATCTCGAGAAGACGCGATTCTTTCCTCCTACTTAAAAAAGAAAATAAAAAAGCAATCTTGTGTGTTCTTGAGTGGCGCGCGTCTCCGTAAATATAAATACGTATATAAATATATATATATGTGTGTGGCCGCGCGGTGCACCTGCAGGACGGCGCCGGAAGAAAGAGAGTAGTACGAAGTTCGATTAATGCAACGGTCTAAACGGGCGAAGAAAAGAGTCTCGACGCGGATCGATTATATTTATCATTGTGTAAGCTGCGATACGCGCGCGTGTGTATCTCTTAATTAAGGCGGACCTTTTGGGCACGAGTATATCTCTTTTTCTCCCCCCTCCTTCCTCTAACTACCCAGCGAAGCAACTTATACATTTCCAAACTCTAAACTCTATCTGTGTGTTGTGTCTCTCATTAAGAGGGACTTGTATCAAAGGAAAAAAAACATGCGAAACAAATGATATATACAAAGTTATATATATACATAGCGTTGACGTGTGTTCTCAAGCGAACGCAGCAAACAAACAAAAAATGTCTATATCTCCTGCGTAATAATATATTCTAAACGTTCGAATTATTTTCCGAAGATAAAGACAGAAAAAAGGGATAATGGAAGAAAAGAATAAGACACCAAATGACGCGCGTGCACCTGGCCGCTAATGAAGGGCCTTCTCCTTCCTATGTATCCGGGCCCTTAATTGGCGACGACGACGGACGGTATATCTTTTAGGGCTTTATCGGCGCTATAGAGCGCTCGCGAGTGCGATAACGTTATGCAGTAGAAGGAGAATAATGCGCCCTGCGAGCGCATTCGAGTGATGCACAAGCGAGCGCAGGCTTAAGTCTCCCCTCGAATCGCTTTTAGGAGAGAGAGAGGAAGCAAGTTAAGCCCGATAATGTTTTCGGGATTAATTAACGTCGCGTTAACCTGGGAGCGAGCGATCGTTTTGTTTCCCGAGAGACCGGCTAATATTTTTGAGGGATTTTCCTGTGCGTTTGCTTTTGCTGGTAGGGAATGCAGTCGGTGTAATTTACATTTGCATTCGGATTATAGAATTTAAAGGATTTGGTTAATTCAAATATTGCGATGGAAAATCTTTTGTTTCTCTTTTGTTTATGTCGGTTCAGTAACATTTTTTCTTTATTGATTTAAGGCTAGTAAGTCAAATCAAGTCTCGCTCAAAGCAATCTCTGCATCTTTGTCTGAAAAGAATCTCCCGTAAATTAAAATATAAAGTCAAACCACCAAAACTGCCGAAGGACACACTCCTGCGTCACGGGGCCTTGTCATACATGTTTTACGACATCAAAAACCGCCTCGGTAAAGTGTTCCCCGACGACGCGAGACGAAAGACGGGTTTTTCTCTTTTTAAAAAAGGAGGGGTAGACGCGCGAGCAGAAAGAAGCAGATCTTAACGAAGCTTGTCGTCGTCGTCGCTGTCGCCCTTATCAGCGCAACAAAAAGGCAATCTCTCGTGTAATTTTTCTTTTTACGCAGGGAAAGGAGTCAGGAGCGAATCTAATTTATTAATTGCCAGTCCTGCATCCAAGACTCTCGCCTCTCGACTCTCCCATCGTCTAACCTCGTTAAACCCGCGCTTCTCGCCTCCATCGTCTCGGACAAATTTAATTTTCCCATCAGAAACCTTCATTTTTATATCGGAAAGTAGCGAGAAAAAGCTCCGAGCGCAGCGCGAGATAAATCACGCGACGCGAATCGACTACAGCCAGTCCCATTGTAAGAGAGAAAAGCGAGAGAGACGAGAGAGAAAAGGAAGCGATTCCATATATTCGAGGCGCATTAACGGAGCAGAAAAATTGCCGCTCGCAGGGAAAGGAAGAAAGCGTGTCGAATAAAAGTGCAGAGAATATACGGGAGAGAAGAAGAGAGATAGATAGAGAGTTGCTCGCGAGCGCAGTATTTCACGCGTGCTCGCGACATTAAGGTCGCAAAGTGCCAAGTCGTTATATCACTTTTCCTCGAGCGCGCGTGTACGTGTGTACCTCCTTTTCCCTTCTCTCGCGCGCTCGCCCGCCTTTGATCGCATTTATCCTCGGTCGCGAGTAGAGGTGCGCGAGACGTGTAGTGCAACGCGATATTAAAAGACTGGCGTTTTGACTTTCTAAGAGCGCGAATTGCAGGATTTATGTAGCGTTGAAGAGGAGATGGCTGAAGTTTTGTGTTGCGAGGAGGTGAGATAATTAGACGCTGCAGCGTTTGATATATACACTGAGAGATGGGATGCTTGGTATCGGTTAACATGCATAAATATGTATATAAGATATGTGGACAACATCTTAAATAGTGCATTATACATAATTTAGAATTATAATACTTCAACTTCACATATGTTGTTCAATGTACTGTAAATTAAGTGCTCAATATGCCAGAACTACTGAAATCTTTCTTTGATGCGTTATTTCTTCGAATGCATGATCTCTGGGAAAAATTGATTCTTACTCATACCAAAAGGTTTCTCTGATCTCAACGCAAATATCAATTTCTTACGTTCAATAATTCTTTTAACCTAGTTTCAAAAAAAAGTTCATTAAGGCTTATTATTTGACCAAATATTATGCATTCGAAGAAACCATCCATCCAAGAGGAATATTATCAGTTCTAGCATACTTATACATGTTCAATCTACAGTAAAAAACGAAGCACCACTCAACGCACTCTCCAAAATCATCCCAGCAACATCTTAAACACATCCCTCTCTCAGCCCAAAAAAAAGCCCCTCGGCAACACCCACAAAAGCATCGAAACTCCCTTCAACGCCGCGTCGCCCAGTGCGCAAACACCCTCGAGCCCCACTTACACCACCGAGAGCATAGAATCCCCGCGAATCGACTACGCTACACCACCGAGCGCGAGTTTCGAGTAATTTGCTGACTCGGACGAGAGAGCGAGGCGGCGCTTCTCGCGTCGATCGCGCTCGCTCAAAGGGAGTTTGCCCACGCGCGCGCACACACACGTACACACTTTGGATCGGAAATTCATCCGAGGCGTAACGAGCTCGGGCTTTGTTCGCGGGCGCCGGTCACCTTTGGCCCCCTTTGAGAGGAAGATTTCGCGCACACGCGCCAGTCCAGATGGAGAGTAGTTTGCGCGTGTAGGGGTGTGTGTGTGTGTGTGTGTGTATACACGCGCGCACGCGAGAGCCTCGGGGCTCTGTGGATGCGAACCTCCTCTGGCCTCGCGCCTCTTTTGCCGGCCTCGGTGTTGTTGACGACGCGGCGCTTGGCGCAACGGTGCAAGGAGACCGACAACTGTTTGACCACGTTATGTTTGGGGATCGGCGCGTGTACTCGGGGATTCTTTGAGCTTGCTGGAGGGTAGTCCGGGAATTTGTATGGGTGAGTGTTTACCGATGATTTGGGAGTAATCAGGGAGATCGTTGATTATTGATTAATGGGGTTTCACTGGAAGTTTATTGATTAACCTTGAGTTTGCAATGATAAGCAGTAGGGTCAGTGATAATTAATAGATTTTTACTTATGTTCATTATTAATCAATTAGTTCATTTTTTGTTAGTAAGTTTATTGTTCATTAATAAATTAGTAAGCTCAGTGATCATCAGTAAGTTTATTGATAATCAGGATGTTCACTGATGATCAGCAAGATCGTTATTGATCAGTAAGCTCATTATTCATCAGTATTACTTACTGGCAATTAGTAAGCTCACTGATAATTAGAGAATTACACTAATAGCAAGGTTACTGATGATCAGTAAATTCACAAATGATCAGTAAGTTCACTGATGACCAGTAACTTCATTGTTAATCAATAAATTCAATCATACATCATCCAGTTTAATAATAAGCAGTAGCTTTATTGATAATCAGTAAGTTTATTGTTAATCAATATTAATGTTCACTAATAACCAGTAAAAGATTCACCGATTCAAATTCATCGAGTACGACGTAAAAGCCCATCTAAACTCAGAAATCGATCACGCTACACAATTTTCCTCATCTCACGCAGAGTGTAATTTCATTTCCGTAAGTAAATCGCAGACATCAAAGTCAAAGGATCCACCGATTCTTACGTCCCTTCCTCCCTCCATCTCTCTCTTCGCTTTGATCTGCGATTCGCCCCCTTCAGCGATGCATTCCCGCGCAACCCTCGCTGTTTTCTTTTCTCCGTTTTTCCCTCGTCCATTTTCGTCGTTGTCGAGTTATGCTTTATCGAGAGGAAGAGTGAGAGAGAGAACTCCGCTGCAGTGTATTCGTGTGTCGCGCGTACCGAGGGCAGCGACAAAAGCCGGAAGCGAGAAATCACCTTTTAACTGGGCCGCACTTATCCACGTTTCTCTCGTTCCCCCATTGTGAACGAGCAAGCGGCACCACTGCCAAATGCTCGACGGATTAATCGAGCGCGAGCTTAGCGGGCTATTGCCGACCCTTAGCGGCTCTATGAGCTTTCTTTCTTGCTTTCTCTTTGTTTCTTTCGGTTGTGGAGTGGAATTTGGGATAACGAAGATTTTTGGCAAATGGTTGTTTTGCCTCGTTCGTGAAAATTGTTATATAGATTGAGAGTAATGATTTGGCAAAAATTCCAAATTGGGTGGCATACATTTTCTATTTGTATTTGTTCTTTGGGGGGATATTCGATTTGATGTAAAAGTTATCATCGTTATACTGGAGTTAAATTTAATTTACTGTAAAAATGGTCTTTTTTATATAAAATCGAATGCGTCTCCAGTTTATGAACAGAAATAGTAAATTTTATTATACGATTTCTCAGAGACTGATTTTTCATGTTTAATATTATATAAAAATTATAATTCAGAAAGAAAGACAAGCCAATATTATATGTATTAACAACATCTTTGATTCTAAAACAAATGTGTTCAATTATCGCAAAACTCAAACATAAAAAAGAGATTCTTTTACTCTATTGTTTCCTATGCATTAAAGCACCAAAAGAAAAGCTCCATACACGAAAGTTTATTCTTCCTCTCATCTTCTTGCCAACTGTTTACAAAGTACACAAATGAAACGTATTCCGAAACGATCTCCACTTCGCACCCTCCAACAAAAAAAGAGAAAGAAGATCTCTCCTATCCCAGAGAAGCCGATTTCGCGCCGACAACGGAATGCACTCAATCCCCCCCGCGCGTCTTCATAGAATACCAGATCGCATTGATTAACAGATTCGCTCTCTCCTCGAAATTCTAGACGTCTCAGGCGATTATACAAATCCACCCAAACCTAAACTCTCCTTCCCGAACGGCTTCTCGCACGAAAAAGAAGAGTCGAACTCGAGCGGCACGGAAGGGGACACAAGAGACTCGCCATTCTCGCACACTCGGCACGTTTCCTCGCGCGCGCGCGCGCTTCTCGGCACAGAAAAGCAGAGAGCCGATCGTCGTTACGTAGTAGTTGCTGCGCTCGCGCGAAAAAAAAAGAAAGAAGAACCGGGTAAAGTACTATACTACGCGAGGAGGAAAAGTTTCCGCGAATACGCTGCGCCTCATTTGAATCGAGTGATTCCTCTCCGGAGACCAGAGAAGAGAAGCTTCTATCTCTCTCTCGATTTCTTGTGCAGGTCGTGTTCATAAATGTTTTACGGCCGGCGGGAGAGCGAGAAACACGTAGGAAGGGCGTTTGCGAATTTTTTTTCCTTTTCTGCAGAGGCAGAGCGAGAGGGAGTCACGGATGTAAGAGTGATTTCCTTCGCGTGTGACTTTTTAAAGGCGGGAGGCGTCGTCGCGAGTTCTCGCGCCTTTATCAGGGGCTGTAAAAGTGAGAAGGAGGTGGGAGGAGAGAGAGGGTCGTTTTTGCCGCGAGATAAATTTTTACGCGGAAAGTTTGTTATACGAGCGCTTTCTCGGGTTTAGCGCTTCTTCGTCTTCGGGGTTCTTTGGCTTCTGGGGATGCTCCGTTACGACGCGCGAGGTTTTGTTTTCGCGATGTTCTTTTGATTTCTGGGGTGGCGAGCTCGAGCGAGCTCGGGATTGTTAAAAGATCGCCGTTTTATAAGAGCTTTGCGCGTAAAGTGAGGGGAAATTTGTTTTTCAGCAGGAATTTTTATAATCGCAAGTCTCGGCGGATAGGCGTATATGTTTCAACCAAACTGTTGTGAAAATTAAAATAGAACGGAATACTTTATTTGGTAAAACTATGTTTAAGGCGTATTTAATAGTGTAAAGTTTCCATGTCAAAGAGACAAACCGAAAGTATCTTTTTTGAGTATCTAAGATATTCTAAGAAGATAGTTTTAGCTTTGTTTGATATAGATACCGTTAAAATTGAAAGAAAATATCACGTCATGTTTACAATCTTTACATTCTTATTTTATGGAAGAAACTATTTTTTTTTAATTTTAATAACAGTTTTTTTGAAAGGGTGTACACTTTTACGTTTAGATATTTAGCCGCATGACTTTACAATATTTCTCGCAAATACCACCATGGATTGAATTCTGAATCACTTAAGACTACAATTAAAAATCCCTCAATTATTCCTAGCAATAAAGTTATGTTAATAATAGTCATACCACCCTTTCATATCCACGACTCAAATAAACAAAACGCTCCCAATTTCCTTCCTAATTCACAATTCGATCCACGACGGCAATAGAATTGAACAACCGCTGCGATAGAGACGCAAAACGATACCCGGTTTCCCCCGAATAAATATTGAATAACACGCTACATTGATTCCCAGCGAGCAGAACAGACCACTGGCTACTAATCGTAAAATATGATACAAACGTTGCGGGAAGGATGCTCGTTCCCGCTCGTGTATGTATTTACCTCCCACGTTGATGAATCTAATCTGAATGCGCAATCTCCGCTCTGCTGTATATACACGGGAAATCGCGTGCGCGCGAGCGCAGAGGAGGGAAACAGTTTCAAATGAAGCGAAAAATAAAGCAATCGATACGTACTCGAGGCGAGCGCTCGCGTTACAGCGATTTCTCGCTCCGCCTGCGTAAAATCCATCAAGTGCGCTTTTCGATCTTCGCTTTAGACGTGTAGCTGCATAGCTGTACATTGATAAGGATTCAGTTTTTTGCTAGGACCCAGTTTTCGATCGGATTACCAGATACAAAATTATCAATTTCAATTGGAAACGAAAATATCATTTCGAATTCTAGAAACAGTGTAAACTGAGCCACCGTTATACAAAAAATTACTTCTCGTTAATTAATTTTCCCTCGAAGCTACCATAAATGCAACTGGCCGAAAACTGCGCCTACGGCCAAACAACTCGCGTCCGTCGCTCTGTCCCAAAAATCACAAAGCTCCGGAAAATTCGCTCACGCGCGCGTCTCGTCACCTTTGTTTACACAACGGCAAAATATTTCGCGCTCGCTAGCGAGAGAATACAGAACGTCCTCTCTCCGCCCCCCCCCCGAAAATGGAGAACCAGACCAAACACCAACAGAGCCAGGCGGAAAGGGACAATGAACGGCGGCGATCGTTTACCCCGGCGTCTGCGCATATATACACGCGCGGAAAAATCGGGACCGAAAAAGCCGATGCACACCCTGTACACGGACTAGACAAAGCGCTGCAGAAAAATCAATTTCCCCGCTCGCAGCGCCAGGAAAATCCGGCTATGCAGCTCCGCGACGATCAAAAGCCATTAATATCCTCTCTCTCTATCTATCTATCTATCTATCCTTCTCTCTTCTTGTACATATATATACCATGGACACGAGGCGCTCGTGTAGCGATGCATGGCAAAGCGAAAGCCTTATTGAGAAAGCAATACAACACGCGCCACCCCATGCCTCTTCTCCTCCTCCTACTCCTATATAACCTCCTGCTTCTCCTTCTTCTTCTTCTTCTTCTGCTTCTTCTGCTTCCTGCCCGCGTATATATCGAGGCGGACTCGGCTTCAGCTATCTCGGGAATGCCGATATACACGACGAGCGGAACACGGCCTGACCTCGCCCCGCGGAGGAGGTCGGCGGCTTTTTGCTGCGCACTTTGTCGTCGTTCCCGCCGGTGAATGTTCGGGATCGGGTTCTTTTTCGCTGTGAGGACGGATTGTTGTTTCGGATTTTTGGAGGGAGGGTGGGATGGGAGATCGATTTTCTAATGATTGCTTTTTTTGAGAGGTTCTTTTTTGCGAGGACGATGTGGAACTGCAGAGCAAGACTGAGAACTCGACGTTTTCTTAGTGCGTCTTGAAGATCGTTAAAAATCGGTTTAATATATGTAGTGTGATGCTAAAATTCGAGCGCAAGGGTTTAGACAGTCTTGCTTTGGAGGTACGATTTGATTGATTCTAGTGGAAAGAAATTTTGATTTATATACAAAACCTGAAGTTCTTTTGTATAAAGCGATAGGCAGATTTTTTACGAATTTTAGAGCAAAAAATCGTAAAATGTTTGTATCGTACTTTGTAGAATACTAGAACATTGTAATTGTTATAACGATAGGTAGCTCGTGTTATGTATGTAATGCAAAATATTTTGTTACTAGAATTGATTATGTGTGATACAGACGGCGAAAGGAAGTTTTTCATATGCGAATATTTTGTGTGACTCGATTTCTTGTAATAATCGATCGAATTGATCGTAACCAGTGACAATTATTTTCGACAAGTCATTTATATTATTAGCTGACAAAGAGATCTACTTAACTTATTTATTTGGAAAACATATACGGATTTTGAATCACGGTGTTCTTATTTTCAAAAACATTGTTCATAATATAATTATAATAAAAAATAAAAAAAATAAAAAAAATAAAAAAAATAAAAAAAAATATCTATTTGTAATATAGTAAAGATTCTAAGTGTTGGCATTGTGATTCAGAATTCGTACAATACTTTATGAATTATCAAAATTATTTATTTACCAAATCCAACAGTCAGTAAACGATTGTAAAGAATGGTCTAAATTACGCAAACATTAAGGAAGCGACTTTAAATATCACAAAATGTGAACTGAACACATTATACTGCCTAAGAAGCATTTACCTACACTTCACTACAGTCGTACTTCAATTTTTCAAAAATTGCGAATGTAAATACGTTTATATTTATATATGTGTAAACTTGTGACTTTCGAAAATACAAAGAGTGAAAGAAAATTCTCGTTTCGATTGTACTTAAGACGAGCGAGCGTTTCCGCGTCTAAATTATTTATGAAAATTGTACTTCGTTAAAGCGTAAGGTATTTCCGTTCGTACCAGAACGCGAGACCTTTGTAATTTATTATTTATATACCGAAAAAGATGAGAAGAGAATAAAGAAGGTCCGAGGATCCGTAGCGGAAGCAGCGAGCGCGGGGCGAATGTATAGCGTGTGCCATTTTTTTCTTTCTGTAAATACATTCCTCTTTGATCTATATATGTGTATACATCCTCGTCGTTGATTATTTCGCTGCTAAGGTCTTAACTTATTTATTATTGTCCGTGCGTCCAGCGTTATACACTTTGTAAGTACCGATATATAAATAAAAGAAAAGAATGTTATATATAAATAAATAAAGCGAAAAGATAGGGAAGACGAATGAGACAGAGAGCTGAGAGTCCATCTGCGTTGTGTTTGTTAAAGTAACTAGCGGAAATAAGAGACTTGAGTCTGTTTTACCGACAGGTATATGATTTAATAAACTATTGAATACGCTTACAATGAACAAATTTATTTTTGATTTTCCATTTATCCTTCATTGCCTTTTAATCATAAATTTAATAACACAGATATAAAATTTAAATATTTGAGTAAATTTCTGACGTTTCACAGTTAACAACCTAATCTTATCTTTAAAACGTTAAAATAAGACAAAAGACATTCCTTGCAATAAAAAACGACGTTAGTTTACTCAAACCCATTCAAATCATAATAAAAATACCCCGTAAAAAATATTTTTCTATTACAACAATCTCTCCAATGCACCAGCAACGGTCGGTAAAACAGAACTTAACCTCAATTCTCCCCCCATAAACATTATCAGTGTCTCTCGAGCGAATGCAAAGATACGTGGGGGGGCTCTCTTTCATGCCCCGACTAAAACCCCCTGTAAATATTACATCGACGATGAAAGTTTGCGTATATAAAGCGAATAAATGCGTCCGCCTGTGTGTGTGCGCGTGCGAGTATGCGTGCGTCTGCCTATGCGTGTGATAAATCGCTCCGCAAAGGTGTGAGGTTAGGTCGCGCGTTCCGCCGCTTTATCGCGCCTGCCTCCCTCGCGATTGTAGAATTAAGCTCCGCTTTTCTCGACTTTCGGCGCGGGGGGAGGGGGGGAAGGGCATTGATAAGGCGCCTTCGCAGTAGAAGGAGCTGGTTATATCATCCCCCTTTCCCCCCTCCCCTCGCGGCCCCGGAGATGATATGCGCGGATAAGGCGGGGGAAGCGAGGGCGGCAAGCGTGAAAGATTACGGATGCGGAGGCGCTTTGCGAGTTAGTGAGAGTGAGAGAGTGTGTGCGAGTGTGTGAGAGAGAGAAAGAGAGAGAGAGATATCCTCGTGAATCGAGCAGCTCTTGGTTATGTTACATACATCTAGGATTCTAAATACATTAAATTATACATAATATTATATATATACATATATATAGTTATATTTCAGCATTATTTTGTACATAATCGACTTTATCGACAGATATTCGAAAAATCATCAATAAATCTATATATATAAAAATTACAATGGCAATTATTAATTTGCTACCTTGATGTTTACCTGTTCCTGTTTCCTCGTATACTCCTCTATTAATTTAAATATAAATAATGTTATATAGTTTCAGATATAAAACAATTTTTTACTTTGTTTTGTTAATTTTTTCATGATTATGTGACTACAATTTTGGATTCGTTTAAAACAAATTAAAATTTTGAGTTTCATTAATAATAAGAAATAATTATTTTATTTAGTAATATCTGAAGTAAGTCAAATATTTAATTTATGAATACACCCTGGTGGAAAATTAATCTAGAACTATGTAGATCTATCTAGTTTTCCATGGGAATAATCGAAGGCCTCGATAAAACTAGATAATTTTCTACCAGGGCAAATAAGATATTTTATTTTTATGCTTATCAAGAATAAGTATAGGAATGTAATAGACTTCTGTAATAAAAAACACTTTTTGTTATATTCTTTAATAAGCATATTCTTATTTAACTATATTTTATAATTATGTATTACGTATGTGTTATAAAAATATAAAGTATTACAAATTTAAAGACGCAATTTCAATAACAGTAATAAATATAAACAGTTAATAAAGTTTTTATTTCAAGCGTAAATAATCAACGTATCTTGAAATTATATTTATATCAATTAACTTTATGGACTGTTATACAATAAATTGAGCTTTTGCTAAAAAAATATTACAAAAAGTGAAAGCTCGACGATACCCGTATAAAATACTCGTATACAAGCTAAATCGTTTTAATTGATTGGTTCATGAAAAGTTATCCAGCAATTAAATAAAACGTTCGATATTCACTTTACATACATATTTTATAAATTTATTGAAATTTAACTTTCTTTTTTTTTTTAACATTTTCAATAATTTAACACCTCTTTTTCCAATGCTATTGTTATTATCACGCATGGATCAATATTTGTGGGTCAATTAGATGTAGATATATTTTTATTTGACAACTATTAAAAGACTTAATTTTATTAAGATAATAAAACACTATAATAAAGTTTAAACATTAATTATTATTTTCAGATTATAAAAAAATAATATTTTTATTAGATAATACATACAGAAGTTTTGATCTAGTATGACAAGCTAGTCGAACATTATTTCTTCGAGATTCTTATCCTTACAACTTATAACATTCATTAAATATAATTAGTAAAGTAATATCATGCTTGTTAATACTGATAACTTTCGATTACTCTGATTTAGATTTTTGCATTAAAGGAACATGAAAGGTATTGAATTTACCCTATCGATACTAGATTTTTAATCCCTAAGCGTAATTCATAAATATACCGTACCTTGTAGATGCGTAATAAATGTGCAAAACAAATCGCTGTCTGGAATTAATTCTGCATCAAAGTAAGAGGGTACGAGAACTATTTACATCCCTAGAACAAAACTCAAAGGAGCATACCCATGCGGTCACAAGTAAAACATTAATAGGTGATTTATAAAACTGACACAAGCATTAAGAATCCACAAAATTGAACGATAATTTCATTCTGCATGAGTAGAAAATATGAAAAATAGTAAATTATTTGAATTTTTACTACTGAATGCCTGATCAAATATTGATCTTTGCACTAATTTTATCGATCTTCTTCCTCTTTTTTCAGTTTCTTTTTACTTTTCCAGATAAAATTTTTTCCTAATTTTTATATTTTTTCAAGCTCTAAACAATAGTGTTAGTTTTATATATTCATCCGAAATCTCCTACTTACTATAGTGTTGTCTTGTTCTGGGGGTGCGATTTATGACTCACTTAATTGTGCTACATAATAATTATATTATCGTTTTATGACATAAATATACCTCTAGAAATGTGAATTTACTTGAAAAATAAAAAAAAATAAACCAGTACAATATTTCATATTATAACGATCCATATTTGGCTATACTAGTTCACAATTACCTCCATCACGATAACCTACAAAAAGACCCTTAAATCCTTTCATAACGCAATCAACCTCAATAGCTAAATCACACCACACCCCGTCCCCCACAAAAAAAAGCAAACTTCTCAAGCCCATTCCACCAAGCCTCAGCATTGCAAATGAAGCCAGCAACTCATTTCATTAGCATTCTCCCTCCCACCACAAAAAATGTCTCCTTCCCCCTCAATACAAATTCTCCCCCACTCTAGTAGGAATCAGTCTTATTCATAGCTATTAATGGACGATTACTAGCTATGAATTAGATTGATTTTTATAAGGGCATCCCTTTTAACCCCTTGACGGCTATATGACACGTATATGATTCTTATAAATATTTTAATAAATTCCTTTACATTTGATACGAAAATATAATTAAACTATTTTAGGGGTGAATGTTGTTCTGTTCTACACTGTTCCTAAGAGACTCACAATTGGGTATAAAACCCAATTTACCTAATATTATATTTTGATAGATCACATCGCACCCTCAGAACAAGACTATGCCAACTCAAAATTTATATGTTACTGTAAAACCAAGCCAGCAAGGTCAATTTTTCAGTAGATAACATTTCTTTACTAGAATTTTATTATTCGATTATTATAGTTTCTTACCCCTATTTCAATTTTTTCTCCAAGTGTATTAAGGGTTTATATTATTGTACAAGCTGTTCTAAGAACGAAAATTGAACTAAAAAAATTATTATTTGTTATATAAATCTTGTTCCGAGGATGTGATACGATTGCAAACTGTTGAAACTTATCAAATATTTCCAAAATCAAAGAAAAAATGTCGCTTCAAAGCTATCCCAACGTCAGGACATAAACGCCGGTACCCATGGCCCCTTCATTAGGGTGCCGTCATCCAAATCCCATTTGACACGCCATGACTCGTGTACATAACTCTCAATTATTAAAAAAATACGCGTATATTATTCGTCATCCTGTTAAAGTCACATGACTAGCGAGCCCTTGGCCAACGTCCGCGTAGCTCTGGCCGTGGCCGCTCGGGCGCGCTTGAGCAGCTCCGCGGACTCCTCGTCGTCGTCGATGTACTGATAGGCGTAGACGCTGGCCGAGGCCGGATCGACGATGGACGTGGGCTGGGCGCTGTCGGCCGGCTCGATCGACGCCAGGGTCAGGCTGTAGTGCTCGTAGATGACGAGGTCACCGCCGCGCTGGCGCTCGATCCGCAGCTCGTTCGACGTGTAGGAGGCGAAGTTCGTGTCCGATACGTACATGGAGCTCTCGGAGGAGACCTGGGAAAAGAGAGAGAGAGAGAGAAGAAGAAGGGGTTTTGGGATAAGTGTTAGAATGCGTACACGGAGAGAATTTTCTAATAAGAATTATGACGAAATTCGCAGTTAAAATTACCGTGAATGACTATAAAGCTGGGACACTCTAACTTTCCGGCAGATTTTATTCATATTTACGATAAATTTTACCGTACTGAAGGGTAAAATTTGCCTGCCGTAGAGTAAAAGTTTCCTGTACGAATCTTAGAGAAAACCAAAATTTGTGGTAAAATTTGTACGAAATATTTTTTAAAAATCTGGATTTTCTTTCAATTGTTGTAGCAGTATCATTAATACTTAAATAAGTACATTTATACACATTTATATTTGAGTTAACTTAAAATGTGTACACGCTCAGTTGTTTCCTTTATCAGCTGTCTTCTTTTTCTCAATTCAGGTAAATTTTACCATTCAGTGCGGTAAAATTTATAGTCCGTGCGGTAGAATTTGTAGTCAATGAGGTCATTTTTATAGTGAAATATCAGTAAAAAGTGCCAGAAAGTAGGAGTGTCCCAGCTTTATAGTTATTTACGGTAATTTTTACCCTGAATTTCGTTACAACTTTTATTAGAAAATTCTCTCTGTGTAGTTGTGTGGAGATAGGGGTGATTGGTGTATGAGAGAATGGACCGGTGTAGTGATGTTGAGATAGAGGGATGCCGGGTTTCAGGTAGCTATGGTTAATATGAAACTTGTGAAATATTGATATGACTATAAATATGAGCATGGATGATTCATAAAATTTTACGTATTTAAACAAAAATTTCCTTCTGCATAAAGTGAAAAGCATGAGAATGTAGTTTTTCTCACTTTTTACTAGAGAATGGCTGATAAAATCTTGATTTCTTTCACTTAAATTACCGAAACGTTAAAACTAAAAATTCAAAATTGGGGGAGACTTAACATGTGTCGTGAAGACAATTTCTTTCTAGTACAAAATAATTACGTAGATAGCGTTTCTGATGTTTTATTAATTCAATTACAAAAATTTCTATACGTATATTATTTGATATAAAATATTATTTGATATATTAATTAATAGAAATGACAGATTTCTTGATATTTACTTACTGCCAAAGTATATTTAAATCGTACTACTGACATTTTATTAAAGTTTAATTAAGTATAAACTGCAAATTAAAATATCGAAATTTCAACAGTATTTCATTATCCTCTCGATTTAATGATTAAAAATATAAAACAGTCATGACGGTAAATTAAATACTCAGCTGAAGCATACATATTTCATCGTCGAATAAATTAAATACGACCATTAAAGCGTAATAATAAACTCGCTGAATCAGCGAGAACAATTTTTTAAAACCGTCGCGAACACCGAATAAATAAATCCCGTCGATTGATAAATAATTCAGCTTTCGAACGTCATCTCGCGATTAAAATTTCACAAAAATAAACTTTCTGGCGTCCGCGCTACTGCAAGCAGCGGCAGCAGCAGCAACGAACTCGCCAAAAGCGACCCGAATTAAAAATACACACCGCTTGCATTTCAAACGAAATCCCGATGAATCTTTAATTGCGTTTCGCGATCTAAAAGACTCTCCGAAAGCTTCTTACGAGGAGTCCGCGCTCGGTGCGCAAAGTTGAGCACTAAGCACTCATTAAGAGCCTTCGGGGGGGAAAAAAAGGAACGAGCCGTGGGAAACGAGTCAAACGAACTCTTTTGCGCGATGCTTCGATAAACGTTGAAAGAGCGAAAGAGTTTTCGTTCGGAGGGTCCTTTCATGGGTATATTTGTAGCGTTGGCAATTTTGCTTGAAAGTTAACATTTTAAATCGGTAAGCAATGTTGAGGTTCAAATGATTTTGAGATAGAGACGTAGCAGATACTTTTAAATGTACTTTCGATGCAGCTGCATTTTTAGAATGCGATGATTAATAGTAATTACTATTCTTATTTTATGTGCTGCGCATGTATTAATAGTTTAATATCAGTTTTTAAAGATAAATGAAAATCGGTTATCAATTTCTCTATGTGATAAAAATTGAATTCTTAAAATGGAAGTAACTTAATTTTTGTATAGTATACAAAATGTATCTCATTTATTAAAACTGCCAAAATTACTCTTCGAATAAATAGTGTTATCTTTCCATTTTTTTTAAAATAGATCCAGCGTTGAATTAATTGATCAATCTTTCTGAAATTGAGCTAGAATTATGAATTTATTTTATAAGAAAATTTTAATTATTAGTATAATTAAAAATTAATCAGTAATATAATTATTAGAAATAAATATTTAAAATTAACAACGAAATTCTAAATAGATAATTAAATTGAATAATAATAATTAAAATATTTGCCAACAATGAATTTATACTTAGGTTTCTGTTATTAAAATCGGGCTTTTAACATAGATTTAAACGGATTAATCAATTATTTTAATGCATCGTCCATTTTCAGGATTTAACCACAATTCAGGATATAAAAGATATAATAAATCTGTCAATTAAGTAAAAGTAAACACAATAAACGAATACTTTTCGCTTGCAAAAATATGCAAAATTTATAATAAAAATGATTTCTTTTTTAAATAAATTGTAATACACAGTTTTGTGATTATAACTGGGCTCGGTTATAATTTAAGCATACATAAAAGCATATTTATATAATTATAGGTTATTAGTTTATTCTTTATCCCTACCAATTAAATAAATGAAATATTTAATTTTGAAATCATTAAAAACAATCATTGTACTCTTAATACACTGAGAAAAGCCGTATTGTAGTATATTACGATATTGATATCGTAAAAATTTGCTAATAAAATTTTTTTAGGATATCAATATCGTAATATTTCACGATATTCTTTTCTCAGTGTACGATCGTATAGAAATTGTAAAATTTGTAATAATGTTTTATTCTTTTTTGTTTTATAAGAACTTTATATCTTTTTCAAGATATAAATTATCGAGTAAAATAACTTGGTTTATTTGGTACCGAATAATTCTGACGTTACTTTGACAGCAAAAGATATTTGAACTAGGTCAATTTCTTTATTAAAGTGTATTTCTCTTCTTTTCAATAAACTCCGTGGCAAAGTAAATATTCCTCTATTAAAAATATCTCTCAAAAAATTCAGTTAAACAGTTCAAAAATCTACAAAACTGATATGAGCATGCAAGGAATTTCATACAACCTTAGACATTGAGACAACAATTTCTCTATATAAGTTAAAATCATGAAAAAAGTGAAAATTTTTAACTTTCACTACTGAATGTCCGATAAAATCTTGTCTTTTCCCTTATTTTATCGAATTTGACCCTCTTAAGTTTCCTTCCCCTTCCCCGGTTACTTATTATCGTTCTAATTTTAATATCAGCCCCCTTTATATTATTCCCACGAAAAGAACCATCACCCGTACAGAAGCCTACATCTTCAAAATTTCATCCCTCCCTCAAAATTTACATAAAACATCCACCCATTTTCCCAAGCACCACCTCATCGCCAATTCACGCCAAAAATGTCCAAAAGTCTCCTAAAGAAAACTCTCACCCCGCCAAAGCACGAACGCCTAAAGTACAAGAGCAGCCCAGCACGCTATACATCCACTCGAAACTTACGATCCTGGCCTCGAAATCCGCGGGATCGGTGCGAAAGCCCTCCCTGCTGCCGAAGAAGTAGTCCGCTCGGAGGCTGCACTTGTTCACGTTGCGCCACTTCTCCAGGCGCATGGTCTCGCCCTTGCGCCTGCCCAGGCTCTCCAGTCCGCTCAGCTTGTAGTCGTCCTCCCACGTGGCGTTCGCCGCCGCCGCCGCCTAAATGCGAGAGGGTAATATGTAACGAGGTTAGAGGGTATGTAGGTGGGTCTTGTTTAAGTTGTGGGGAAAGCTCCTTAGGAAGACGGTAATGTATTTCAGATTTGCAAGTGGGTATCGTGCGTGCGATGGCGAGGAGGGGTTTAATACTGATGAAACTGGCGAGGACGAAGTGTTGGGTCGGAATTCGGCAGATGGAATCGTCAAATTGGAAAAGAATTGCAGTGAGTATTTCTGGCAAATATTGACAGACAAATGATTTTTAGCAGGGTGATATACACGTTGATTCTGCTCAGAATAAGAATTTATCTCAGCAGTGATGTACAAGTTACAGCAGCTTTCAAATATTGCTGCTTCTTTTTTTAAAATTGAAGTCCTAGATATTGAGGTTGTGTAGAATGATTTTTACCAGGGTGGAGAGAAATAAAAAGTCGAATCAATTGATATACACGTTGATTCTGCTCAGAATAAGAATTTATCTCAGCAGTGATGTACAAGTTACAGCAGCTTTCAAATATAGCTGCTTCCTGTTTTTAAAATTGAAGTCCTGGATATTGAGGTTGTGTATAAACAAAGCCACGGTGGATACAAACAATATAAGCAATACACGCATATGAAACATCGCGTTTAATTACTGGTCTATCAGCATCTCAGTTTCATAATCCGTGGTCAGGAAATACAGAAGAGAAAGAAAGAGGTTATACATTCAGTTAGCTTCCTGAAAGTAAGGAATGTTTATTGTAAAAAATGAGGGTAGACTATAGACTGCTTTTTTAAAAGCAAGACTTAACTTGTTCTTTCAGACGTTATATTGGCATACCTGTAACTGCTATTCTCATATAACTTCTTATGAAAACTACCAGTAGATATCTCAAAAAGATTCTGACAAAGTATTAGTTTTTGTAAAGAAAATACAAGAAGTAGTATTTTTCGAGAAATTTGAAATGTTCTAGTCTTCCTAAGGAGCATCGATGTGAAAAGAGTTATGGAAATTAACAATGAAATGAATGGCTATAGGAGTGAGGGATGAGAGAAGCATGGATGGATGGGCTCGTTTGGTGAGGTGGCAGTTAATTGCGGGTTAGTGCTTTGAGTGGGGTTTGGTCCATCCCTGATATGCATATTGTATGAAGTGTTTGACGATTACAGTGTAATCATTTTATGACGTGTTTGAATTTAATTTTATTAACACACATAGGAATATTATTGCTAAGACAGCAAAACTCTTTGATTGGGCGTATTAGCTGATACGGCTAATATTTAACTAGAACATCAAAAATATTAGCTGCTTCAGCAAAACTATTTGCTGACGTCGACAAATGAAGCTGCTGTATTGATTTAGCAAACCTCTTTTATTGATTCCAGCTAAACTTTTAGATGTAACAGCAAATTATTTCTGTGTAAAAAATACAGTAATAAAATACTTCAAATTATTTGTTGCATATAATGTAACTTTAAAAGGGACGTTGCTAATCTAATCATGTTTCTTACTATAATGTATAAAATTGTCTTATTAACAAAGAAATATAAAAAAAAAGAATATATGTACTAAATATGTAGCTCTAATAATATTAACTAGAATACCTACTAACTAATATTTCAGTAAATAAAAAGATTAAATAAACGTATACAATTTTATAACATTTAAAACATTCTTGTTTCAATAAAAAAAAGCTATTTCTACATTCACTAACCCGCATTCATTTATGCCTTACCCTACAACTTGATGTACAATTCGTATAATTAGTTCCTTTCCGAAAAGTATCTGTCTATAACATGGAAAATTAAGAAATGAACATTAAATGAATATTATTTTTTACATGCAGTCTATTGTCTACTAAATAACTAAGATAGATTAATAATTAATACATTAGTAATTCATGTAATAGCTTAGAAAGTTACATTTTTAGTTAAACTATATTAGTAAACTTTGTTAGAGTGATGAGTTACTTATGTATATTTTAGTATCTTAAAATATTCAAGCATAGCATTTTGACATCCATTGCTATTATTTTACCAGATAAAATTATAATTAAGTGGGTGTGCAAGTCCTACAATTGTTTATCAATCAAATAGTGAACAATCGACTCTAATTTAAGACATGCTAAAATTTAAGTAAATCCAAAATTCACGTGCTCCCGATACCAGAATAATTTATTACTCATCTGATAATTTACACTTTTGAATATAAAAACATCAAAGTGACGCGTATAATCTAAACATATTTAAAGCTGTTGATATTGATACATATTCTTCGAACTTTGCACAATGCAAAATTATTCCGATACCGTTTGCAAGTGAATTTGAGAATATGAATTTTCAAGTGACTGCCACATCCCACAAACCATCAAAGTACATCCTTCTCAACAACAATGATCAGAAATTTTCCTCAAACCTTACTACAACTAAGTCTACCACCCTCGTCAAAACAAAAGACAACCCCCAGTCTCCCCACTCACCACCAGCCCCGACGAATTCTTAACCACGTGATACATTGTATCGCATTTTCCTATGACCGACTTCTCCATGTGCCGGAACTCCTGTTCCCGCTTCTTGGCGATGTTGGCGCCGACGTTGAGCTGGTTGACCAGGGCGCGTATCATGTTCAGGTCGCCCGGGCTGACCGTCCGATTGACCAGGATCTTGCCGATGCCGTTGGGCGTGAAGGTGATCTCGAAGGCTTCCTCGGCCAGCTGGTACTCCGCGTGATTCTCCATGGTGTCGGGTAGAGGCTCGGCAGGGGTCGAGGGGTCGACGTTCGTCGAGGCGAAGCTCACCTGCGGAGGTTGCAGGTTTGGAGGCTTTGATTTTTGTGGTGTTGATGCTTCGATGGTGGATAGGGGTACGTGCTGATGAGGGAGGTTTTCGATGCCAGTTGAGGATTTTCTTGATGCTTGCATGTAGAGGGTTTAAAAATGAGCTGTATATGTATTTTTTTTATCTACTCTCAAAGTTCGGCCCCATAATCGACTTTTTTTATAATTTTTTATAAGCCACTTGCAATTGGTTATTTTTCAACTGTAACTAAATGCCTGGTGTTATTGCCATTAAGGGTTGCAACCCTTACCATTAAAAGGGTGATAATACTTTTTTAACACTTTTCTTATAAAAATTTACAATTTCATCAAATCTGGATTAAGACTACATACTGATATATAAATGGGTAGTTTGACCACTTAAAAGGGCATTTACAACAAATTCAGAAATACGTAAACTTTAATTTTGTATTTACTTTATAATAAGATAGTTTTAATCTATATTTAATAAAATTGTAAATTATTTATGGAATAAAAGTAGAAGAGATAACATCGTGCATTATTTAGTGGTGTTATTTCAATGGTTTGGTTCCATAATTTTATCTATTTAAATGTGAAAATTAAAAATAAAGTCCTGTATGAGGATAAACTTCGGGGGCGATTTTCACCCCTTTATAAATGCCTTTCGATCGATACAAAAACGTATGTAAGTTTCAAGAAAATCAGCGAGGGGCACATCGAATTGTTCCCTTGCGAGTATTTTAAAGATTATTCTTGCAGGAAAGTGAGAAGTAAGGAAATCGCGTGAAATTGGAGTATTGACACTTTATACGAAGATAATCGCATTTCTATTTTCGAAAAAAAGATACAAAAGATATTGCACTTGAAAGTTAGTAAATTACGGCAATCTGTTTACTTTATCATGTTTTATTTTTGATGAAGCATTATTTTCTTATTCATATCAGTTCTTTGCCTTATAGAAACTGGACAATTTTATTGAAATCTAATATGCGATCAAATATGCAGTTAGTTTGAAAATTGGGTTTTTTGGTTGACTTACGGCAGGTTTCTTTTTTACTTTGTTAAGCAATGAGAATAAACTATTTTGGTTTTAAATTACGTTTGGTTAAATATTCAGAAAGTTGTGTAAACCTCTAATTCACATAAACTCGTGAATATGAAAAATGTTAACAGCTTTAAAAGTTTTAAAATTATTCATAAGTATTAATTTGAAAAATAGATTGGTTACTTTTACTTCTAGAGCAATTAATATGGAAGGCATAACATCTCATAATTATTAGTCTTACTATATCTGAACATATTCTACTTAATGTATTCTGCGCTACTCGAATTACTTCATTAACTTTTATTATATCCAAAATATTTTAAGTATTTATAAACTTCATGGAGAAGAGTATACGCTTAAGAATCTTAAGTGATTTTTTGTTATGTTAGCTATAAATACTAAAAAGTTTTATTTGAGTCTAAATAAAATTTATGGAGGAGCAGCGCATAATATGATGCTCTGAATGTGTCTTTAAGAATCCAAGAATACATCGCTTCTTGAATTCTTTTATAAAAACACTCAAACTAACTTATTACTAACTAAATTAGTTATTAAAATATAATTAATTAAGCCTGAATTCTTCAATTTTTAAAACAACTTTATGATACAATATGGCTTAAAGTCTATCACTTTGGTCCATAATTTTATTTTTCAAATTTCCACACTCATATCCAAATTATATGCATTTCGAACACAATTAAACCTCAAAACCCTCAATCCTATCAGTTTGATTCTCAAAGCCTCGCGGTAGATCAAGAAATATACAAGTTTGTACTACAACCAATCAAAAAATATTTCCCTTATATTTTGAAATACATTCAAATCGATGAATACTGAACCCAATGAAGAATTCACTCTCACCTAAAAACCCACAATCAATTTATTTTCACTTTCAACGTAGTTATATACTACTCCCATTCAGCGAAACCACTTTGGAAACATCAAACTACTCTCCCACCAGCTTTCCAACCAAATACCCACGTCCACTGCGATCTCACCCAAAGAATCAAGCACTCTCGCAGCAGCAGCAGCAGCAGCCAGACGCACATAACTCACCGCCTTGGAGTCGGTCATCCGGCAGATGAGCGAGGCGGGCCCGCGGAATCGGCACTTGAGCAGGGCGCTCATGTCGAAGCGGGTGGATCGATCGTGGAGCTCGTGGTGGCCCACCGTCCCCGAGACGGCCGTCGAGTTGACGCAGAAGCGATAGGTGGCCTCGGCGGTGCCCTGGGGCCAGCCCGCGTCCCGGAGCTGCGCCGCTGCAAGCATACATGTACGCATACATGTATATACGTATGTGTCTATATGTGTATATGTATGTATATAATGTATATCGCGCGCTCGTTGCATGCGTAATAAGGACCGGTGTGTGGGTATCGCGTAGGTAGTGCAGGGTGGTGGAGAAGTGTGCGTTGGAGGCTCTATGGGGTTTGGACACGGGGGAGGATGAGGCAGGTGGTGGAGTATACGGGATGGGCAGGAAGTAAGGATTGGGATGCGTTGAATGGTTGAGAGGAAGGAGGTCGGTGACATTTTAGAGAAGAATGGGCAATTTTGAAGAGTGGAGGGTAGCGAGATTGAAGTTTGATGAGGTAAATGGAAGAGAAAATGGTAGCTGAAATGGGTGTATTGGATTATATTCATTGAGTAAGGGTTAGGAAGAGGAAGAATTATCTATGTATATAAAACCGGAGAGAGCTGGATTCAGTGATTTTGAAAACAGTTTAAGAATTTCAGTACCTCCTTCCCATAAATAGGTTTAATGAGTTTCTAAATTATTTTGTTTTGAGGATATGTTTTTAACGCATTAGAGTCCATTGCTGGAGCTTAATTGCGATAACATCAATGGCAAATGTGGAATCCTTTTTTGACGATCAAAAAAATGATATTGTCATGAAAAAAAAGTTAAATTCAATTGTTCATAATATATTATTTATATCAATAGATAATTGATTCAGTGAGATAACAATTATTCAATGAGTATCTACAGTAGAATAGGATTAGAAAGCATGTATAGTTTTTCTCGAGCAAGACTATACCAACCCAAACATTTATTAGCTTAATTATTATAAATTAGTATAAAAAAAGGTTATGACAAAATAACATTACCCATATTTTCAGGATCAGTATAAATAGTTTGAACTCTTTTAATACACTAATATTATTATATATACCCTTGATCTATAGTGGTGCTATATTATATGTTGTCAGATTTTCATTAAACTGATTTATTTATAAATTATTTAAAGAATTTTTTATGGCCGTATTGTTGTGACGTTATCGTAACTTAATAGGTAATGGGTTCTAATGGGTAAATCAAGTTCTACTTGTTATTCTTTATGCATACGGCATTATCTCTTAAAATATTAATAATTTACTATCTATCACTCATAGTTTCATACCAAGCAAAATTGTAATGTAATATATTTTTTGTCACTCGTTGCAACGAGTTGTTTATTCTTAATACTGCATGATAGTTTGGTAATATTCTGTCACTCTTCTCCAGTGTCAAGATACGAAATATGTGCAATAATTATATATGAAGCATTTCACGTCAACTCTCCCAGCGCGACGCGTGAGTGTCAAATCATGATATTTCTATCTTGCGTTTGCGATACTAAAATGTACCTAACAAATGTTTAATAAGCTTTTCCGATGTATTCTTCCTTCAGATTTCCAACGATGTAGTCAGATTTTCCGAAATTTTCCATTTTCACCTCCAAAAACTATAAAACGTCTTATATCTCAGAAAGTATATTTTTAATATCTTTTTTGATCATTTAGATCGAACGCTGAGAATTTTTTACATAGAAAAAGATATTTTCCAGAGAGTGCTCAAGCTGTTTTCTTTGAGAAATAGAACGCGAAAGAGTAGACGCAACGCCACTTCAGCACGTGGCACGACGCGCGGACTTGGTCCACCTGGCTGCCAGTTAACCATTCGTAATTTTTACTAAACCAGTCACTCTGTTGCAGTAAAAATGATTTAATATATATATATATATATATATATATATATATTATTAAATTTATTTTCATGAGTTCCTTGTTATCTTTTAGTTTTCATTGCTTTTAACGCGGAATTACTTTTTTTCGAAGTCTTTCTACTTGATCTATTCTTTGTTTTAGTTGAAAGTTTCAATGCAGCTTTTTTTTTCTTTGCTTCGTCTAACAGTTTTTTTCGAGAAGATTTGCTATTCAGAACTTGGAGATGTTTTCTTGAGCTTCAATGTACTTTCATCCATTGGAACAGTGGAATGGAAAAAAGCCTGCATCGAAACTTTCATCTAAAACAAAGAAAAGATCAAGTAGAAAGACTATAAAAAGTAATTCCACGTTAATAGCAAGAAAAACTAAAAAAAGCAATGAAAATATGAAAATAAATTTAATAATTTATTTATTAAAGCACTTTTATTACTCAAAGAAAACAACGTGAGAACTTTTTGGAAAATATCTTTTTCTATGTAGAAAATTCTCAGCTTTCGATCTAAATGATCAAAAAAGATTAAAAATATACTTTCTGAGATATAAGACGTTTTATAGTTTTTGGAGGTGAAAATGGAAAATTTCGGAAAATCTGACTACACCGTTGAAAAGCTGAAGAAAGAATACATTGGAAAAGTTTATTAAACATTTTTTTAAGTACATTTTACCGGTAGGTTCCTGGAGTGGGTTTTCTTGATCGATCAAGTTTTCCCCACGTCACAGGACATATCCCTGAGCGAATGCGGGAAATCAAGGGGATACACATAGCTTGGGTGTAGGATTAAACACTTCTACACACAGGTGGCAGGAGTGTCCCGTAAAAAGACATTATGGTGTCTGTACGGGTTGGCAGATAAGAATAGAAAAAAATAAACAATATACACGTGACTTGTTAAATCAATTAATAGGGGACCTATAAGACTAATTGAAGGATTTATGAAATCTTAAGCACTTAAACAAAAATGCCCTTCTGTATAAAGTGAAAAACATAAAAACAAATTAATTCTCTTTATTTTTACTACTGATGCCTGATAAAATCTTGATTTTATCACTTATTTTATTAGATTTGATACCCTTTTTTTAAAGTTTCCCTTTTCTTTCCTGGATGAAAATCTTTTTAAAGTTCATTTGATTGGTACTCACCTATGAGCTCCCTTTTCTTATCTGAATGAAGGGTTTACAAGAAACTTCTTATTACAAAGTACTAGGCATTCACAATAATTCACAAAAATCTTACTTAACAGCCTCTTCAAAACTGGTCATCTCATTAAAGTACCTTACCTCAACCCCAACCCTTCCTCCCCCACCCGCCCATCCAAAACACACGCACCTCTTCCCAAAAACCCCGCACAACCCCCGACAAAATTTCCCATCCCATCCCTCCTCCTCCAAATACAATACACCCCGCGCAACCCATACTTCTCGTCCACCCGGTATAAACACTCCCGTGTACACTCCCGTAAACTCCCGCGCACCTCTGCCACATCCAAGCATGAAACCGCTACACCGAGCGACAGACAGACAGACAGACAGAGACAAACCGGAGGCGGCGGAGGAAGGGGTGGGAAGAAGCGATTAGCGCGTTCGAATTAGTCGGGACGCGTGCGTACGTGAGCGGAAAGGGTTCCCTACTCTCGCGCTGTACTCCAACGCGGAGCTCTCCTGTGTGTGCCTTTCTTTGAATGCGGGATTAGGAGCAGCAGCGACGGATGGATGGACGGACGGACGGACGGGGGATTTTCTTACACGCTTCGTGGGGTGGAGGGGGTGAATTTAGCGCGTAGGTTTAGAGACAGTTGCCGGAGATGCGGGCTCGAGCTTGGATTTAACTACGTTTTGGGGAAGACTGAGGAGAATCGTGCTAATGAGGTTTTTTTGGGAAGGGGGTGGACTTTTTTTTGGAGGTCGGGTGGTTGTGTTTGGTGACGGATCTTTTTTGGTGGATTGGTTTCGGGGGGATTAAGGTGGTTCGAATGGATTCAGATTCATGTGCAATAGTATGTACTTGATAGGGCTGCAAACTATTTTCGCTCGTTCGAGTAATGTATTATATTCATTCGCCATAGAAACCTGAGGTACTATAATTTTACGAGCTTTATGATTTTTGTCTTCAGATTTTAAAGTAGACAACCCATCCGAACATTTTATGAGCATAATTTAGACGGCAATATATCGAACTTCCTTACGAAGACTGGCGTAGTGTTCAGGTTTCTTGAAAAATACTAGTTGTTGTCAGAAATCTTCTATGAAAATTAGTAATTTCCAGAATTTTAGTTTTGTTCGAATTAATTCGGATTATTATATTTGTGTTACAACTTTATAATTGCGTACTTTTTAGGCATCGTGATATACCTGTATTTACCTTTTAATGATTGATAATTTTTTGTTTCATTTGCCTTGGTAGATATTTAAGCAGATTTCGCCATATTTTAACTAAGATTTAAGTAACTAGCTAATTTGTACTTAACGCTTTGGCTAGAAAACGTTATGCAAATGTTATAAAATATATATTCACATTATATTACTTGAGCTATAATAATATTATAATACTATAAAATTGCATCTAAACAATAAGAATCTATTATTATTCTTAAAGCTAAATTTTTGTACTAATATTATATTATTGTTTTTTTTGGCTTCTATTTATATAATTGATCAATAATTTAGCTTATTTTTAGGTAAGAATCTAATTATTAAGTAATAAACTAACCAGCTAAATCGAATTACTTTTTACCAGCGTGCTAATTAAATGAATATTTAAAGTTATATTTTTTAATTAAAATGAGATTTTTCGGACACTCCTCAATTATAATTTAGAAGGGT
Source organism: Gastracanthus pulcherrimus (assembly GCA_949152435.1). Lineage (NCBI taxonomy): Eukaryota > Metazoa > Arthropoda > Insecta > Hymenoptera > Pteromalidae > Gastracanthus > Gastracanthus pulcherrimus. The sequence continues at coordinate 11,701,367 of OX424575.1, forward strand.
AACTATTAATATTTTTTTAGACATTATATATAATATCGCTTATTATTTATTAGAATAAAAAATACTTTGTTTAAACTAAAAACTTGATTAATATGTTTAGAAGACTATGCATTTATCATATTATCCATCTATTATATTTAATAAATGATAATATTCAATTGTATTGGAATACTTTAAATTATATTGTTACAACTCATTTAGATGGATATTTAACAAAATATATGATTACGCAATTAATACTATTTGCAAAAGGTATAAATGATTATTAAGCAATATTAATAATTAAATCTAATTTATACAATTATTAATTTAAGCACTAAGTCTATTCACAAAATAACAACAGGATATTCGGATTTATCGTTTCATGTCACTTCATTAATAAAATCTCTTGTTAATGCTGATAAATCCTTTAAAATTAAATAATAATATATAATAATAATAATAATAATAATAATAATAATAATAATAATAATAATAATAATAATAATAATAATAATAATAATAATAATAATAATAATAATAATAATAATAATAATAATAATAATAATAATAATAATAATAATAATAATAATAATAATAATAATAAATGTATTCAAATATATTTATACGCTGCTTTTAAGCTGAACAATAATTATTACATGCTGGTAATTGATTGAGCAAATTTCATTTATTAATATCTCATGAATTCGATTTATTTTATTTCACTTTTCATTGACGATTACAGATGTATAAAATACGAGTATAATGTAAAGTGGTTATAACAACGAGTAAGCGAATGAATATCCGTATGAACTGCAAATATTATTCAAATGCAAATATCCATAAAAACTGTTATTGTAAATTGTAATTAAATAAATAAATATTCTAATTTTCTATAATATTGTAAATTACACTATTAACACATAATATAATTAATTATAAAAATTACTTTACATGCGAGTAATGTTTATTTTTCAGATGATATAGTAGTTAATATATCAACAGAATGATATAATAATATAAGTTTAAAATTATATTTATTGAATAGAAAATAGCTATTCATATGAAACAAAATAAGAGTTAAATTGTTAATTGAATTATTTAAATTATTCTTATTGAGAATATACCTGAAATTTTTTTATTGAAGAATAAATAAACAATCAATGATTTTGATGCAAATTGTTAATCTTCTTAAAAACAGCTCTGGGTAATTCTGTAGAATAAATTTTAATTTAATAAAAATGCGATTTTTACCAATGAATAAATTCAATTAAATGTGATTTTCAATGACATCAGACACAAAGTATAAATCAACATTAAACTTGAATATTGAAATTTCATTCAAACATTACTTGCATCAAAATTAATCTCGGAAATCGAAAAAGCACCCAAATCCTCTGAAAGTAGCACTTTAAGAGCTAATTAATGTTCATTCACTCTAATAAATATCAGTGTCCATAGATGGTTGATTGAGTCTCAACTTTGTCTTCGAACTTTAAAACTAGAAATGTGATCTATACCAATTGTATTCATATCCATACAATTTATTAAGCTCTAATCATCAAATTAACGTTTTAGTACCAAGATTTTTTTTCATTAATAAAGTCGAATTTTTAAACGACGTTATTCGAAATACTATTAAAATAAGTAACAAGTTGTCTTTTTAATTTTTTAATGCAAATAATACAAATTTTTTGGCATATATTTAGTTTTACTAAAATCCATGATTTGGCATGATAAAATAAGACAAAAAAAATTATGTGACCTATACAGTCTCAAAAAGCTTCAACTTTCTAGCCTGATTCAACCTCAAAACGCATACGCATAATTTTCAAAACAAACCCTCCCAACTATGATTCTCAATCTTCCAAAACACCCTCGGCACCTCAGAAACCGCATCCCTCCCAGTCACAAACCAAACCCCACGAAACCCACCACCGACCAACAAATCCACAAACAAACACAATTGCACCCAAGTCCACGCGCACACTCTCGATACCGACCCAAGAAGAACGGCACCAGAATCACAATCATCTCCAACTGTTGTCAAGCCACTGGCTCTGTTCTCGCCGACTGATGAACCGTCCGCGGCTCCCGTCTCTTTACCTTCTGGCCGGCGCTCGCGTGCCCGCACCTCTATATATAAAAGCAGCGTCGATTCGCGCGTCACGCACGCAAGTGATTTAACCCTCTCGAAATTACCGGCGGCGCGGTGCAAGGTCGCTCGCCGTCCGCCTAGATACATAATTTAGAGAGACGCGCGAGCGCAAGCTCGATGGACTCTTGACTTTGCGCAGCGCCAAGTGCGAGGTTGAACGGGGAGAGAGAGAGAGAGAGCGACGGGATGGACTCTTCGGATTCGGCGATTTCGGGGATTATTTCCGCGATCGTGGGTGGGTTGATTCGGGAGCGTGGTTTTCGGGGACGAGAGGGATGAGGGGATGTTTGAAAAGTGGGGAAGTGGGTGTTATGGAGGCGGGATGGGGGCTTTAGATGGAGTGGGTGTGGATTGAGGGAATGAGCGTGGATTATTTTTATGTGTATGGGTGTTATTTAATCGTTTCGATTGGAATTCTTTTCTTAGTAGACACGTCGTGGAATCAATTACACATTTTTCGTATGTAGTAATGAGCATGTAGACGTGATTTAAATATTTATAAACATAATATTTCATCGTGGGAAGTGGGTGTTATGAAGGCGGGGTGTGGGTTTTATATGGGGTGGGTGTGGATTGAGGGAATGAGCGTGGATTATTTTTATGTATATGGGTGTTATTTAATCGTTTCGATTGGAATTATTTTCTTAGTAGACACGTCGTGGAATCAATTACAAATTTTTCGTATGTAGTAATGAGCATGTAGACGTGATTTAAATATTTATAAACATAATATTTCATTGTGTTAAATTGGCTTAAATTTATTTTATACTTATTTCAAAGTAGTGATATTTTGTTATTTTTTGTTAAAACATAAATTACTGTTTGGCAAATCCATTAATACATATGAAAAAGTTTCAATTGATTGCATGGTGTATTTGCCAAGAAAAAATATTTCATAAACGTTTATTAATTTTCCGACATTTAAAGTTGAATGACCATTATAACTAAGCGAACCAAATGACTGAAAAATGCCAAAAATTTAATTTTGTATGCATTATTTCAAAGTAGAATGACCCTTTCAAGTAAGAGAACCCAATGACTGAAGAATGCCGAATATTTAATTTTGTATGCATTATTTCAATTTTTTTAGTTATATTCAATATTTTTTATGATAAGTCATAAAACCAAATTCATTATTATTATCAATTCTACTCCGTCTAGTTTAAGAATAAATGTAGGTATTCTAAGAATGTCCTAAATGTTTCAAGTCTTTTCAATGAGAGATGCTCTCAAAACTGCATTGTAAGTGAATTTAAAAGCTACATATGGAGATAAGTGGGTTTCGTGGGTCTTAAATTAACCTGAATTGTATCATTTTTAGGGCAACACAGTTACAAAGTACTTTCTTATTTTAAAGTTCTTAACGGATATACTTTTATGTTTCTTTTAATCTTCAAGTAGCTTGTCCATTTTAATTATATAAACAATGACCGCAATTACTATTCTTTTACTAGAATTTACATCTCAACCTTTTTATGCATTATTTGTATAGTAACTCTCAGTACCATTAATATATATATATATATATATATATATATATATATATATATATATATATATATATATATATATATATATATATATATATATATATATAGTAAAGTTACAACGTTACAAGTAAACATTTGCGTAATATAGGCACTCCGTTGATGTACACCCTCTTAGATCCTCCAGATTCGTCGATGTACCGTATATAATTGAATAGCGTAATTAATGAGGTGCTTGTTCAGGTGCTTACCACGATTTAGTGATCAGGGAACTCGCTCTAAATTGTAGCAAGTCTCAGGAGTAATAATCTCCAGAATCTAAATGTTCGAATGTTATTTACATTCTAAAAATTTTGTTTAATTTATATTCACTTGGCATGAGGTATTTACATTATTATTACATTGCACGTTAATACACCTTGATCCAGAAGTAAGTTAATCTAGTAAAGAAAACACGCCGGCATAAAATTTAATACCTGGATTAATAATTAACACTGTTGGTTAATTGTTTTCAAAACTTCGCGATATAATGCAAAGCACTATATATTGTAAGCTTTATTTATGACATAGCATGCATGAATTTTTGGCTTAGAACAAGATAATTTTTTTTTCTTCTAGTATGGTTAGTATTACTATTATTATTTTTTACATAAATACTGCTTAAGCTCGCGCGTTAGTGCACTGTCCACTATTGGTTGTATTTATTTTATTGTCCAATTAATGCAGGCGCCTAGAAAAATTGTTTGAGTTTGAGCTAAGCCGAGGCGGAATTTATTGTAGTGACTCGCTCTACTGCCGCCTGTTTATCTTTCTCTCGGCTGAAAAATAAATTTTCCGCCCGAGTTTGCGTAGAACATTTTATCTGCCTTGTGTGTACACAAAAAGAGAAGACTTTTTATGGCAACGTAAACGTAATATCAGATTAATTCTATAAATTTTGTGAAATATTGTTTTATGATATTATAGAATGTAAAGTTAGAAATTATTTAAAAGCGTTATTTGTGATAGACCAAGTAGATATAAGATGTGATATGACTTCTATAAATAATAAAATGATATATTAATAATTTTCAATATATTCTGTAAGTATTAGACAATTATGAGAGTTTTAGAATCCAATAATTACTTTTAAATATCATTGTAATTAGAAAATAAAAATGTTAATACTCTTGTGCTTAGAATTCAATTCTAGTTACTTTTGAAATATACAATTTGTAATTTTATTTCCGTTACAAAACTTGATATTCGGGAATTTAGAGAATGATTATTAGAAATCCTGGATGAAAATTTAAGTTTTCTTTAAATCCCAGGACACTAACTATAAAGTAAAGTGTTTGCGTTTTAAAGCAATTTTCAGTTATTTTAGTTCACCATTACATGCACTGCCTTGAATTCTGAAATTAGTTCAATTCTGCTTTTACGTAACATAGAACTAATAAGATTCTGAAGTTAGCCGATCAACATTTAGTACTTATTTAAGAAAATCAAGAACTTTTGAAAAACTTTTAAAAATTGAAAAAACGTTTTTGCTTTTTTTATTTTGAAGAATGCCCTAAATCAGTCAGTAGGATTTTTTTTGTCCAGGGAAGTGTTTCATATATAAGCATCAAGGAGTTCAATAATAAGTGTCTCAAGTTATAACTGTTAAAATCTTGTTTACTCGGCTGCTTACAAAAATTAAACCTTCCTCGTCTAATTTACTTAAACTCGTATCGCACTCATCCGCAAATCTTCTCTAAACCTTCACTTCAGACTTCCAGGTCCACTCATCACCTCAATTTCCATCGAGGACCAATCAACCACTCCATCCGACCGCACGCACTCGCTCACCCACTCTCCGCAATATTTATCACCTTCTCTCGCTGTCCTCTCGCGCTAAACGCAAATCTCACGCGATCACTTCCCAGCCAACGAGCCGCATTATCCGCGTCTGCGGCCCGTCTGCGTTTTCACGTGTTTACGCGAAAATCATCTACTTCAAGTCGTTAAACGCTCGGGAGATTGAATTCTCCTTCGGCTCCCTTAAGCGTCATCAACTACTTTACTCGAAAAACGCCGCGCTGCAGTAATTTTCGCGCCTCTGCGTCGTCGCTTGCGCTTCCTCCTTTTTTTTTTCTTTCCTCCGCGGCTCCTCCTTTATACCAAGCACTCGCTGCTTCTGCTTCTGCTCCTGCTCCCCTTGTAAAGAGCGGAGCCGTAAACTGCCTGCGAGCGAGCGCCTCTTTAAGATGTTAACGGGCTCGTTAAGTCGAATTTTCGAAAAGGATTCGCCACGCCGCGCCGCGGGTCTTTTTATTATTATTGCGTTTTCCCTCGCGCGCAAAAGCAATTTCCCTTCTTTTCAGACTGCCCGGGTCTCTCTGTGTGTGTGTCTGTAAGTGGAGAGAGAGAGTGAGTGAGAGAGAGAGAGAGAGGATCCTCGAAATGAAGTAACGCCCTTTGAAACGGCGCACTGCGCCGCGAGAAATAAGAGAGAAGAGGAGAACGAGACGGAGTTTAAAAAAGCGTTTGAACGGAGGTGGTTCGTTCGTTCGTTGGCTGGTTCTTCTCTGTGTCTTATGGATGTGAGCGAGAAGCGCAAAGTGGCTGCACTGCTACCGCGGGGCTTGGATTGTGTTGGACGGTTATTGCTGCACCGCTGAAATCGGAATGAGTTACGCGTTAAATGTGGTTAGGGGTGAATTAGGGAGGTAGCTAGACACGGTTATAATGCTATTTATTAAAATTTGTTGAGCAATTGTGGACTGCTGTTAATTTATGTTATGGAGATTTTATTCTTAAAATTGTTAAGAATAATGATTATTTGTAATTGTTTAGACAATTATTGAAACAGTTATTTTTTAATCTAATGATGGAACGTTTCCATTCTATTCTAAAGATATAATTACGAATGAAACGATTGTCTTTAGTGAAATTTTGTATTTATTCCTTATAAAGGCAGTATAAGTAATCAGTAATCAACTGTTATTGACTTTGGATTTAAAAGCAATCAATAAAAGTTATAAGTGTTTTTTCAATATTTGCACCCATAGAATCGATTGACATAGATAGTTAGTTAATTACACGTAGGGAAAGAACCTTTTTGTAATATTGCTTTTTCAAAGACAAAGCTTAGTAAGGAAAAAATTTTTGATCACAGATTTCGATAAATTTCGACGTTTTCGACGTTCATAACTCAGAAAAATAGGTTTTTAAAAAATGTCTGTGTGTGTATGTATGTGCGTGCATGTGTGTGTGCGTACGTGTGTGCGTGTGTATGTGTGTGTGTGTGTGTGTGTGTGTGTGTGCACATATATGTATGAAATCAAATTTTGTGTTCACCATCAAGGGAAGCACATTAAGAGCTGAAATTTTGCAGGCATATTAGACATGGCTCAACTTAGAACTGATAAGACTTTGGAACTGATTAGATAATAAAAAGTATATTAAAAAAATAAAAAAATAAAAATTTAAAACATGATTTTCTTAACAAAAATAACAAACGCAAACAAAATTAAACAAATTGTTCTATATAGTAATAAATAATTTTGTTTTTAAGAAAATTACTTTTAGAGAAATTTTATATTTAGGTTTGCATAACTAAAAAGAGAAGTGTGTGGCGCGATCTTTTCATTATAAAATTCTTATTAAGCGTCCTACGCTTTTCTATTTAGTTATGCATAAATAGAAATTTCTTTTTAAAGTAGTTTTCTTGAAAACAAAATTATTTTTTATTTTTTAGTACAAATAGCTTTATTTCGATTATTTTTGTTATTTATTTTTTATGAAAAGCATGTTTTAAAAAAATATTATTTGTTTTTCTTAGTCATAATTAAATGAAATTGCTATCAAATTTTACACTAGTTACAATTTTCTGACATTAGTACCAATTTACCTAACTGGTTTGTAACTATTACTAATCTTTTCTTTCAGTGTAGTAATCACTACTTATACATTAGACTCATTACTTATGTTTTTCATAGAATCAAGTAATGTTTGTTAATTTTTTATGAGAATCAATTTTTTATTAGTTTTTTCAACATGAATTGCATAAACAAATATAAATCGCAAATATCAAGTTTTAAGAATAATAGGTCAAGCTGTTGTGCCAAGAATAAGGTAGTTTTGGAAAGTTTACTTATTGAAGATGGTATATGCCCAACAAGGGGTTACTTTTGAAATCTGTATTCGGATTTATTATATTATACTTGCACAATTTTCTTATTATTTGTATGTATATACGTATTTTACAATTTTGTTAGAGTAAGACTTTTTTTCTGCCTATTACTGGATATTGATTTTTTCATAAAACTTTGAAGAGGGTATGAAACACCTTCCCCACCCCAGCCTGCAAACTTGCGTATTTTTTAATAAAACTTTTTAATAATACTTTTAATTGTACCCGCTTAGTTTTTTAATATAAAATCAAATTTGATTCTGCATTGTTTTCGCGCCATCAAATGTTGATATCTCGTTAAATAATGCATTCTTCTAACTGTACCAAGCGTTAAAATATGGTATAATACTAATGCTAATTCTAATTGTACAATTGTGTTTTTTAAATGTACCATCTTATTTAATAATAAATAGATAAAATGTGTTAAACCAAGTGATTCCATCAAACGCGTATGCGTGTTTGCGCGAATTTTGACCACTGATGGGCAAAAAGTATATTACTCTTTTTCTTTTAAGTATACGGAAAAGTAACTGAATGTAAATATTCAAGTACTTGGACACATTATATGCTACTTTTCTCCCACTTTTGAGGTCAATACAAAATAAAAGTTATTTTATTCCCGACTCACCCGAATGGTCACTTTATTCACCTGAAAATTGGGACCAAAGTAGCATATGATTCCCGCAAATCTACTTTTTCCCGCTAATATACTTTCTTCCCAAATCCGCATTTTTAAAAAATTATTTTTCTCTTTATTAATATACATTTTCAATAAATTCTAGTTCTTACCGGAAGTCCCTCTTTTAAGTCTATAAAGTGGCCACAGTTAAGTCGGGAATAAAGTTCTATATGCAGCACGGGAATAAAGTCGAGTATTCTCTCGGGTGATTACCCCATCCTCGGGAAAATTTTCGACATTATTCCCTTGTTACATAATGACTATTTTTTACAATCGTGAAGCTGGGTGGATTCATTATGACTAGATAACAAAAACATTGTAAAATAAAATTAGACATCCTCTAAATCTATATTTCTTATACTTGTAATGTTAAATTTTAATATATATGTGAGAAACTATTTTATTTTACATCAGTTTGCAAACACTTCTTCTATTAATCTTTAATAGGATCATGAAAAAATAACATTTGAAGTACGAGGAAAAGTACTCACATAAAAGGTAACGAAAGGTAACGATACTGCACGTTCAAATAGAGTCACTTTTCACACTAAATTTAAAGAAAAATATTGTGTAGAAAATTTCCGAGTAAGAAATTACTGTGTAGAATTTTTCTGTTCGTGAAACTTAATGGAAAATAATGTGCAGGGAATTACCGTGTAAGATATTAATGTGTAGAATATTTCAGTGTAGTAAAAAACGCTTGTGTAGGATTTAAATGTGTAGAGTGTTAGCGGTGCCCTCCATCAAATAGTCTAAAAATCAATGTTCATTAATATTTACATTCAGTTACTTTTCCGTACACTTAAAAGAAAAAGAGTAATATACTTTTTGCCCATCAGTAGTCAAAATCCTCGCAAACACGCATACGCGTTTGACGGAATCACTCGGTTTAACACATTTTATTTATTTATTATTAAACAAGATGGTACATTTAATAAAAGCAATTGTACAATTAGAATTAGCATTAGTATTATACCATTTTTTAACGCTTGGTACAGTTAGAAAAATGCATTATTTAACGAGATATCAACATTTGATGGCGCAAATAAAATGCAGAATTAAATTTATTAATAAACTAAGTTAGTAAAATTAAAAGTACGAATGTAGGAGTAAAGTACAAATCGAAATACGTCGACTAGTATTTTTCTTATCACAAAATACGCAAATTCGCAGGCTGGGGTGGAGTAGGTGTATGAAACGCCATGAAAAGTTACTTGAAGCGAAAATTCAACTTCAAAGATACTGTCCTGTTACAGTGGGTCTATTACAAGTTTGATTAATGAGAACTGCTGCACTTACTTTTTCATTTATCTTGATTCTAGACTATCGTACAGTATCAAATGGACTTCATTAGAAGCTTTATTAAAAACTAAGGTATGACAGTGATGAAATACTGCTTCGAATATTTAAAATTTTTTATTTGATTCGTAATTTATAATAGTATAGTAAGTAATTTAACATATTTACATAAAATATTATAATTCTACCCCTCCTATTCCAAATAAAAAGTATTTTAATAAGCATTTTATTAATTATATTTTCTGAAAATTAGAAAGAAAAGGATTGCGGTAATACAGATATAGATTATGCTTCTAATTCCTGTATTTCGACACAGAAGTATAGAATAGAATATAGAATATACTTTATTTGTAATCAAAATACACTATTTTTAGAATATGTCGTATGGATGTGTATGTGTGTGTGAGTGTGTGTGCGTATGTGTGTGTATGTGCGTGCATGTGTGTGCGTATGTGTGTGTCTGTGCGTGTGTGTGTGTGTGTGTGTGTTAGCGTGTAGATGTGTTTCTATCTGTGTCCTTAGACATCTCGAATAATCCGCAGTCAAATTTAGTGTTTCAGGGCTCGTATTTTTTATTTTTTTACACAAAGGGGGCACAAAAACATTTTTTCTCAATTTTTGGATTAGTTTTTGTTATTTAGCGGTTTGTAGTATACATTCAATTGAAAAAGCAAAAAATTACCAATCTTTTCCTACCCGAAATTTTGGATTTTTGAAGACATTTTCCTTCTTTTTTTATATAAACAAAAACGTGTTTTGTTTTTAAACTGTTACATATAGAAAACGCATGATTGAAATTCATTGAAAGATTTTGAGATGATAACTGATAAGTAATATGAAATACAATATTCAGTAAAATGTTTGAGCCATTTTATTTTTCTCTTGCCTAGGAAAAAAACATTTTGTAAAAAATAAATCTATTTTATAGGACCACAATAACTTGAGTAAAACGACATCATTCTATCTTAAAATTTCCAGCAAGAAATCTTTTTATTATGTCTTGGCTAAGTTATTTGCCCAGATCATTAGTGCATCCATGTGTAAGTATAAACAATTGGGTGTAACTCTTTAAGTTTATATTATTTTTCAATTTTTCCATGGGAAAGTCCCCCTGAAATTATCCAAGGGATAAAATGAGACCTTCCAAATTAAAATCGGATGAAGAATACAAAATTGCCGTCTGTTTAAAGTACTAAAATACTTCTTTTTCATTAGTTAACAACATCTACTCTTGCAATATAACAAATTTTATATAATATCTTCCCTCATATAAAAATATTTCAGTAAAATGCTAAAAGGAAGTGTTACATGGTATGATCATTTAGTGTCTTATATATCATGCACGAACCACCTTAAGGAGGTAGTTTCTGGTACTTAAAAATGAAGCCTGTCACCCGAAACTTTTCCAATTGATCCTTGTGCTCAAGACATGAAGTAATTTACTTCAAATATACGTTATTTTAATAAAAAAAATGTACCTGTTCTTTTGAGAACAACTCTGCAAGATTTTATGCTAGATAAATTAACTTAAAGATATAATTAAAGTAGGCAAAATATTTACAATTTAATATTTGTTTCATATTAAATCATTATTCTGATGCAAAGTTATTTAACAATTGAAGATGATGATTTAAAAAGCATAACAAATCATCCAATTCAAGAGTTTAAATTCATTGAATATTCATTAATCATCATTTTCAAATAATCAGATATCAATAACGTTGCATTAGAATAATATTTTTATACGGAACAAGGCTTAAATTACAGCTATTTCCACCTACTTTAATTATCTTTTGTGTCAATTTTTCTACCATAAAATCTTGCAGAGTTGTTGTCAAAAGAAGAGGTACATTTTTCCATTAAAATAACGCATATTTTACGCAAGATATTTCATATACCAAGAATAGGGGCCCATTGGAAAAGACTTATATGGGTGGTAGGCTTCATTTTTAGGTACCAGAAACCACCACTTGAATTTTAATAAAAAATCATTTTCCACGGGGTATGTCCTCTCCATGTAAGTGCCAATAAATTGGCAGCGATTTTTCTATCTTTTTGAGCAATGGATTAATATATTAATTTTAAATTAAATTATCGACAAATATAATCGTCTAAGGCTGAAGAAGTAAATTTAAAATAGCTTTTGTAAGTGCAAAAAGTTAATGTCCTATTTAGAAAATCCTAGGATAAAACAGTTTTTACTACAGTTAAGTTGAAGTTCTTTTCATTAGGAATTTAGAATGCCCTTGTATCGTAAAAGTGAAAGAAGACGCGCTGAATCTTCGGATGCGCTTGAGCACCGTCGAAACACAGAGATCTGCACTGCCGGCGATGATGCGCGCGAGTTATCGCTGGATGGTACACTTAATGAGGCGCTTACGCTTACCGTGCATCAGCGCTGCAGCATCCTCATTTGCAGTTCGTTTCTGTAGATTCCGTTAGTATATTTAATGATGCGCTTGTGCTATAGCGCATCGAATGATAGTGCAGATTCGAGTTTACATGCATTCAAATCACTTATGCAGTTTGGGTAGACAAGAACGTGCTTTATTTGGATAATATTTAAAGAAATTATTAATCATTTTTTTAAAGAAAATAACTTAATTTACTGAAAAATGAAAATATTTTTATTTTACTAGAATATTGTTAATTATGAATACGGTAAAAAGCATACAAGTAAAAATGGATATATAAATAAGTTTGGCATTGTACTTTGTTATTGTACTTTAAAAGGTATCAAACTAATTATTATGAATGAATAACGACTCAATAATTCATAATTCTTAGTAATAATTTTTAGTGATTATTATTAAATAGTAATTTATACTGTTAAAAGATTTAATCATTATATAATTTAATAATTTTCAAGCTTAAAACGAAAAATGCAATTTGTTGGTTGTACTTTTAAGCAGCGTGATAAACATTAAATTTCTTATAATGCGTACAAATTCATGCATTTCGCATGATTGCTCGATGTATTCAGCGATTCGCGAAATATGAATAGCCATCAGTAACAATATTCACGTTCATTCGCATTTATTCACGGTGTATAATGATTTATTTATGCAGAAGAATGCGAGAAAAATTTAAATGCGTCGCCGTCGCTGTACCTACTCATTAGCATACTGAAAATGTAATAAAATGTAGTTTCAGACATAACACACATCTTTATTCGAGGAATCCAATGTTGACGCGGCATCTGATGAAGTGAACGCCTACGCAGTTTGAAAATTTCGTATTACTACTTGAATTTCTTGAAGTTACAAGTTTTATAGACGAAAATAAGGTGAATTTAGAAATCATTAATTAATTCTTTCAAAATAATCAATATAGCATATTTCCAAACATGTACATACATGTTACAGCACTTAAATTAAGTACACCTTAGTATTGCGTATATTATGTAATTATTTAACTTGCTAAAAAGTCGAAAGCATAAATTAGCGGTATAATATAAAATTGAGCTAATTTTGGCTACGAATTGCATTTTATGAAAAATATGTTGTTGCCATTATTGTCATAGCCTACAACAAAAAGTTTTACTTCACTTAATATCTAATGTAAAAAGAATCTAGTCTATAAGTAAAAATAATTCTTCTATGAAAATGCAATGATAATTACTGTACCTATGATTGAAGTAGAAAAGATATTATTATTTAAAATTGTATTTTTTAGTAAAAGTAAAGTGGACAATATTTTTAAAACATAATATTCCCCATTTATTTAATTGTTCATCGATTGTTTATTATTACAGTTTCGCATAATAAATAGAGTAACTGCATCAGTGAATGGCCACCTAAAGGCCAGTGAATAACTGGGTTACGTGACATTTTCATTTATATTTTCGTGCTTATAGTAGTATTGCATTTCTTCTACGTTTCTTATGATTTAGCATAAGTTTGTTTGAAATACTTTTTTAAGTACTATGGTCATTCACTGGTACCTAATAAAAATAAATACGAATTTTTAAAATCATATATAATATTTATTTTCAAATAAAATACTATTGCAATTTGAAGATTATATATCTGTAATTGTAAATTGTACATACATTGGGTATAAACTATCTATGTGTATAACTGGTATATCCTACGTGCTCTATTGCTCGATGCGTTAATTCACACGAGATGATACGAGTAAAATACAAAAATAAAACTTCATCCCTAGTGTAGACTGCAAAGTAGCTCTAGCCAAATCCCACTGTCTTGTGCACTGGCATCATTTTATCTTCCACTCCTCTCACATCAACCTGTAAATAGAATATGAAACAAGATAAGTATCCTGAAAATCGAGTGTGAAGAGATTGAAAAATTTCTCACCTAGTCGAATAAACCAGAAAGCAGCTACAAGCCAATACGTGGATAGCCAGCCATATTCATAGCTACTCTGGAGGAAACATGTGTGAATTAGAAGAATAAACAACACCTTAATTTTTGGAACTCTATTACCTTGTAGTAAGACCTGAAGACTTGCAGCGTGAGCCTGACTCTAAACCCATCTCCAGACAGCAAGTGATACACAGCTCTCACGGCATTAATCTGTATAAACACACACAGATTAATGATTCGAATGTTGAAATTCTACATATGTCTATATTGGTCCAGAAATTCGCTAATACTTTTTATAATAATTTTTTTCAATTTCATTTTGTTTGCCAAGGAATAACAACAAAATTACACCATTATCGAATTGTCCCTATTTGTATTGTGACTGAAAATTACTAAAAAAACACTTTTGGAAATCTTTTCTATATTATATATATATATATATATATATATATATATATATATATATATATATATATATATATATATATATATATATATATATATATATATATATATATATATATATATATATATATATATATATATATATATATATATATATATATATATATATATATATTTATCTTGGATCTTCAAGAAACATGATATTATTTTAGAAAACTAAAAACCTTTCTATTTAAATTTACTAGTATACTTTCCATTAATCGATCAATTGATCTCACTAAATGCACTAGACTCAACCTTAACTCTTCTTTTGCAATATTCATTTCATTAAGCTGTTTTGCAATATTCTTTTCAATTCTTTTTGTTAAAAATTCGAACTTATTAATTTCTAATAAACTCTTCAGTTGTTACTACGCAAGCACGATATAATTTACTTTGAAAGTCGTGGAAAATCGTTCATTTTTTCGAAGTTCCTCACTCTCTCCGTTCCGTAAACGTTGGATCATTTTCTGGTTAACCTTTGAAGAGGTTATGTTGTCTTCATGTTGTTTCTGTGCAGATCTTCTTTGTATTACTGGTGTTGGGAATGTGTAAGATAGGTTCAGTAGTACTGAACTATCTCGTTCGAATAATTAATCTGCGTTTATAATGAATGCTACGAGAGCTGTGCAGCGGTTGCTGTCTGGAGCTGGGATCAAGTCAGGTTGACGCTGCATCAGAGAGTCCACAGTAAGTCTGTAGGTCTCGCTATACGTTAAGAGAGTTCCAATACAGGAACAATATACCATCCATCTTACTTGAGAAATGAGGTAAAATATCGATGTAGCTTGTTTCAAATTAATTTTGTATCAATTCCAAAATATTCTAATAACCAAATTAAACATAATTCTGGTTTTGAAAAGTGAATTTTGGAATGACTAAAAAACCACTAACTATTAAACTTCTTTTTCTAAACTTATTATCATTTATATAGACTCTGTCTCTGTGTATACTATAATATATGTGGTATTATTATATTTACTTTAGAAAATATTTAATTTAACAGTTGATTTAGTGGTCAATGTGTAAATGTAACTTTTATTTCAAACTTTTGAACAAATTCTAATCCACTATACTGACCAATTTATTCAGTTTCTAGGAAACTAGTACCAATATATGTCTATGTATGACGATTAAATTTTATTTTCGACAATATTCAGCACATACATGAAACAAGCATCTAAAGGGTCCTCTAGTACACAATCTTCATATTTGGAGATCTTTCTCGATCTATTAAAAGAATCTCGAAGAAGTATCATAGGCCACCAACTATCGGTGATCTCGTACATCCTATAAGTCATCGTTCTAAATAATATTTGACATGAAAACCAAAAAGAGTTTAAGACAAATGCTCATCTGATATTCAGATTACTAGCTCCAAACATAGGGGCATCTTCGAGGCAATAGGCATTTCAGGCAATGCGAATCAATCTTAAATTTATTGCATCACTTTAGATCAAATTTGATCATAAAGTCAGATTTCCTATTTGTAGTGTACTATAGGTGCGAATTATGTAGAATGATATTTACTTTACTTTATTTATTCTTTGTTACGTGTCATTATAATATATATAATCCGTTAAATGATGATAGCATAGGTTTAATAAAAATTTCACAATTATGAAAAAGTAGCTTTTATTGTAGCTTCCTTACATATTACACATATTAAAATCACAATTCGAATCCATCGCAGAGTCATGCACTCCTGCGAAATGTGCGAAATATCCAATGGCACAACTGACCTTTCTGACTGTCAGGTCAATCCTCAAAGTTACATCTACCTTTTCCAAACGTAACCAACTGCAAAACTTTTCACAAATCTTTTGGTCTCAAAGCAATATCTGATCAATCCTCGATCTCGTCCTCTAGAACCTCCTGCCGGGCGCGGGTGGCCTGCGCGGTACCAAATTCGCCTGGGGCCTCACTCCCACGTTCACCGGAGCATTGCCACCGTCGTCGTCTCTGTACTGTCCCTCGGTGTCAACGCTGAGCTTGCTGGGATTCGCGGCGATCCAGTCGAGCGCCCTCTGGATTAGCGGGGGGATTTCGGGAGTGGGTGGCGGGGTTGGCAGATGATCGCCCTGGAAGACGGCGCCGTTCTCGTCGGCCTGCCAGCTGATGGCCACGCGCTGGCCCTCGTTCGTCGTCCAGCTGGCCGTGCCCTGGACAGCCTCGGCCACTTCGTTGCCGACGTTCTTGGGTTGGCCGGATTCTTCGTAGGAGATGCCGTTGGCCGTCTCCCACTTGGTGTAGAAGGAGCCGTCGGGGTGGACGTCCGAGACCTGGGTCAGGATGTCGTTGGGTCCGGAAGCGGGGTTGAGTTGGTTGGCTGGGCTGGGGATCGGTCGGTTGAAGCGCTGGGCCAGGCTCGCGTGCACGAGGCAGAGGGTGAAGATCGCGCGGAACAGCATTTTGGACGGTGGGCTGGAAGAAGAAGGAGAACATGTAGTTTGATATAATTATATGTTGAAAATGTTTTGTTGAAGTTTTGATTATAGTTATTGAAGCTCTTCTTTGAGCATGTCACTGAATATTTATTTATATTTAAATGATAGTTCAAGCAGATAGTTATAACTATATAACTGGACAATTTCCACAGGATTATGGATTAAAATCCCTAACGATATAGCCTATGTTTAATTTATATAGTTGTTTGGATCTCCGAAAATCGGAGTTTAAAACAAGTTTGATTTTCTTTACTGAAGAGAAACTTCTGTGATAAGTACGAAACTTTTATATTTGAAATCACTTATCACGACATTCTCTTGGGTAAAGAGAGTCAAATTAGTTTAAATTCATGGCGTTTTGGAGATATTCTGTTTAAACTGATTTGGAAATGGCATTATTTGAAGCATTATTATGGTGACCTTGTATACAGAAATTAGTACACGCAATTTGTAATCTGTAACTTGCAATTTGTAACTTGAGCAATTATTAACCCTCTTATTATCAAACTTTACCAAGAATTTTACAAGCTAGTTCCATACTTCAATTTTGATCCATAATCTTATAATTATTAAATCCACACAACAGATTCGTAATCAGTGACTATAGAACATGCAAGTTTTTATTTTAAAAAACTCAGAATTGGTTAAATTTACAAAGGTTTTTCTTGCTGGCATTTATTCTTGGGGCTCCCAAGAAAAGCCTTTTTACCACTATTGGTGAAGCCAGAGTCAATTATTATTAAAAATTTGAATTGTACCATGAATTGACTTAGGTTCTCTACCAGATTTACAAATTTCAATTAAAATCAATATTTTGTTTTTTACCCAATTAGAGGGCGCTGTTGAACGTTTTAATTAATTTAGTGATACTCTTTTCATTGCCTGATTTGATCAACTAACCTATCAACTATTAATAATTTATGAATAAGTTATAAAGTATAATGTCAAGAAAATTATAAATTTTATTTTAGTATAGAAACTGTTTTAGACGAATAATTACTGTATTTATATATAAGCGATTTCTTTGATATAAAGCATTTTATTTTGGTAGATTTTAAGTGAGAGAAAATTGAGAATAATTAAGAGAGTGCAGTCGTAAGTAGATAAATGCCGAATATATCAAGACACTGTTTGAGGTATTGAGAGTATTGTGATAATATGTTATTCGACGACTTTTTTATAGTATAATCAAATTATTTTTTTTTACTGGCAGAATGAAAAATCTATAAAAGCTTTTATCTCAGAGTTGATAATTAGCAGTAATTCGGAGTATACTCGCTTGCCAATTATTTAAATTTATTTTTATTATCTAATTTCGCAGTAGCTTACAAATTCTAGAAATAAAAATTAAGGACAAAAGTTAAATACACCGAATTAATGTGTTTAGTCACTCCATTATGTTTACTCATAATGCTTTTACTTACTATTATTCTAATAATATTTTCTCACTTAATTAACACTCAATTAAAAATCTACACGTATAGAACTAGTGAGTCTAACAGAATATTAGGTATGTTTGATTTATGATAAATAGATGTTAAAAAAAAATTCAATAGGATAAATGATCAAGTCCAATATTTAAAATCTCACTGAAACCAGAAAAATGAGTAATATTAATAGAACTCAAAAAATGAATAACAATTTATACAAATTTGCATTAAATAAAACCCGTCGCGCACTTATATCACTCTCCCTTGAACCAGGTCACACTTTCAACTATCCTCCCCTCTCCACGGCAAGCCTCAACGACCCTCCCATCTAAAACTCTCTTCCATCGCAAATTCCCCTAAAAAAAGTAAAACTACCCTTGCATCTTCCAATATCGTCGCACCAGCCCTCTTAAAAAACCTTACCTATGCACTCTACAAACAGGGAGACGGGCCTTCTCCTTCGACAATATCCGACGAAAAAGCACACTATACCAGACCAGATAACCGATCGTCGATCCTGCGCTGGCAAGCTTGCACTACGACGCCTACCGCGGCCTTCTCAGCTTTTATAGGGAATAACACACATCCTCGACACTTTCGTTTCGCGCGCCCCCGCCCTGCGCATCTTCGCTCGTTGCGTCAAGCCCCGCTGCTGTGTTCGAATATAACGCCCCGGCATCGTCAAATTCTATGTGTGTGTGTGTGTGTGTGTGTGCACGCGCCAGCGCGCCGGTGATTGAGGTTGTAAATATAAGGAGAAGCGATACGGCGCGTGTATCCTTCTCGGTGCAGCGTCTTTTCTTTTTTTTTTTTTGCCGAGAGGTGCAGTGCAGTGCAGTGCGGCGCGGCGAAGCGACGCCTTTTTCCTCGGGCGACCGAGTGAACTTTGCGCGAGCGCGAAATTATGATGCGCCGGGATTATGATGATGCCGCTGCTGCGTGTGTGAGGAGTGAGAGAGAGAAAGATGGGGGATTGCGTCAGGAGGAGTCAAGGCGGACTTTGCTTGAAAGTGCCGAGCGCGAGGACTTTTCTTTTTCTTGTTGGTTTTTGAGTTTGAGAGAGAGAGAGAGAGATAAAGAGAGCCTTGGGGGATAGGGGAATTAAAAGGAAGAATTGGTTGGTGATTAGGATTGTGTCAGCGTTATTTGGAGTCTAAGAAGAGGCTTTGCTAATTTTGTACGGATGGACGATTAGCTTGTAAAGTTTCGTGTGTTGTACAGGAAATTTGGAACAATTTTAAATAATTTATGTAAAATTTTGATGATACTTCGGTAGGTAATTTATTTAACTAGAAAATAATTAGTGTGCTAATTTGCGACGATAAATACTCGTAGTCTTCATGTATAGTAAGAGGACGTTGCTTACCGACATAGATTTCTACTATTCCACTCATGCTTTTCGTTATTCTGTGATATAATAATTTCTTTCTTAAAAAAACACGAATCGTCCCTGCTTAGGTTGAGAATAGACAATATTTTGAGTACCGACAAAATAACATATCATTGTTTAATTTTCGAGAAAACTCTACAATTATAAAACGAATGAATAAACATCGTCTACATTTTATGTAAATCAAAGTTTTTTACAAAACAATTGATAGATAAACAATAATTCGGCACCCAAAATATTTCTTATTCTGAAACTAAATGGGAACAACTCGTAGTTTTTTTTGAAAGAAACACATTATTATTTAATAAATAAGGATAAACATACATGGGATAGGAAATGCGTATTGATAGACAACGTTCTCTTAAATAAATGTTTATTATCACGTATAATACGAGGGTAGTTCAGTAAGTCTTTAGAATGACCAACAGATGGCGCGCGAATCGCTCCAAATCATCTGTTTTCAGTCAGCACCACTCCCGACTAGATATATGGTGCAGTCACAGTCCACATCTTCAAGATGTAAGAAAAAAAATTGCTTGTTAAGAAAAATGGAAAAAAACGAGTTCAGAGCGGTAATTAAACATTTTCATTTAAAGGGTTTAACTCCATATGAGATAAAAAATGAATTGGACTCAGTTCATGGCACATCTGCCCCTGCCTTAGCAACGGTTTATAACTGGGTAAATGAATTTAAGCGTGGTCGTACATCAATAAGTGACGAACCACGTTCAGGAAGGCCCGTAGAAGCAACTACTCCCGAAATCATCAATAAAATCCACGATATGATGTTGAAGGATAGAAGATTAAAAGTGCGTGAGTTAGCTGAGGCCACAAGGATATCTATAGGTGCAGTTGTTTCAATTCTACATGAAATATTAGGCATGAAAAAGCTATCGGCAAGATGGGTGCCGCGTTTGCTCTCAGCTGAGAATAAACGCAATAGAGTGGTCGCCTCTGAGGCTCTTTTGGCGCGCATAAGTCGGAATCCTGAGGAATTTTTTCGTCGATTTGTGACTGTGGATGAAACATGGATACACCACTACACTCCTGAGACAAAGGAACAATCCAAACAGTGGATTTCCACAGGCGAACCAGCTCCAAAGAAGGCAAAGACCGTAAAGTCAGCTGGTAAGGTTATGGCTACAGTTTTTTGGGATGCACGTGGAATTATACTTATTGACTACTTGGAAAAGGGTAAAACAATTACTGGTGAGTATTATGCATCATTATTAGAGCAGCTGAAAGAAGAAATTAAAAAAAAACGACCACATTTGGCGAGAAAAAAATTCTCTTTCATATCGATAACGCCCGAGTTCACACATGCTTCGTTTCAATGGCTAAAATTGAAGAACTAAAATTCGAATTGGTCGAACACCCACCGTATTCACCAGATTTAGCCCCCAGTGACTTTTTCTTATTTCCAAACTTGAAAAAATGGCTCGGTGGACAGAGATTTACGGACAACGAAGACGTCATTGCCTCTGTAAGTGCTTATTTTGAGGAACTTCCGAAAACGCACTTTTCTGAAGGATTAAAAAAACTTAAAAAGCGATTGACCAAGTGTATAGAGCTCCAAGGAGATTATGTTGAAAAATAAAAAAAAATTTACCCAAAAAAAATTGTTTTTATACTTTATTCTAAAGACTTATTGAACTGCCCTCGTAAATTTTTTGTATTCTAAATTTGACAAACTTCAAAAAAATACTCAGATAACAATTGATAGTTTATATTTACTTTGAAACTAGCTACAATAATATATCATAAAATAATTTCTATCGCATTTGTTCTTAATAATTACAGATGATTCTCCTATTAACAGGTATTTGAAATAAAAATTAAATCCTGCATAACAAATTTTTTCTATTCTGAACTTGTCAAAATAGAAAATTTATATGAAATTCGTATAAAATTTTGATAATTTATTTAACTAGAATGTAATTACGGTAATAGATCATAAAGTAATTATGAGTTATAATAAAACACGTAAATATATCGTTAAAGGACAATATTTTGCCTATATATAAGATCAGTATATGTCTCGCAGAGGCTATTAGTATAAATAAGTAGCCCATGGTCGTACATAGATTCATTAATATTTATGGATTCTAAAAGGACTTAATTTTTTCTAGAGCATTTAAATATCAGCTTAACTGATTTCTAACAATTAGCACATTTTTTTAAGGATCTCTGCACGACATGTCTAATTGTTTTCTGTAAGCTATAATAATAAGTTTAATTGAATAAACTGATATTTTTAAGGGAAATTATCCAAAATTATATTTAATTTATGTATTCATTTAATTTAATTAAGTTTATGAATCACATAATACTTGTCCCATTTGTAACACGAATTCTTGTATAACATTGAAAACCCATTAATTCGCATTTGACATACAATGAAAGTAACTTCTTCTATTACGTTACATCTGATTTGAATTTTAATATTAATAATGCCATCGAATGCACTGACTTGCTGATTGATTTAAATACAGAGTTTAAGTATGCATTGAAAAGCTTTAATTAATTCAATGAGAAGACAATAAAATTTTTTAATCGAATAATTATATTTTATTACCAATACTTACAATAAATCACGAATGAAGTAATATCTTGATAACTAGACAAATCTAAGTCATTGAGGTTTAAAATACGGTTAGTGAATTCATATCGCAATGTTTTATTATACTACTTTTTACACATTTATTAACAATACATAATCTCTCCGAATCATTGGAAATTAATTTCAAAATAATTTACACGAACACTACTTCTATCATTCAAATGATAATTCAAAAAAGCCTCTTCGCAACGTCAAACTACTACTACCAAATGCAAGAAAATTTATCTTCCTTCTACTAATTCACCAAAGCAAGTTCAGCCAAATCGAAAAAACCAATTTCCACATTATCATCCAACCGCAATAAAACGTATCATTTATTAATCCCGTAACACGCCTGCGATTTATAATTTTCGTTGACACTCGGAAAAAAGAGACGCACTCGCGCGATTATATGCATAATACTCGGCCGCGATTACGTACTTTCTTCTGCAACGAAGATTCGCCCGATGCGCTCGGGGCAGTGCGAGAGCGCTAATAAGGTTCGCACTGATTTTATTAATACCGCATACAGCAAGCGCGGCATTGCGACATTTCGCTTGTGGATCAGGCGTTAGTTTTAGATGTCGAAAGGTCGCGGCGCAATTCAACCGTATTTTTTTGCGTTTCGAAGAAGGGAGTATTTTTTATCTCGTTTTAGTGCGTGCTTTATTTTATGGGGTGGATCACGAGATGCGAGGGAGATTTAGGGCGAGACGAGTGCGAGATTCGCGAAAAAAAGATTGGATGGCTGGGAGTTTTTATTAAGGCGATGCGGGAGAAAGAAGTGGGTTTAGGAAAGAATGAATAGTTTTGCATTTGGTAGTGGTTTGTTATAGTTCCTAAAGTTTTTAGATTTGAGTAACCTTAGTGTAATGAATTTGTGATTAAGGGGTCATTTCGTGAATAAAGCATGACTGTTATCATTTTTTGATAATTTTTTTTCTTAGTTATTAACGTTCAACGTTATTATGGTTTTGTCTATTTATTAATGTAAATTTGTAGAGCATAAAGAATTTAAAATTTTGTTTATAGTTTATTTTAATATATTGAACTGATTAGAATGATATACTATGCTTTTTCTCATAGTTCGATAAATTTTTGAATAATTGCTTGGGGAAGTGCTTATAAAAATAACCTTGATTTATTGCAAAATCTGCTGAAATGAATACTCAAAATTGTTAATAAAAATAATTTCACAATACATGATAATCCACTGAACTTGGAATAACTATTTACTATTGAACACTAATATATCATTACCCTAATCTAAAAAGTCCATTCCTTAAGTCAACTAGGAAAAAAAACTTAGTGATTCCCAGAAACAAAAAAAGGTCAGCAATAAAAATAGTTACACAAAAGCAATAACAACTTTCAATAAATTACCAAATGATCTAAAGACACTAGAACTAGATAAAAAGTCATAAAAAAATAAACTAAAAATCTGGATAAAAGATATCTGAATTATCTGAAGTGTAGTTATGTTAAATATATGTATATGCAAACACTATTTTTGTTATTATATAAGTCAACTACATTTTACAACGATACTAGTTTAGTTTACAATTTATACTATACTAGTTTAGTTTTTAAGTTAGTTTTAAGTAAGTAAGTTAAGTTTTAAGTACTTTCTGTTACTTTAGATTTATGTGCCGGACCTGCGCACAGGTAACTAGTTTACCTCTGTACGGATTTACATCATTTTGTCAAACTCTATGTATGTAAATCTTCTTCTAGTTAATATATTTGAAAAAACTGTGTATCTTGAAAAAGTAGAATAAGCTTGATTTTTTTAAATATCGACGCCTAGTCTACACACTATTACCGTTGGTGATTTCTTTTACTTATTTTTACTTTAAAAAGTACGGAATTAATAATAAATAAATAAAAGAGATGAGTACTTAATTTGTTAAAGAAAAGAGGAAAATAACTTTTAATTATAATGGTCATACATAGCCATTTAGTAACAAAATTCATATATGTCTATATAATGATTCTTTTTCTTATTCTTTTATTATCTTTATATTATTCTTTTGTTATACCATCAAAATTGTATCAATTTTTATGATATTAGCATGGCGTAAGTAGTTTTTATTTTTAATTAATGTGTAGATAAGACTGAGCAACGAAAATTGTTACGATATACGAAAACTGATATAAACATAGGAAATCGCAATTATTTGTTGTTATAACGAGATAAGTCCATTACAATTAATTGAAAAATATAATTGAAATGGCATTTTAAAGTTTGCTGAAAATGAAATGTTTCATTGTCTAGATGCTATATTATAATTAGCGAGTAGTTAATCAGACTGATGGAGACTAAATAAAAAGTGCAACGCAAAAATCATACGCTCTTCGCACAAAGTAAAGTTTTCTGTTTCAGTAAGGACTAATTGATTACTAAATGAATCAACAGTGACTTTTTCTCGATAATGGAATTTTAAAAATGTTTAATTTACATCCTATTTATTTCTTTTGCATATTTTATGCTGCCGGAGACATTTGCAATATTGAAATATTTTGCAATGGTAATATTCTATACTAATTGTAATAGACTTCACTAGTCCTTTCTAATTATCATTTTGAGGATAGATAGTCAATTATTGAGTATACAGCACCATTATTTTATCAGCAAATAATTGCAAATCAAATTTGTTTACCACTTCTGATTTCATCATATAAATACAGAACTGACTTTGTCAGTAATTTATCAAATCTAATGAAATATCTTCTCATTATTTAGATACTTTATTTAAAAATGTTTTAAAGTTAATAACAAATTATCAACTGTAACAAATATTTATGTAATTGTTATTCTTACTTTGATACACTTAGGTACAAATTGATCCTTAGTGAAACATTATTCTGTTATAAGTGAGCTTTATATTACAATTAAATGCTATGCTTAATCACTGAGATCTGCTTAGTAGGATTATCGTTTAATTGGTTGATTTGGATATTCATACTCCACATTTCGTCGACTACTTTGATTCAATTTCAAGTAATTATTTAGATGGGTCACAATGTATTATAAATATATTTATTCTTATTCTTCAATATCTTACTATATTATACAAAAGTTTAATTTTACATGAAATAACATTAAAATAATATAGGTTGTTAAAATTAGGAAAAACATTAAAAAGGGTGTATTATGAAATAATTATTATGTGAAGCACTTTACCAACGATGTTCAAACATCAAGGTTCTTTATCAAGAAAAGCATAAATTCAACACTTCAATAATATTTTACAGGCAGCTACAGCTATAAAAGATAATATATATTTAAAAAATACGGACGTTCTTTTTCAAAAACTGCTCTGCTTTCAGTAAAATAAAGAATGTTGTGGATCACATTACTGTATTACACGTAATCCTCATCAGGACCCAATTTCTAATATTCTTTTAACATAGATTGTTAGCTTAAACTAATTGTTATAAAAAATTGTTTTAAGTCTTTACAAAATAATTAGTAACTATCTATCACGATCAAGAATACTTTATCTAATAAAAAAATTGGGTTCGTGTCAGTATATCTGAAAACTCGCAGGTAATTATTTTAGCAGATTGCTTTTCCAAATCGTATATCTCTCTTTAATTTTAGTAGTAATTGTCATGTATATTAATCGAATTAAAATCATATGTATCTATTAAGTTTATTATTATACATTTTTCGTATATGCTTACAAACACAAAGTGCCAATAAATTGTTTGTTTGATTTGTTAAAATAGCTAGTTAAAGATACAGAAGGACGCTCGCGGATTCAGAATATTTAACCCTTCAGGGGATCTAACCACCGTAAAATTTTAATTAAATTGGCTATATATTTTTGGTTAAGAATTAATTATTAATCATATAATACATTTTCTTTTTCGGTAAATTTAAATGTTTTATCGAAATATATCGGAAAATTTATTTTTGTTGTAAGGTCACCTTGAATAGCTACCGAAGAAACTGCTCCTTTTTCATTGTCCACGCGTTTTTGAGAGTTCTAAGCATCGGATCGAACTTTTCCAAAGGTTATTTTGTTTAAAATACAATTAATTCTGACATAATAAGCGATGGAATTTTATTTTGTAAACAATATTTTTATACAAATATTCAACACGTAAGAATAGTTACCTACGGTTTTTGTGTTTAAAATATGCTATTATTATAAAAAAAATCGTTGCCAATTCATTGGCACTTAGCTTCCTCAAACTAAATTAATTGTTCAAGCTCTTTCTAAATAATACCTCAAAAAGGGTGTGCTTATTTATCATTGATGGTTTGACAAAAGATAATATTTACTAAAATTACAGAACGATAGGTAATAATCCTTATCACAGCAATTCTTTCTCTGTACGTAATTTATTAAAATTATTTAAATATTTAAATTAACTGTAATCAGATATTAGTACGTAGATTCACTGAATTCCTAGTCATCTAAAATTTTGTGAACAATTTTCAATCATAGATTTCCAAGGTATAACCATCTTTTTTCGTGTATAACAAAAGAAGGAAAAGAGGCTATCTAAAATTTGCGATTGTAAAGGATAGGCAATTTTATGCTTTGTTTAATGCATTTACACTAAATTGATAATAATATTTCTAACATACTAAAAACCTCGAAAAACTAAAACTCAAAAATCCAAAAATTGTTATAAAAAAGACGAGTTGATGAAACATTAAATTTCTTTTCAATTTCGAATGTTCATTAAAAAACGAATACAAATGAGCTGCATGTGTTTGGTATAAAATGACTGTGTCATTCTTGAGATAAAAGCAATCAAAAAGAAATTAAAAAAAATACATAACATCAAATACCTCGAAATATAAAGGTCGTTGTGATTTGGACAAAGAACTCGTTCAAGTGATAGTAAAGAGCTACCGTTTTGGAAAGTTTCATATCAAAAGTTGCCGACATACTTCTGAATTCGCTACTGAATCAAAATCAATTTATTATATAAAAATATTTTTCTCTCTTTAAAAGAAAAAAATAAAGCCTCAAAAATTTTTACAGAATATTCTTATCTATATTCCTAATCATCTCAATTTCTTTCAAAAATTTTCCTTGTTGTTTTACAGATATAACTGTTTGAATAAAATGACGATTTCGTGAATAACAAAACAAGGGACAAAGCTTATTCAAAATTTCGGATGGGGAAAAGATAGGTAATATTATGCTCTTTCAAATACATTATCACTCAATCGATGATATTATTTTTATGGTATCAAAAAATCCAAGAAACTAAAACTAAAAACTGCTAAAAGAACAAAAACGCGTCGACAAACAAAAACAAATTTTTTTGAAGCATCGTCCTTAAAGGGAAACAAAAAAGCGAGCTCCGAAACATTAATTTTCACCGTGTATATTCAGAGTAAAGTTGATCCACATTCATACACACACACATACACACGCATGCATGCATGCACGCACGCACACATACACACACGTCCATACAGACATTTTTTAAAATAGTGTATTTTGATTCGCAGTATCACAAAACATATTTGTAATATGTTTTTAGCAAAACTTTTTTTTACCATCACAAAGCTTCCTGTATGAGGAAGCAAAAAAAAATAAGTACCTTACGTACAGGAAAACTTGAGAAAAACGCAATTGAAAAATTAAATCATCTTAACCAATCTCCTTGCACTCTAGGGATCATTCATTTTTAATCATGTATTGAATGGATTATAAGATCCAAAATAGCTTTAATTTCTTAAAAATTGTTTTGAAGTAATTGTTGGGTATATAAATCGAATTACAATCATATATATTTTAACAATATATGTATACATATTTCGCACACATAAAGCTGAGTGTCAGAATATTTATTTCCAAATACATCAAATCTTCTATAATTAAAACAAAAAGTATTCTTTCTCTTCAGCTTCAAATCATCAAAGCAGCACTGTATTCATTAATTTCCAAACCCAATCATCTCATCACTCAGGCTGCCATACCAAACGTCGAAATGCGCGCGTCGCCGCATCACCATCTCTCGCAACCTTGACAGAAGAAAATCCATCGGCATTCTCCCGCTCCCTCATTCTTTCGCTCTTTCCGCAACAGCCAATTTCTAATCTCCATCCAACGATCGATCGAACGATCCAACCTTCGATTTCCTTCGTCATCCCATTACACATTATCCACCGCTCGGTTCGAACGCGGTTACGGTAGTGCATGCCCAGGACAAATAAAGTATCGCCCCAACGGACGTGTCGTCTCGCGGGCTCAATCAGCGCTCCACCTAGTGCATACACAGACGCATCGGTATATATACACACGTTTTGTTATTTCGCGCAAGCGCTAAAAGCGAATTATCCGATTGCGGAGAGCTCGTGTAATCGCATGGAAATGCGCGCCCCGCTGATGAGAAAAGATCACTTTTGAAATGGCGCGAGTGTTGGCGCTAGTAGCGTTTGTGTGCTCGCGAGCGTAGATTTAATCGGATTAGTATATCGGCAGTGATTATTGCGACCGAAGCGGTGGCGGCTGTAGTGCTGGTGGTGCGTTATTTTATTAGGATTTGGTGGGGGGAGATGTGTCGGTGTACGCGTAGGCTTGATTGCGATTAAATTGAGGTGGGAGAGGAATGGATTTTATTTGAGAAATGATAATGTTTTTACATATGGAAAGTATAAGAGTTTCACCAAGTGGTTAATTTTCCATTTTTTAATTTGACAACTTTGTTGAAAATGTCTATATAGATTCTATATGGGAATTCATACAAAATTCATATGGATATTCGTCCAAAAATGCCATATGGTTTTTCATATGGACATCCCTTATATAAATCTTTTAATCATCATTGTTTAATAAAAGTCAAACTTTCAAACCGCTGTAATTTGGTTTCCTGATGAAGCACATAACTAAATCAGAGCTCAAGAAATAAGTCATCATATTTATTTTTTTAAAGTACCAGGTTTTCGTAGTGTTTTATAGTAATAGCGTATGCGTTGTTTGATGGACCTTTATTAAAATATTAGGACTCATTTCTTTGCATTAAAACAAAACATTTAAGCTCTAGTTCAGTCAGTTCAGGTTAGTAAAGTGGCCATTACGGTTGAGTTGGGAATAAAAATGATTTTATATATAATTCTATATGACCATATATAATTATATATGATTTATATTATAATTCTATATGACCATATATAATTATATATGATTTATATTATAATTCTATATGACCATATATAATTATATATGATTTATATTATAATTATATATGAGTATGTACGATTATACATATTGAAAACCGTAATATAACTATATATATATATATATATATATATATATATATATATATATATATATATATAAAAAACATATACAATTGTATATAACTATATATAATTATATTCCGTCATATACAATTATATATTAAATCTTTTTTTACTTAATAACTCACACCCAAAGTTAAAAGTTTTGTGGATTTGCCCATATATCATTGAAATCCAACATCCAATCTAGAGTTAAAAGGAATAATTCGAAATTGGTTGTAGTTTCTGATCATTTGGATGAGTGGTGATGCTACGAACATGCTTTTGTAATAAATGTTTTTCATAATAATACGACGGATAATACGACTTTTAATTGAAAACAGTGTTTATGTTGAGAACGAGATTAAACGTACGAAAATATTTATCGCGTGTTTCAATGGAGAAACGCGTAATCAAAACAGATCCGATTACTTTGAATATACATGTCCCACCATACTCGACTGTGTCTACTTGTCGGTATAATAACATTATTATTTAGTTATCATTAGCCGTATTTGCTTCTTAGAAGATCAAGCTTTTAGTTAATAAAATATTTAAACAGTCAGTAAGCAGTGCAAGTCAGAATAAAAAATTTTCCAAAATGAAACCAAAACTCTTATTTTTAACAAAAAATGAAATAAGCCTTTTTGTCTTAGTTTAGATACAAGAAGATTGTTTAGTTAAGTATAATCAGGTCCGGATCCAGAAGCCTTTGCTTAGAGGGGGGGGGGGGCGGGGTGTCAAACACTCTGACAATCAAAGTAGTTACTACTTATTATTACTATTTACTGTTACTACTTATTCCTAAAAATTGCTTAAAGATGTTAATATTAAACATCAATAAATAATAATTAATATATACTCGTAATATAGTTCTCGCATTACTATCTATTACACCGTTCACATCAATTTGTTGCATTTAAATTGCTTGAAAAATTAAGATTATATATGTTTGGGAATGAAGGTCCGGGGAGCGATCGTCCCCGGTGCCCTCCCCTCCTTGGATCCGAGCTTGTGCGTAATGCCCATGTAACATTAAGTTAATATCGTGGATCAGAGGAAAAACTTACTCATCGAAGAGTGACTTTAGCACTTTAATGCATAAATTACATTTTCCATTACCACAACATTATATTCTATTAGGATTTTTCAAATTACCTGAAGAGTAGAGAAAATAATAACCCGGTTCATGTTTACAATTTCTTTTTATATAATAACACAGAACTAATAGATTTCTTATTACTTACAAAAGGAAAAATTGAGAATCAAAGGGCTAATTAATTTTTCTGCAAGATGAAGATGATAGCCCATATTGTTGCAGTAATTTTGTACTCTTCTGAAATTAATTAGATACCTTATATTAGAAGTAATCGGTAGAACATTATGTGCGTTTGCTAAATATTTCATATTAAAATGATACGCGCATTTATGCAATTCTAATTAACTTTCACTTAACTGCGAGTCTTTGAGTCTTTAAAATAGTCTACTGATGGACATTTATTTAAACTATTGCATGATCAAAATTAAGTGTCTAATATCAATTTTAATTCAGGCGTACGTCAAAATGGATTACTCCAGTCATAAGCGAATTGAGCGAAGACGACACTCATGTAATAGTTCAATGATGCCTCGCACGTTATGTAAAAGTATTTGCAAAAAGCGCTATTCCAGTTTGAACATTTTCGAATTTGATTATCTAATCCCTCGTACAAGAAGAGAACGTCCCATAATTGCAGTTTTATCAATTTTTTCCCCATCGCATGATTACTATATTTTTTACTTTACATCCCCACAACTCATCCATGTCACCTCATCTATGAATATTAATACAAATCAAAGCGTCAATTATAATACTTTTTACATAATCCCCAAATCAATCATCATAAAATAAAACGCACTACAACCCACCTCAACCGCATAATATCATAATTACATAATAAACATGAGTACAAGTATCATCCGATAAAACGCCAATTTACTGCGGCAAAAATATATCGAGTATCGAATCTCTTCCCTCGACAATACTAGGATGAATAAAGGTGCACACCGAGTGAGATGAGCCGCGATACGGAAAAGTTATTAAATCTGTAATGCATGTGGCGCTCGAGCGAGCGAGCGTGGTGAGTAATGCGCGGCAATCGGGCGTAATTAAATATCGAATGCTGAGGTCAACGCCGGGAGAATAATGACAGAGGTCGTGCGGAGCGGGCCTTCAAGGCACTGTTACCTTTCGTAATCGCGCGGAGGAGGAGCACCAGGCTATTCTTTTTTTTCGTATCGGAGCGATAGATGAGTATTATGTGGGGCTCTTGTCGTAGGGCAGATCGTTCGAGTTCATCGGTGAGGTTTTCTTTTTATCATTACGTAAGGTGGGATTCGTTTCGGTAGTTCGGTTTATGATGTAGTTATATAGTTTTGTTTGCTCTTTATTAATGGTTTTTTTTTAGAATAGGTGTGTACGTAATTTATTGTACGATAGTCGTGATGATATTTGTACTCTCAACAACGGTGTGAAATATCAGGACGCCAAGTAGTGAGATGTAAATTTTTAATTTGTAACAAATAGAAGGCAGGGTGTTTCGATATATTGAAACAATATGTAATTTATGCTGGTAAAAAATTGTATACTTAAATGTGCCTTAAGAGTTTGCACCTGTGTTGAATGTATATACTTTAATATTTTTATGAACGTTATAGAATAGAATATAGCATCATAGATACTGTATTTGATAAGTTTTTTGTGTTTATTTTGTAAGCCTGGGTTAAACCCAAAAAATTTATTTAAATTGGTTGCAACTCCAAAACAAAATGATAAGAAAAATTATAACGTAAAAGTGCTTTGGTTATTTTTTAGTTTATGTCGAAAGGAGTCGAATAACTGTAAAGAGATCTTTCATTATGTCACCTAGAATCCTGAATGTCGCATATGGTATTGACAATAGTGATTTATCCTGACGTGTAGGACAGTGTTTTGAGGCTTTACAATGGTCAAATTAAAGATATGACCGAATACTTATAGTGAACAATTTTTCAGAATGATTTAATAAGTATACAAGATGTTATGAACTGTTAAAAAAAATCTTTTGTCTTTAACCTAGGTCTGCCCTCTTAATCAATTGATCAAAATAAAAAACCTAATCAATTGAAAGAAACAATAAGGTTTACATGCCCGACAATGTATATCTAATATTTCGTTTGTTTGGGATTATATTTTTAAAAACACAATTGTCTGACATAATTATTTTTACGATACTTCATGATAAAATTTTAATTTTAAAAATTTCGGTGATAATATTGGATTTTACTCTCACAAGATTAAGTTTTCTAAGATAAATGATAGCTCTTATTCTATGAATATTGGACAAGTTCGATAAAGTAACCTTTAACTACATTTTTACTTTTGTTTATTCAAATAATTACAAATTTCTCTCTTTTAAATTAGTTTCGATTATACTTTCATCACTTTCTATAATTTAGAGACTATATAGGAGTACAGGTTTGATTATAATATGACGTGTTTGCAATACAAAGTAGTTAAAATTAATAATCATTATACAAAAGAAACTTTTATTCATTATTTAAAAGGATTGAATATATATGAGGTAATTCTTTATAAGTACAAGTAAATTCTGGCCAGTGCATTTATTTAAAAACCACCAAGTTTGTAAAAGAAATAAAGATAGATTATACTTGAAATGCACATTACTTATTATGAATCTCAATCGTTCACCGCAGCCATTATTTTTCCGACAAATGACAAATTTAAAACCTCCGTCTTTCTTGCGCGCATCCTCTGATTTACGGGACAGCCAAGGGCAAAGGATAATCAGACAAAGCAAGGATAAACATTAAAAACCACAAGAAATCAGGCGGAACTCTTTATTTACATATGTAAAAAAAATCACAAGGACAGTATAGTGTGTATACATTCATACGTTTTTTCGCGTGATATGCGTCATTACAGCGTAATAACAATTACAAAAAAAAGAACAGAAGAAAGAAGTACAAGTACACCGAGTCGCTCTACACTGCGACCGGCAACGGCTAATAGCGTAGTTTGTTTGTTCGTTGACGTGTACATCCATGCATGTATATATATATATATATATATATATATATATATATATATATATATATATATATCATATTTTTTTGCATCCTTTTTTTCTGCATCATCTGCTGCGTTTGCGTGTGTAGTGATGGGGGTTTACATGCGGGGAAGGAAAAGAGAGATAGAAGCATTGTATACGAGACACTCGACTCGCTAGACCACCGAATATCCTTCGGCTAGTCCATCCATCGCAAGTATACATATTGCGTGTATATCTCTTTTTTAACATACATATATCGTAGTGCATCTTATTTGCGTGTATATTGCTTTCTTTTATATAGATATATATATAGCGTATAGTCAAGCGATAGTTACATGCCATTTTATATATGTAATATAGGGTACGACTCGATTTGTTCTCTCACAGCGGTGTACATATTAATTGTTATATAAAATGCGTGTGTAGAGTAGAGGGGGAGTGAATTTTTATAATTATTGCTTTTTTTTTTGTTGGTTATTGCTTTGCTTTTTCTTGTTGCGTGTGATAAGGCGCGCTTCGTCTACGAGCGCGTTTATAATAATCGGGTGTCCGGCGATGCTTCGTTCCTCTTCTTTTCTCATTCTTTCGACGATGGCAAAAGTCCGTATAGGCGACGACACGATGTGTTTATATCGGATGTCGCGCTCGTTATGTACTTGGCTGTGTGACTCGTTCTCTCTTTCACTCGGATCCCATTGGCGTTATACTGGCGGTGATGGATTGCGGCGTGAGCGCTCCGCGGTTAACCTGCGCATGCGAACAGAGAGAATTTTATATTGATGAGAATGGTCGTTTTGATTCGATATATGTGGGAACGGTTGGGAAAAATGGGTTTATTGGTAAAAGGTGTTTGTATGTTTATGCATTAATTTTCGCCTTAGTATTTTATAATCATGATCCATTTTTAATTTATCTTTAGTGCTATGTAGTATATCAATGATAAAATCTTTTGATTAAAAGGAAAATGTAATTAAAAATAAAATTAAAAACGAATGCAATAAGTTGTAATGCACTGTATGTCATAAACATATACAATTATGATAAGGGACAGCATTGAAGTATATCACTACATATATCTCTAAAATATGTAAATTGTTAATGTTGATAATTGTTTAAACTATTCTTACATAAGTGAATTTTGATATATTATTAAAATAAATTATCCGAAGCGAGGTCTCCAAGACGGTTTAAGTTGAAAAGGAAATTTGAATTTAATAATTTTAACAAAAAGAGGAGCATTATTTTTTATTTATATATTTTTTTTATAAAATTGAACCTATATGAATTTATCTAATACGAGATAAAAATTAACTTTTTACTTTTATGCAAAGTCCTAATTCTTGTATTTTCTCATCAATTTCTACAAAATGATGAGATTTTTCAAAGCATATTAAAATCTTCCGTATATGTATACAAGTAGAAATGATGTAGAATTAAATATATGTGAGTGTATCGATGCAAACCAAACCCTTTTTATACCCGCACCCTTTTCTCGTGAGAAAGGCCGATTGGCGATTTATTCTATTCTAAGAGAAACACTGACAGACTACAAATCGATCATTTCAATAATCATTCCATTTGTTTTCGTAATTGCTTGGCGTGATTTGTTTAGAGATTGTTATAAGTAATTAGGTTGTAGGTGGAGCTTTTTATTAAAAGCCGTATATTGATATTGCAGAAATGAAGTAATCAGTATTTTATTCTATTTGATCATGTCGAGAGAAATAATGGTAGATTATTTGAGTCGATAATTATATGTTTTCATAGATTTTCAGATCTGTAAGATTATTACATAATTATTTTCTTATGTAAAATTAATATTATAGAAATTAAAATCATACGATTGACCTTGTATACTACTTATTTTTCAATTTATCAGTTTTTAAATTAAAAACACAAGTTTATTCCCGGTCGATAAGTGTTTCAATTAAATTTTTTAATTGGAAAACATTATTAGAGTTACTAGGTCAAAGAGCGCATCGTCGTCGAAAGTCAATAACTGCTTCTTCCTACTACCGCGGATATGAGAGAAATAAATAAATCACATATTGTCATTCGATATCTTGTACTGTGTGTATCCATGCATAAAATCTACATTGAAAACTATACAAAGGAGAATGACAATTTAACACACAGATGAATAAAGAATGCTATGAGATAAGATTCAATTAAAATGTTGCTCGACGCCAACAAATTACCAAGATTCACGCATGTTCATCGAATCGTGCACAGTAGCTGTGAACTTTGACACTGTCTTTAATCAATTAAAATAAGATACCGATATCTCTCTTCAACTCTGCAATGTCCATTTATACTTAAGTAAATAATAACGCAATTGCCCAGTCACGCAGGTGGAAAACGGGCGCCACATAGTATATACACATTGATTGGCGTATAGAGTTTGCTTACAGCGAGGTTATTATAAGAGATGTTGCGTGCGAGATAAGCCTCGCCTATTCGTAAATTGCCAGGATGAAAGGGGGAGAAAAGTCGTGCTGCGCGTTGTATCGATTTCCAAGAAATTTCCATGGGTTTTCGTAAAGAGGTTGAAAGTTTTTAGCGTTGGAGAAGTAAGAGACTTTACGTTGCACCGTGATGCTAAAAGTCATCGATACTCGTGGGATAGATATTATTCAAAAGTGTATAATTGCAGGTTTGGGATCATCAGAATATAGCGATTGAGATATTAATGTTATTTTTGATAGATGGAACAATGACAGTGTTTGAGCAGAAGATTTTTGCTTGATGCTTTGGAGAAGCAATAGAATTCATAATTGCTTTTGTGTATAGACTGCTTAAAAATATTTTTAAACCTGTTAAGGTCTGGTGTGAAAGAACATTTTCTTCAATAGGATTACCTTTCAAATGATTTGAAAGAAATATTTCTACAATAAATTTTATTCGATTTTTATATTTATTAATTTTAACTTCTTTGCTCCATGACCTTGAAATTACTAAATTGCATCTGGTACATCATATTAACCGTTTAGAAAAAATGTAAAAACAAGCAATAAATTACACGCTCCACAAAATAAGAATAAATCCCTCAACTGCGCCAAAACATTTTTTCCTCAAACCCACCTTTCCACTATACACATAACACCTCCCCCTTGAACTTTGCATGGCAAGTTAAGCAATTCATTTGCAAGCCACTTGAATCAAATCTCTCCCATCAATTTAGAAGCCCGCAGATGTATAAGTAAGGAGATACTCCAGCTCAGATATACAGTTAATAAAAAGTAGACGAAGAAGAAGAGACAGCAGAAGAGGAATAAGAAGAAAAGCTTCAAGCTGGATTAGCACCGGCCGAGAGAGAGATAGGCTTACATACCTCCCGAATAGCTCGTTAACAACCCTCGTGAATAATTTAACGACACAATCAACCGTAGCTATATGCCCGCCGCCCAGGTAGATTCCGTATTCCGGATGGTAGCCGAGCTTGAGCTCGAGCTCGAGCTTTGCAGTCGTTAAACGTCTTTATTGGAGGATCGAGAAAAGCGCCCGGCCCGGGCGCCCATTAATTACAAAAAGCTAACATTCCTGGCCCGGACGCGCACGCGGCTGTAGTGTAGCTCGCGGCCTTCATGATTTAGAAGGCGAATTTTGGATTCTGTAGATCTTCTTTGGGAGGGAACCGTGCTTCTTATTGACTTTATGGTGCGTTAATGGGGTACTGAATTATGAAAACACTGATCTTTGGAACAGATTCGAGTATATAATCGGCTTTTATAGTATATTTTTAGTTTTAACATTACATGCAGAATATTTAAATTAAAATAAAGTTAAAATGATTTTAGAAATTTTAAGAAAAAAATACCTCTAAAAAAGTGAGAACCGGAAGAAGTAAAATATCTTAGAACTTATTATAATTGACTGTTTAATTAAGGCGTCAAATCTACAGCTATTTGAAATAAGAAAATTACGTGACCATTTATATTAAAAAAAGGTATAATTAAATTATTTTGTTCAATTATTTACAAATTACTAATGGTACCATTATTATATTGAATTTATTATTGAATTATCTTTTAAGAATAAACTCAATGATGTATCCTTTTGTCTATTTTTAATATAATTAAGTAAAGCCCATCTTCATTTTTCCATTTTTCCAGTCTGAAAATTTAATATTACTTAAACTAATACGTTTTAATACTGCAAATGATCTTATACAAAATTCTTTCAAATAACAAAATCTCAAAGTATTTAAAGAAACTTAATTAAAAATCATATACAAATTATCTGAAAAGATGCGTTACTTTTAAATTTCATTCAGTCGCAAATGACACCATTAACTTTG
Source organism: Gastracanthus pulcherrimus (assembly GCA_949152435.1). Lineage (NCBI taxonomy): Eukaryota > Metazoa > Arthropoda > Insecta > Hymenoptera > Pteromalidae > Gastracanthus > Gastracanthus pulcherrimus. Next base: position 11,739,403 of record OX424575.1, read on the forward strand.
ATAATCCAGAAGCCCGTTTCCCCAACTCCTCGCTCAATATTTACCCGATAAACCCAGTGAGAAACAAAGTTACAAGCGCACGGGAAGAAGAAACTTGACGAGTTATTAATCGCCTTCTCCCGTATTATCGGCTTTGAATTACGAGCGAGCGAGCGCTCGACTGTACAAGTGCAAGAATGCCCCGATAGACGGATTTATATACTCCGGACTACGAGAGTTTGCCGCTGCCCGATCTCGCGGGGTATGCAATTATCGGCGCGTGCACTCGCCAACGGGCGAGCGCCTACTCCTAAAATGCCTCTCGCGAAGATGCGTTAAACGTGGCATATAGCCGGCGCGGGAACAATCGATAAATATTGCCGGTGCAGTGCCGCGGAGAGATAGAGACAAAGACATTCTTCGGGCGCCTGTCGATTTTGCCGGCATTATCGGAAATTGCGATGGAAGGCTCTTTGGGAGAATAGAATCTGTTTATAACGACGAGCGCGGTGTATCGGTAATTCTAGCTGGATTTGGACTGGTTTAACAACGCAATATCATATAAAGTTCATTGATAGTGTCAATTATTAACGTTCAAATATTTTCAGAGAAGCCTTTGATTCGATATTATGAAGTAATGATTATACCGATTGAAAAATAGAAGTAAGTTATTTTTAACCTAGATTCTCAAGTAGATCATTTTTACACGGAGAGAATTTTCTAATAAAAATTATGACGAAATTCGCAGTAAAAATTACCGTGAATGACTATAAAGCTGGGACGATCTAACTTTCCGGCAGTTTTTATTGATATTTACGATAAATTTGACCGTACTGAAGGGTAAAATTTGCCTGCCGCAGAGTAAAAGTTCCCTGTACGAATCTTAGAGAAAACCAAAATTTGTGGTAAAATTTGTATGAAATATTTTTAAAAAATCTGGATTTTCTTCCAATTGTTGTAGCAGTATCATTAATACTTAAATAAGTACATTTATACATTTTTATATTTGAGGTAACCTAAAATGTGTACACGCTCAGTTGTTTTCTTTATCAGCTGTCTTCTTTTTCTTAAATCAGGCAAATGTTACCATTCAGTGCGGTAAAATTTATAGTCTGTGCAGTAAAATTTGTAGTCAATGAGGTAATTTTTATAGTAAAATATCAGTAAGAAGTGCCAGAAAGTAGGAGTGTCCCAGCTTTATAGTTATTTACGGTAATTTTGACCCTGAATTTCGTTATAATTTTTATTAGAAAACTCTCTCTGTGTACTTGTATCCTTTGCAATTATTTAAGAAAAATGTCAACCAACGATAACTAACAGGCCATCTCGTTAAAATCTCTCATCCAACCCACAATAATTCCATCCCTCCCTGTACCTCCAACGTCACAGTCATAAGCAGTCCTCGCACCAACATCCCAAAATCCCCTTACCACCCCTCCCCCCCCTCCTCAAACTACAGTCTCCCCGTACCCACCTCGTGGTCCAGGCCTGTTGGGCTGGCCGGAGTCGATGTTGTCCTCCTCGGGATGGGCTGCGTTCCACTCGAGGGCGCGGAGGATTTCCGGGGGAATCGGGGGCGCCGTGGGGATGTGCGAGCCCTGCGCTACGTAGCCGTTCTCGTCGGCCTGGAACTGGATGCTGACGACCTCGCCGTTAGGCGCCGTGTACGAGGTGGAGCCCTGGGAGGCGACGGCCGGACCCTCGGGACCCGAGGCTTTGGGGGCGCCGGATTCCTGGTGGCTTATGCCGTTGCTCGTCTCAAAGCTGGAGGGATACAGAGAGAAAGAGAGAAAGAGGTGAGATTGCGAGGGCTTCAGTTTACTCCTTGGAAAGGTGTTCTTTGGGGACGAGTTTTTTTAGCGGTGCTTGATACGATCCGGGAAACAACAAAGCAACATTCTAATAGACCGACATTTTGCTAATTCGGATTTGAGACAGTGGTAGGATTGTTGTCATGAGTTTAAATGATTCGGATGAATTTTGTTGCTAATGTATTATAAGTGTTCATTCTATTTTTATGGATTAATCATGTATATATGCTTTCTTGTGAAAATATTGTTAGTTTTGAAATTAATTTAAAGAAATTTTGAGTAAAATAGTCTTGCTCTGGAGTATGTCTATTTTAAGTTAATATTTTCTATGATTTAATATAGTGTTTGAATTTTAAGCATAGTTTTTTTGTACAAAGTTGTAATATTGTGATAAGATCGTATAAATCTTTTAGAAAGACGTTGCTTTCGCATTCCACGTACATACCGCAATAAAATAATAAAAAAAATTATTTTTGATTTATTTTTTATAATCCAAATTTAAGCACTACGATATGTTCAAAAATTAAAAACCAATAATACCGTATCTACTGGTAAGGCTGCACTTTATGTTATTATATTTTTTAAATTAAAAGTGCAACAATGTTCGTTTTCATCTTTATTCAAAGAATGGTTTTTGTATTCGTAAATGACAACAAGTATTCCCCGTGAGCTCCATGAATGCATCTTAAAAGTTAATATTTATGCTCATTTCTGATAAACAGCATTTATTAAAAGTTTTAGTATATTGACGTGAAGTTTTAGTATATTGATAAGGGAATAATACTTAGATAACAAACAGTTATCTATAGAAAGTGATATTGTACCATCACTTACATGCAATTTAAATTTAAAGTGCAGCATCTAAATTGCAATAATCTTCAAAAATTTAAGAATGTAATTTAAGCCATTAAAACTGAGGTTTAAAAGGTTCGTTATGATCGATTGAGTCTTAAAAGGATAGTATTTTACGGATTGTTCAAAATTGAATACTACAACAAAAATACTATGTCATAATAGCCTGTATACTGTATGCTTTTACGTATTATGAGCTAGAAGTGATTCGACAATATTCATTTCTTATAGACAGCGATAATAGACTATTATTTACCCAACACCTAAGAGCTTCAAATTCTGAATGAACTATTACGAAAATATTTAAATAGCGTCATTTAGAAGTCAGTTTATTAAATGAAATATTTAATATTTTTGATGAGCATTATTACGTAATCCTCAGACTTCGTGTAGAGAGACATTCTCCAAAAGTGAAAGTCGCATGAAAATTACAAAGTGCAACCCCACGCGTGACTCTTATATATAGCGATGATTGACAAAAAAAAATGATCATGACTCGGCGCATGTACATCGCCGACAAGTAGTTAAACTGACTTCTAGCTAATCATAATGATTATCAGTGCCTTATTATTGTAACAATTTAATTTATCTCGGAAAATCTTTTAAAAATTGATTCTGTTTGGCTCGAAATATAGCAATGCTTCGAAGACAAGATTTATGCATATATTAATACTAAAAATATCTATTCAAGCTGTTATTTCTCAATCTAATATATGTAATTATATGATTTAACGTATTAACTATTGCATCAAATGTTATATATATATATATATTAAGAATTTTGTGTTTTTCTTATTAATTCGTAACAACGTAATTAGATAATAACTTTAAGTCCATACTTTAAAACAATTATAATTCTTCACTAATTCATCTATTCACTTGATTTTTTTACGTATGAAATTTTATTATTGTAATGACGTAAGTTGATAATAAGTTTAAACTCATCCTTTCAAAACTCTTATAATTTTTTTCTTTGTATGTAATTCCATCTTACTTCTGTATGTTCTGTAATCATACTTTTTGAAATCGTGACAAATATTAAAAAGCCACTATTTTGTTAAATTTTCAGTTTCTCATCAAGTACTTTGTAAATCATCTATCTTCTACCACAGTAATATTAAAATATAAGTACTTTTCTCAAATGTTATTCCACCCTCAAAGCAAACCATTAAAATCCTACAAAAACACCCTCAAATCATCAAACCTCCCCCATTGCGTATCAAAATCAAAAATCTCCCTCCTCTCAACTACCACTTAAAACCCTCGACTCCTTCTTCCTCCCACGAAGATAATCCGCCCGTCACCTCTCAACAATCCAAGTCCCCCTTTGCCCACGCACAAGAAACTAACTCTCTCTCCGCTCCACTCCCTCAAACAATCCCCCGGCGGAAACCCAATTGCCGAATTCCCGGACAACCGCTCGAACTAATAAAGAGGAAATTCTCTCCCTCTCTCACAGAGAGAGAGAGAGAGAGAGGCAAAGTCCCAGCGTGTCCGAGGCGCATAGAGGAATTTCAATCGAGGCCGCGGATGTCGGGCGGGACTCACTTGTTGACGTAGTTGCCGTCGAAGTTGACTTCGAGCTGCTGGGAGGTGATGACGGCATCCTTGTCGGCGCCACCGCCTCCGACCAGGCGCTGCGGAGCCGAGCGCGCGAGCGTCGCGCACAGGGCCAGCGCCAGTAGTACCTGCAAAGGAAGGAGAGTTTCTTGGTTATTAAGGCTCGTTGCGGGTTTGTTGATATTGGGTTTTGGACGGCTATCGAGTGATTTTTTTCTTGGCTTGCTTGACATTTTACTACTCTCTAAATCTGCATAAGCGTACGTTACTTGGAATAAGTGAAAATCACTTGGAATAAGTGATAGTCACTTGGAATAAGTGAAAATTACTTGGAATAAGTGAAAATCACTTGGAACAAGTGAAAATCACTTGGAACAAGTGAAAATCACTTGGAACAAGTGAAAATCACTTGGAACAAGTGAAAATCACTTGGAATAAGTGATAGTCACTTGGAATAAGTGTAAATTACTTAGAATAAGTGAAGATCACTTAGAACGAGTTAAAATCAAGTAGAGAAAGTGAAAATTACTTAGAATAAGTAAAAATCGCTTAGAAAAAGTGAAAATTACTTAGGATAAGTAAACATTGCTTACAATACATAAAAATCACTTATTCGAAGTGTTATATAGTAAAGTGCACTAGAAGTTTATAGCATGCTTTGCGAATGCTTTATTTGCTTGTACTGAAGGTTACATTGAGAAAAATCGGTGTGATACAATAATGTATGCCCTTAAACGCGTAAACTACAAAGTTTCGCAAGGATAGTTTGCGTGGGTTTTTAAAAAAGATTTAGAACCTTGTTAAAGATTTCTTATTTCGTAATGTTTTTGCGAAACGTAATTTCCAGAGAAAATCGCATTTACGCGCAATATTATTCCCTGAACTTGAAATACCAGTTTTTAAGTAGTAATGCATAACAGAGAATGTCTAAACCAATATTATCTTAACATTTCTAATACTTTTAAAATTCTTTCTCCCAAACACAATACGAAATAAAGAAATGCAATTTCATCACCCGACTCCACTCCCGATCTCAAAATTTTCATAACAATCCACCTTCCCCCGCACTAATTACACGTAGCTGAAAACAGGCGCGCATCGGCTAACATATCTCCACTGCAAACGCCAACCCAGCAACTTAGTATACAAGCTGCTCACATCGGCAATTAACTTCTACACTCCCGGGCTCTCTCTCTCTTCCCTCCACCGAACAATACCCCCAGCGCCGCCGCATTGTTACAGAGCCGCCTTTGCATTTAAATTATCTCGAATACATCTCGCCGACCCCAAAAAACACGAATCCACATACACGCCCCCTTCAACAACAACAAAAAAAGAAAAAGAAATAGATATACTCTCAGACCCTTATCGGGAGATTCGAGCACACACACACAGCTCAAAAGTCACGAAAGAAAGGGAGAAACAAAAGCTCGCCGAGGAATCCGTCGCGAGTCTAGTCTCGCGGAAAATTTTCGATCAAGCCTAGGCTCGAGCGCGCGCTCGCTCGTTGGGATAATAGGTAGTGCAACGATGGAGGGAATGAAAAGAAGAGCGAGGGAATTTATATAGCAGGAGAAGACAATTCGCGGGCGCGACTAGGTATGGTGCACCTGCGAGCGGCACGAAGTCGAGGGGCGCGTCGATGTGTGCATGTATAAATACAGAAATGTACGTATATAGTGTGTATGTACAAGTGTACGTACTGTGCACTGAGAAGAAGTGTAATTTACAGTTAAGGATTCGTGTGTTTAGAATTCTTTTACTTGTAGTGTTTATAGTTAACGAGGATATTTATCTATACAAAGCATGTGTTTTTAACTGTTGTCATTGTTATGAGCATTGAGCTGTGTCGTAACTTTTGGAAAATACATCTTGTGCCCACTGTTGCTTTAAAGCAATATGTTCTGCATACGTTTTTATTGTTTTAAAAAGAAACATTTTATGATAAAACAAATGATTAATAAATCCAGAACAAGACTAAGATGACTCAGAAATAACTTTCTATACTCTTGAATGATTTTTAAGATGTAAGTTCCAAATAAATTTGAGTTAGTCTCATTCTGAGGGTATGATATAAGAAGTCAATCTCCTATTTTAAAAATTTATTTTATAAGTTTATGTTCAATAGCTTTAATATATCTAAGCTTTGACAGCAATTTTTTCAATTTTAAAAGTTTCCGATCTTAAGCAGAAAGCACAATATAGTTTATTTCCATAATTATGGGCTTATCAACTAACTTTCTATAGTGAACTGATAAGTATACAACTCTGAATTTAAATTTGATTCTTAAATTATTCTAAAAAACCAAATTTTATTCTTTCATATTTTCATAAAAAGCAAAAAGTCGGTCAACAAAGGATTAGCACTCAAGAATTCCTCTTTATTGTCAAGAATCCTTTCTATCAGTGTTAGACGTCACGAGCGCGGGCGTGCGCGCGCGCTTTTCACCTGAGACGCCAATTACTCCAACGAAGCTTCGCGAGCACCCATACAACAATGCGAGTATACACCCAGCGAGCTTGGCTTATATATACGTATTGTGGCAAAAGCGTGCGCGTCGATTTTTCCGCGAGAGCTGACGCGGTTCGAAAGTCTCTCGACGTTTTTTCGACGATGACGACGATGCCGCCGCGCCGAGTGGTGTAATAACCCGCCGCCCGTACTCTCCCGCGAGAGAAATTGTGATGTTACGATGTTATATTACAGGCGTGGAATTTTAATGTGTTTAACGGGTGGAGGCGAAAGTGCATTAAGCGTTTGTAAATTGTGTGTGTGTGTGTGGGATTTGGTTTGATTTATCGGTTTGAGGTGGGATATATCGAGGGGGAACAGCGTGAACAATACTGTATTAACGGCTATTAGACGTGTTTAGCCGTGTAATTGTGCAATAAATGACGAAATGACGAATGCTAATGACAAATTAATTTTCCAGTTGTGTGGTTATCTGATTCAAATACATTTTCTGCTTGTGTTTCTGCGCAAGGATAGGTGTGCTTTAGTTAATCTTTGGTAGTACAGTGGGTCACCCAGAGACCCATATATTTGTCATTAGGTTTTTACGTTTTACGAGTAGTTTGGGACCAATTTTTTTGATTCTTCCTTTTACTCTTTTACACTATGGAGTTAATATGAATGCATCTCTTTTCATATCATAAAATTTTATGCTTGTATGCTCTGGATAATTTTATGCCACGAAGGTGACTCTCTCCAAAAATCAACTAGATATAACATACGAATTGATATGACTCTATATATTTGAAAAATAATGTAAACTTTTATTGATTATGTTAAGTATACCAATATCACAGAAAAAAATCCGTATTCAAACCAAATCATCGTATTTTGAAACTTCACTATCATTGAAATACAAGCAATAAGTAAAGACACAAAATCACCCATATTTCACTCTCCGACAATCCATTGAAAAGCACTCGTAAAGCAACAAACCCCATACTCCTCGCGATCACCCACACACGGCACACTCCATCAATCCACCTGCATTTCTCATCCACCGCTCTTATAAAATTCCATCCATCCATCCCTTTCTCCTCTCTCACAATCCTTAATGAATGAATCCCATCCGCAGACTGGCTCGCTCGCTCGCTCCTGGGTGCGCTGTATTGTACCTTCTCTCATCCTATTGAAGCCTCATCATGGGTTGGGCGCCTCGGGCGAATCGTGCGGCAGCCGCGATATTCGCGGAATTATATCTCGAAAGTCACGGAGAGCTGGGAAGCTATATACACAGCCATTGGAATGCCCGTTAAAGGGCGCCGCTGCGGCTCGTTACGTCAGACGCACACGTAGAAAATGACATTATGAAATAGCGCGAGCGCAGCCGCTGTGGATGCGCATATGCAGATGCGGAGCTGGAGAGGTGCATGGAGAGTAAAAGTGAGCAGGTGCGCTGAGAGAAAGAGAGAGATAGAGATGAGAGGAGAGGAGAGTGTTGGTGGGGATTGAGAGAGTATGGAGGTTTGACGATGAGGATCGAGATGTGCACGGGTGCGAGGAAATGAATGGGGTAGGGTGTGGAGTGTACTGTGTATCTTGTATAAAGGGGTATTTTATAGGTTTATGGGTTGTTGAAGGAAGTGAGGTGTGCATTTTTTTAATGCAATATTTTCTAAGATGAGGATAATTCGATTTCTGTTTGAACTTTATTGTTTATCATTGGATTTATAATAATGAAATAACGTCTATGGTCATTAAAAGAATATTGTAGGTTTCATTTTACGATAAAAATGAGACTATTCGACTAAATGAAGTAGTTGATTTAACTTTGTGTCAAAAACCGAAAGATGAAACAGTTTGGTTATGTTTGGACAATCCTCTATTATTTCACGCGTACAAGTCAATGTATCGGTCACGCGAGCCATTATGCGTCTTTTTATGTCAAAATTTCTCACTCGTATTGAGCGTAGAAACAGAAGGATGCACCTGGTACAAGAATTTTAGTTTCCAATGTGGATGTATGAAACGTGTACCATCATATAGACGGTAATATAAATATTAAATATAGGGGAGAAATTGGATCCTTTTACTAGAAATGAAAGTTGAATAAAAAACTGATATAAAATTTCGCTCTGTATAGAATAAATGAAAGTAGATGCACGACGAGTATCGTAAGACTTGCATCCTAGAGTCCATTTTAAAAAAAATTCATTCTAGTAAGATGGTCCAATTTCTTTTACTTACATTTATGCTTCAAACAATATTATAGAATTCGTAAGTCCATTTTAGAAACTTATAATTTTATACTTATACCATGGTCATCCTCCTTTTTTTATTCTGACAGAGATTTATAATAATGGAATTTATATTTTCATTAAGAAATAATTAATTTAGTTGTTTTAAGTAAAATAACATTAAACAAGTTTGAATTACTATAATTCGCGATTAAACAGCTACCTCTATAATTTCCTTTATAAAAATAACCAAACAAATATATGAAACAATGCAAATCATACCAGACAAAGCGCAAAAAGTCCAGCTCCAAATTAAGCCATCCACATTATCCTGTAAACCTCAATAAGTCGCACTACAACCGCCCATAAACTCCCCCATAAAACCTCATTCAACACATAAAACCCAACCACTCCGCTCACCTCTCCTGAACGCAACGAAACCTGCCACCGTCTTACCCATTCAATATACCCCACACCTGCTACACACACCTCGCACCTCCATCTTCGCGTGGGCGCTCGATAGACAATAAAAAGCCGCGAAGCATCGCCGCTCTCCTCTTTCAGCGGGTCAATGCTACCGTTGACATTTCATTTCATTTCCAATTGCCCGCGCTTTTAATAAATTCCACAGGGTGCAGCAGCGAAGACGGGAGAAAGGCTGCCGCTGGCGCTTGGCATTGCATTGTTCAAGGCCGCGGATGGATGGCTCGCCGTATACGGCGTGTAATAACGGGTGTGCGCGTCTTAGATGCGAGCGCGGAGATAGAGAGAGAGAGATGAGAGTCTCTTTCATTGTTCGCGAGATGGAGGAATTTGCATAAATCGCTCGCGAGTGTCTTTGTGCGTGGGTGTGGGCGCGAAAATTGAAGGGGGCAAGGGTTGACGGGACTTGGGAGTCATGGGTTTTTGAGACGGTGAGCTTGCGAGTTATTGCGTAACAGTGGGAGGATCGTGGATTATTGCTTTGGTTGGTTTGTTGGTTTGGAGTTTTGCAATGTGGAGGAGGTGGATTCTTGGGGAGATCGAGGGGACCGAGTGCTTTACGACGCTGAGATGGTGTTTATTGTTTTATAGGTGGCTCGGAGCTTTGGAGTGAATTCCAGGGGGACGTTAATGTTTGTCGTTAAAAAATTGCTTTGTTTCGTTGGTGGATTCTTTTATATTCTTTGAGAAGATTTGCTGCTTTTTATGAACTGGAATCCTGAAATTGCCGAGTTAGAATTTAATTGAAGACGTTTATCGACGTATGTCTAGTAATATAAATGATCGGTATGAGGTTATATTTATAAGGCGTTTTTGCGGAAAAATAATTCTCTAACGTTAGTTGCGTTCCCACGGATATGGTTAAAATTTAATTTTGTCAGTAAGATTTTTTATATTTCGCAATGAAAACTAAATTGATAAGATGACATTTATCTAAACTTTTTATAGATATTACGTCTAGAAGTGAAAATGATCAGTAAGAGACTACTAGTTGTATTTCTCTGGATACAGCTAAAATTTAATTTAGCTGAAACCTATTTTATTTCTCATATATAAGAGACTGATTTGAGAAGATGACATTTTTCGATGTTTCTCATATACTCTACTAAAAATGAAAAGAATCAATAAGATAAGAGATTACTCTTTTCAGGGATCTTTAAAAGAAAATAGAGATAAGTCAATATAGACAGTGTTTAGATGTTAACATGAATATACAATATTAATCAATAAATATAAATATTCAATGATGTTAAAAACTAGAAATTTTAATACATTAAAGTAAATTTAAAAATAAAATGTTACATTCGAGAATTTGCAAATGAGTAGTTATACCTAGAACTAATTAAAATTATTTCCATAAATACATACATAATTGTAATCACATAAAAATGCCAGTGTCAAAAATAAATCCCTAGTCGATGGTCCAACATCGCATCAACTATCTATACACTAAGAAATTTCTTTCAATAACTAAGCGCTGCAAAAATCACTTCTATTACGCCCGTCAAAAGTCCCGACGACGCGTTTAAAGAAAAAAGAAGAAGCATACATCCCAAAATGCAAATGGGCCTTGCGGCCGGCATATAAAGATGTTACAGCATAGATAAAACGCTTTTATCGTTCGTGGCGCGCGTCGCGATCCCCGTCTAGCGTTGTTTCTCTCTTTCGTTTCATTCCTCTCTTTCTCTGTTTGCTTTTGCGCTCTTTGAAGCGGCAGAGAATTCGCATGAATGTCTTTTGTAACCGTACGAAAATCAAAGACCGCGAGAGCCCCGTTTTCGCTCTTTACAAGCGCGAGCGCGAGCGAACGAGCTTCAGCTTCAAAACGAATTACTATCGCGATCAAAGAAATTCTCTTCTTATAAGTTACGTAACGCAGGTGCTGGCTGTGCATCAAATACTGTTCAAAAAATTAAATTGCTTTGAATCTTATCTCTAAGTCTCTATAGAAGTATTTTAATTTGTTTGGAGGGACTCTTTTCATTTCATTCTTGGCACATTTTTCAAGCTATTATTTTTAGATTATTTTAGAATGTTTGGAATCTTTAAGTTCTCTAAATTTGGCATTGCATGTGCATTCCTTGTATTTTGTAGAATTTTTTTCATAGAGTATTAGAAAATTTTCAAGTTCTTGGGATTCAACTAATTTTAGAGAACAATAACATTATAACAAAATTTTATTATCAATAGCAACGAGATCTAAATGCAATAGGGTTGGCTACTGAAATTAATTGTATAAGCTGGCATTTGTATAAAATTGGTAAAATATCGAAGCCGATTACTATTTTTATTACGAATATTTCATATTGAACTATATTTACAGAAATTAAAGCTTATCAAAGGCTGTTTGTATAAAAAAAAGCTCAATGCATGTAAAGCATGAAAGGCGTCTTTTTTGATCATTTTTGTTAAAAAATTGATTAACAGTCGTATGATTTATTACACGATTTAAGCCACCATATTATTTATTACACGTTTATCCACATTACACTATCGTACAAATGTTCACGTCTCGCAACTAATCATGCAGTAAATCACACGAAAAATCACGTACTTCTTCAATACGACTCAAAAATCAACTTCTACCATTCAAACTCACAGACAACTAATTCCTCTCTCCTTAAAAATCCACACACTCACACATTCCACTCCACTCCAGACTACAATCCATTCTCCTCCCGTTTCAATCCTCATTGTAAAGTCTCCTCCGCGTGCATCACCGTGCCATACACACAGCGATTTCGCAAGGCACACAGGCCAAAGTGTATATATACGGCACGCTCGTGTCTTCGACGTGCACGAGCTGCGCCGCCGCGGCCGTGTTATTACATTCTTCATTAGCCTATTCGCTGTTCTGCCGCGCTCCGCGGCTCTCCCGCAATTTAATCCGCGAGTGTATACATAAGCGCTTCTTCCAGATGTTTCGTTTATGAACCGCGGACGCTTTTTTCCCGATCTGGGTGGGAGATGGCCGGCGGGTGGTATGCGGAGGGGAGGTTGATGCGTTGCGAGAGATGGGTGTAATTGTGGAGCGAGTGTGTAAATGTAGTGGGGGATTTGTTGTGTGATAAGGTGAGGTTTGGGGGATGGGGTTAGGTATTTTGGCTTTATGAAATTGTTTTGAAAAGTAAGATTTTACAGTCGGACTAAAGTGGGCTAATCTGTACTGAAAATTTAGAATTGTGTGTTTTGGTGCTTTTTTACTTTGAAAAAGCCTTTATTTATATTGATAAGGAATTGTGCAGATACGAAATGCAACACGCGCATTCATTTTTTTTTAAACTTTTAAAAAATTATTTTCAATTTATATCTTATTTAAATAGAAAAGAGTTTTTCTGCAAACAGACAATGAAACAATAAAATTGTATTTTTTTTATAATAGATACATGCACAATATTTTTAAAAGATAAACAAAGCTATGTACAGTTTCAAAATAATTTGATAAAATCTAATGGGACGCGCACGAATATTGAAAAAACAAATCGTGCCAAACGGACACATTTAGAAATGAAAAGTCATCCCTTTTCTTAATTGTAACTAAAAATACAAAAATTAACAAGTTTTCGTCTAAATTTTAGTAAGTACAGACCCACCTCAAAGTATTTAATTGTATCACACGAAAGATATATACCAACTAATCAAATCACACAAAAATCCCTCAACACCATCTCGAGCTCTAACAACGACTCTCAAAAACCCCACATCCTTCAGGCTACTCCCTCCCCAATCAATAATTACACACCATCGAACAAAACTCTTGCACTCCTACACCCTCAATTACGAACTCCGTGGCGCGCAACAGTCATCCCAAATACAAAGAATTTTCCTCATTGTCAGCGCCGACAGACGCTACGCTACTTATACGAACCGACCCTCGGCATTGTGTCATCCGCACTCGGCCCGCGGGCGTTTGCTTCGCGGCGCGCCAGTCCGTGACACTCGCCATTGTGCTCGTGTATTATACCCGTGTGCGCTGGTGTTTTCTTTTCGCGGGACGCGCGCGCCCAGGTGGGGGAGGAATTCTCTCGCGAGGACAACGAAAATATTGCGATGGAACGGGGAATGCCGGGAGAACGGAGGATGTGGGTCAGCGCTCGGGGGTTACTGGGTGACTTTTGCGGAGGAAGACGGTGAGATGTTGTTTATGCTTTTGGGGGTGGGAGGGGGTGTAAGTGGGAAAAATGTTGGTTGCGCGGAGGTATGTGGTTAATGAAATGAAACAGGTGGAGAGAAGAATTATTAATCGCTTGGAACAATGATTGAGAGAGGGTATCGAATTATTCTTCTTTTGTGCTGCAAACTCGGAGAACGGGGTAACAAATGCTCTTGGAAGTGAAAGTTTAGACGCAAATTTAGAATTTTAGTAGTTTATAATGTTCTATCGTTAAGGGGTCAGTTAGCGTGACAATCATTTATAAAATAAAAGTCAGACGTTCGTACTGCTAAGAATTTTCTTAATTTCTCGGAATGTGACTGGAATTTGATGTCGTATAAAATGGAAAAAATATTATAAGATTTCAAAGATATATATGGTCGATAATTTCAATTTCATGTGAAAAATATGACAGTTGTGTGAAAATCAACTGGAGTATGTAAAAGTCTTCAAAGTATCTAAAATATCTGAAACATTTATTGAATCAGACATTTCAGAATTTTGAAAGAAAAATGATTTAAAATATTTTTGTTGAAAAGTAATTAAAATTGACATTTTAAACTTGGAAAATCATTATTTTACGTAGAATTATATTTAATTAATCTAGTTTTAGTAACAAGCGAAAAATTAACTATAATAGAAACATAACACTCAATATATAATTTACTTTCATCTAAAACTCTTTTCAAATCATCTAAACTATCCAAGACATTTGTCCCATTATAACATTACAAAAGTCCGTAAAAAGAACAATTTAATTTTTACAAAATGTAATTAAAATTGACTTTTAAACTTACACTAGTATAACTTTGCTGTCAAATTATATTCAATTAATAACTCGTACTTTTAAGTAAAATATAGAAAAATAATCTATAATAGAATCATGTCACTCAGTAAAAGAAACAATTCAATGCTGCTAAAAACTAATTAAAACTGACATTCAACCTTCTAAGATTACAATTTTGACCAAAAATCTACTCAATGAATCACCATTCCTTCAAAAATCACCTTTCATCTCAAAACAAACGAACCCTGCAAAAAATCATCCTCACCTCCATCAAAGACAACATTACACGTATACCGCAACCACTGGCATCAGCATCAATCCCCTACACCTCCAACCAAACGAATGCCCATCATTCAAACACTCGCTCGCTCTCAAATCGAATCTCCAGCTCCTCCGCTGCCGCACGAACTAATTAATTCGCACTCGAGCGCTCGCGATGCAAAGATCTCTCTCTCTCTCTCTCCTTCGCGCCCACACGCCAAGCAAAAGCCGATATCGAGCGCTCGCTCGCTCGCTATAGCGAGCGCACTTTTACTTTCCAATCCACGCCCCGGCGAACTTCGAACCGCGAGCGAGCGTGCAGAGTTCAACCGAGAGAGTATGTGTATATATAGGTAGACGGTGAGCGAGGAAGGCAGGAGACGCCCGAGAACGGAGAGAGAGGAGAGAGAGAGAGAGAGAAAGAGAGAGGAGGGGAATCTTCCATCGGAGGCGCAGGAGCACGGAGGAGGTTGTCTGCGGTCGGAGGAGGCTTGGGTGTAACGATGAATTTGGGAGGTTGCGTGGCGAGGAGCGGAGAAGTTTCAGGGGGAATGTGGGCTGGGATATTTGAATTTTGGGGAGGATGGGTGGTAATAATTTGAGGTTTTTTTGAGGATCGATTTGCCATGTAAAAAGTAATGGGAAGATTGTTTAACACTGGCCACTGGTGACTTGGAATATTTTCGGACGTATATTTTTGAGACGCAATAAAGATTTGAGATATATAAGTAGAGGTGCTAGATATACGTATATCTACTTTTGAAAACTAGTTATTTACTTATTATTTATAAGTATATAATTATAAGTAGTGGTGTTTTTCGTAAGGGACGAGGACATTATATGTGCATTTTCCAACTTCTTTTATAATTTTACAATATTTTGTATGTTCATTGATGCGATGTTACAAATTTTAGTTTCTTACTTAGAGTTACTTGTGTTTCAATTAATAAAAAATATAAAAAATATATTTCTATAAAATCTCTAGCGAGCGAAAAACTTGGAAATTCATAAATATCCAGACTACAATATAGTAGATAGTTCTTGAAATTAACAATTTCGATACAAAATTTGAGTAAAATTAAAAAGATCATAAAAAATTTATTACTTTTTATTAGTTATCTACTAGTAGACTCTATCAATTAAGAGCCTTTCACGTTCATTTAAAAGCAAAATCAAAAGAAAGCAAAAAAATCGTCGAAGCTAACGCAGAGAAAGGAACGAAAGAGAGAAATCTAATGCAATTAAAGGAATAAAGATTAGAAAAAGCGCTGAAAAAACTGATAGACTACAGAATCCCCCCTAAAAGAGGAAACGAGTGCAGCACCGACACACACGCGAACAAACCGGAGGGAGGAAGAAATAGATAAAAGGGAAATAAATGAGATTGAATAAAGAACGCCTCGAAGCTCTCTGTACGTATATAAAACGATCTGCAAAAGAAAAAAGAAGAACACACACAGAGGTCCAGCTTCACCGAGAGACAAAGACAAACTTCGATTGGCCAACGGGACGACGATTGCCGCGCGTTTTACGAACGCTCAGACTGTGTGCAAGGACCGGCCTCCTGATGCCCCCCCCACGCCTGGAAACGAGAAAATTACACACGAGGTGCGCGCGAGCGATCGATTTCGCGAATTACACACGGCCTCTCGCGTTTTCTTTTTTGCTTGCTTGGGTTGAAAGAGGAGGATAATAGGTAGTGTACGAAGAGAGAGACAGAGAGGCGAAGACTTAATTTCCTGTTTCGCCGAGTGATATCGGAGACGTGGCGCGATTTATTTTAAGGGTCGGCTGACGATTGCTGGATGTTTCCGATGGAGTTTTAGAGCTTCTGGATCGGATTTGATAATTGGTGTGTTTTGTTTGCGGAGTTGAGTGGTGGTTTTGTACATTTTGAGAGCGTCTTTATTGAGAATTTTTAATTTGGAGAGCGAATGACTGTTACTACTGATGTGTCTGGTATTTGCCGGGCTGTTACTACTGATGCTTTCTTTATATTCTTTGATTTTTTTTACTAACAGCAAAATCTTTATAAGTTATTTGAATTCTATATTAGTATGAACATTGTATTTGAAAAACTATTTTATGTTTAATGACAAAATTTACATAATTCAGGTAATAATATCTAGATTTACGTAATGTGTCTTCTAAACAGATTAGTGAATAAAGATTCATGTGCTTGTAGTATTGATCATTTTTTATTTCTGAAGTAGATACAATTAATTTCAAGGTTTGTAATTTGTTTTTGAGTCACAGAATTAAAATTCTTATCTAATCATAGTAACATTGCCTATCTAAAACAGTCTTTTTCTAAAAACAACTCGTTATTCTCAATCCTAACAATCCGACTATCTATAAATAAGCTTCCCATTTATTATCTGCATTTTTTGTATGAGTAAGAGTCAGACGGAATTGATACAATGCTGACTAATAGTGCAATATTTGTGAAATTATATGATCTAAGATAACGCAAAGCAGCATTTAATACTGAATAACTTAAACATTAACTAATTTAATTAATTAAACATGAAATTTTAAAAACAGAAAGTAACTTTTAATAATAAATTATTCATTTCACTTTAAAATTATTAAGTTGCTTTAATAAATAAAGCTTTTTACTAAAAGACCTTATTCAACTTTACAATAAACTAATACATTTTACTTAAAAAACCTCATAACTCCAAATAAATTGCGCTATCACTTTCATCAACCTCTCCCAACCTCCGAATCTCCTCGCCCTCATCCAACAATCCTCATTACAAATTCCCTCGCAATCCTGCCAACACAGCACCCCGGATAAAAAACACGTGTCACGCAGTTCTGGCACGCTCGCTCATATACACCACATACGATATCCTCGTTGCGGGCGCGAACGTCTCATTACGCGGTTGAACGATTGACCCGTAATACGTATACGAGAGTCTCGCTGATGATGATGATGATGATGAGTGTTACACGCTGCTTATGAAAGGCGCTTGTTAGAGGCGATGGGAGGGAACGGTTTGTGCAAATGCGTCGCTGGCGGACACAACCAGCAGTCGAAAGAGGATGAGCTGGTGTTTTTCGCTGAATGGGTGTATTATTAATATTGACGAGAGAGAATCATGGACGCTAGTGAAGGGGTAGTAGATTTTTTTAGTATTAAAATTGGTGTAGCTAAATTTTGTCGGTGACCGTTAGTAAGAAATTTGGGGTGACGCTTGCTATATTTACTAGTTAAATGAGAAGTTCAAAAGTAAAAGTTTAAGGTAAAAATCATGAGAAGTTAAATTTATGCAATACAGGTACCTAATCGGTTTTACTAAAAGCAGTTATTTTACAGTATAATTAAACAGTAATTTTTACTAAAAATCTAGTAGCCCCAAAATAATTGTATTTATTTAGAGTGTTTAGCAACTATCACTAAACGGATTTTTATCAATGTATTATAAAATATATATTTTAGCCATAAATAAATCACTGGAGTGTTTAGTATCTATCGTCAGAAAACGTATTACATTGCAATGGTTGAGACTATTTTTCGTTGCTCGAGTGTTTTATATACTACGAATTCTAGGCAATCGCGATGCCCTTTTTTCCTCAAAAAAGTTATTCCAGAGCTAGAATGCAATACCAAATAGCGCGCATTTTTAAAAAATCTAAATTTGTTTTTA
The DNA here is from genome assembly GCA_949152435.1 of Gastracanthus pulcherrimus. Classification (NCBI taxonomy): domain Eukaryota; kingdom Metazoa; phylum Arthropoda; class Insecta; order Hymenoptera; family Pteromalidae; genus Gastracanthus; species Gastracanthus pulcherrimus. Next base: position 11,757,631 of record OX424575.1, read on the forward strand.
TTCAACGATTCGTAAAATCCACCGAGGTTCGTTAAAATCCCGTAGACAAAACACGCGTGTACACGCAGATACACTCGCAATATTTTAAAATCAAACCAACGTTTCTCTCTCTCTCTCTCTCTCTAACAAATAAAAACATATCTATATCTACACCTCTCTCTCTCTCTCTCTCTAAAAACCAAACAAAATACATCTCCGAATCGAACTCATTCGACCCACTACAACGCACAATGCGCACCTCTATACGTATTTCGCGCTTGACGAGCGCACGTAGCGCCAAAGCCCGACACTCGTGGAATCCGCGAGCGCACTGCGTTACGTTGACTTTTTGACGGCTTGTCGCGCGCGCGCCGCATCGATCCTGTGTATATACCACCTATGTGCGTTCGGCGCTTCCGTTATGTAATGCGGATCGCGCGCGTGCAGTACACGATTATGCGAACGCGCGGCTGAGCGAGATGCGGATCGTGATTAGTTTGACTGTGGATTTTCGGGATTCGAGAGGCTGCCGGGATGACTCGAATTGTGAGAATATGGCAGTTGGGTGTGTTTGAACATTTGTGTAGTGCGGGGGAAAATTAGGCGGGTGAATTAGGTTAGTTAAGTTTTTGAGGATGTACGTCGGATTGCAGGGTTAATAATTGGGTATGACAAGTCGAAATTCTGTGCTTTTGTCGAGTTGAACATGTAACGTGAATTTGTTGTGGAATATATCTTTTTACTTGATGTTTATTGTTGTATTATAGTTTGATTTATATTATTTTTTTGTATGAGTTATTGTGTGTACAAAAGCAAGTTGAAAAAATTCTGAATAGTCAATAATCGTACTTGGTACTGTGTATTTTGTAAAATTTGAAAAAGCTCACGTCATTTCAATAAATGTAATAGTAATTGAGGACATCTAACTAGAATACTAGATATATTTCGCATTTAATTAATAATGTTACATGATCATAAACGTTTGCTCAATTACCGTTTGCTCAAATGTATTAATACTGCTAAATTTAATTTCAAACCTTGTGTATTATACTGAAAGTCCTATATTAACATTGAGGGTAAAAAAAAGAATACAAAATATACTTTTATATTGGTATCGAAATACTTAACAGAGAGAATAATCCACAGCTAAAAATAAACCCATCAATTACGCATCGATAATTTCAACGTGACAAGTAAGCTCCCTAAAATCCCAAAAAACTTCGCTTCTCCAACCTCCTCTAATTTCTCCTCTCTCTCTCTCTCTCCCCACACACACAAACTGCGTTAAAAAAGGTGCATCAACCTCCTACCTCGCGCTCAATCAAAACTTTTTAAACTCCCTCTCGGCGCGCGCGCACTTAGCGCGCGACGCTGTATAACGTCCGCTCCCCCCTTTAAAACTCCCGCTCACAGGCAATAAAAGTTCGGAAATTCCGCGTAATCGCGTATAAAAAAGCTTCCACCGGACAATCAACAAAAGCACACCGGCTGTATAACGCGAGCGTACGTGCGTACGTGTGTGTGTGTGTGTGTACGCGAGCTCGTAGCTGCAGCTCGGCCGAGAGTTAATCCACTTGGGCGCGATTTAGTGCGAAACGCTGTAGAGCGACGGCGAGAATGTTTAATCGAAGAAGGGGAGAGAGAGAGAGAGGGAGAGAGGAGTTGGTCATCGAGGATAATTAAAAGCCACGGATTACGCGACACTTTAGAGAGGGGGTGGAGGAGGATTAACGCGATAATTGTACGTCTGAGGAGGGCGGGAAAAAGTTTAGCGTGTTTCGAGCTTTGCATGATGGCTGGATGCTGGAGAGAATATTGTATGTTAATTCTTTAATGGAGGTGGATCATTTAGTAGGGGGTATGAATTATGAAAGGAATTGTAATGACAAGGTCGTTTTTGGGTTTATGACAAAAGATACTTTTTTGGGCGTTTTTCTGCAATAACTTACAGAATTTAAAGATGTAAATACAAATTTGTTGAGTAACAGAAACTTTAACATTTTTATTAATAAAATTCTATTTGTAGTATTTTATCTTATATCGATGTACTTAAAATTTCATTATCTAAAATATCCTATTATTTAATTAAACATAGATAAACTTAATGAAAAAATAAATTTATATATATTCTGTTATACGTGTAACTAGTTATTAGTTTTTTCAAAATTAGGTCTTAATAGAAATTGTAATTGTAATTTTATTATAACAATTTATTATTGCAATAGAATATTGATTTTAGAATATAACGACAGTTCATTAATCATAAAAAATCATAAAAACAATAGACTTATAAAAATTAAGTTGTTTATAATTTCACAGCATGAATTAAATGAAGACGCGTGCAACTAAACTGTAAAATTGTTGGATAAATATCGTTGAGGGATAATGCCAGATAATTATGTGTAACTAAACGCATAGAATTATGAGTGAGCGGGCGATTATACACTGTGTGCGTTTCAAAAGATGAGGCGGTAATTATACTCACGAAAAGCGCCGCGTACAGCTGAAAGCTAAAGATGCGTAACTAGCGTGTTTAATATAAAATTAGTTCTGCTGTAACATTTAAATATAGGCGTGTACAAAATTTGGAAAGACTGCATGTATTGAAAATTCATTACAACACAGACTTTTCGCTCGAATGTTCATAAATATTTATAATAACGTTACGAAGTTAACAGCCTATAAATTTTTATTTCGCTCGTTCAATTAAAATGTTTATTGTTTTCCAGGCGATGAATATTTCAACACGTGATTACACGTCTCTTAGACAAAACAATAAACGTTTTATAAGTATGATGATTAAATGCTTAAACTTTGTTTGATAGAATAAACAATGTTTATCTACCATTTTAAATGAGTTACCATTCTTTAGTTAAAAAATTCAAATTTTTAGTAAACTCAAAGAAACATTTTCTTTTCATTTTCATTTCCTATGAAGAATTGTTTTAGATGACATCGTAATTTGTAATCATGAAGTTGGAACTCCTTAACACATTCAAAGAAAATTTTTCTTCTTCTTTTTATAACTCCTGCCGCTAGAAAAGCAAAGAAAAAGAAGAAGCGTCTAGTGCATTACGGTAATTTACATGCGCATATCCATATATACGAGGAAGCTCTCTCGCTCTCTCACCGCGAGGCCTTCGAGACAATAATAATTGCCTATTGAGTCACATTTCGCGGCCTCGCCACCCGATATACGCCTCAATGGCGATACTCATCTCACGCGCTGGCTTACAATTTTATCTGTATTCTGCAAAATAAACGCGAGAAATTGCGCGTCATTTTCCACTGTAAATACGAAATATCCGCGCAAATACACGATTTGCATAACCCCGACTTTGGCAACTAACATCTTGTCTCTCGCTCTTTCAATTGCCTTCAATTCGAAAGCCTTATAATCACTTATGCGCGCTACCCTGTGCCTACACGCGTGGCGCTCGGTTTCTCATTAACCCTAATTTTGCGCCGATTATAATCTCGGGGATTAACACAGTCGCTTAATTCGACAAAGTGAGAGAAGAGACTTTAGCGCGACAATTTATGACAAATTGTTTGCCACTGCCGCGCGCGTGTAACTTAATTGTGGCTTTTAGTTTGTATGTGGGTTAAAGAGTTGTGCGATCGTGACGAAACGGAAGGTGGCGGCAGTAGGAGTTAGTTTATTTTTTGTTTTTTTTTTCGAGAAAAAAGAGGAATGGTTCGTAGTTGTGAAAAGTAATGAGTATTTGAAGGTGGTTACTCAAGTTCGCGTGCGTGCATCGGCGCGATTAACTTTTGATTTTAAAGATTATTGCGTCAGGTGGAGTGCGGCGAATAGGTAGCAATTAATGAGCACGATCAATCATCGTTCTGTCAAGTGCCTTTAATCCAAATATACGTACAACTTTAATTCTACATTAAGAAAAATCGATTGGTGGTAGTTATTAAGTATTCTAGTAAAGCTGAATTTATTTGGGGTTTAATCAGGTTCAGTAATATTTATTATTTTATTGCAATGTTAAATGAATGGTTTTAATAGTAATTACCGTATATTAACTGTGTATTGCAATTTAATAATTTCAAATTTAATTTAAAACTTTTGATGATTTTTATTTTTAACTCTTGATTGGTTTTATTGAAATAGTAAATAGTAATATTTACTTTTTTCTATATGTTACTAAAAAATTTAGTTCAACTGATTTGCCCTAGAAAATCTAATATTTTTTTAGTAACACAAAAAAGTTTTAAGCAAAGTATCTATAATAATACTACCGAAACGAAATAAACTAATTATTACTCTAAAAATCAAATGCTTCAGAATATATCAATATAAATGTTTATATTACGTCGCAATTAAAGAGCTTCAAAAACTAAAATTAAATTGTAATCAGAACCGAAAATTCTTACGTCGTCAGCTTACATCAAACCGAAAAAGGAGCATTTACACGTCGTACATAAACTTCCAGCCGGCATTAAATTTGTCTAATTACGAGCCGCTGAATTATCCCCGCAGCCTCTTAAAACACAGCGAAATCTCGTAAATCACGCGCGCGCGCGCGGGAGCCTCTCGCGCAATCGTCACTCTTAATCCAACTCAAGACCAAGAAGAAGAAGAAGAAGAAGAAGAAGAAGAAGAAGCGGAGGCCGCTCTTAAAACGTGTCATTATCAGCCCGTATACGTAAAAGGCGCTCGCGCGCGAAAATCAAAGTCGTTGGCGCTGTTAAAGCGCTTTGGAGGTAGAACGCGTGTTCTCAGATTTTAAGAGGAGAATTTAGTTGTTTTGAAGTAAAATGAAATTTATCGGCTTATATAAAAGGTGGTGATTGGGAGAAGTGAAGCATTTGAAAATGGAATATGATTGGTTGTTTAGAAAAAGGCGCTAAGTTGACTGAATTTGAATTAGTTTGAGGTTTAAATAAAAGAATAATAAGTTAAAAGTTGATAACAGTTTTTTAAATTTTTATGTATAGGTTTATTTGTTTTTGATAAACTAAACAGTATTATTGACACATTTATTTTTGTAATATATGTAAATTTTTTATTTAGAGTGGTTAGAAAAAATGTCAATATACAAGAGGAAATAGGTTTTGCCATGGACTGCGTAATATTTGAACTAGAATGTTCAAACTGAAACATGACCACAAAATGCTGATAAAGGAAAATATAAATAATGAGCGCGTGTCCCTCTTAAATCTAGCTATGATATTATAGATGAAATGATATTTATTGATTTTGCAATAATATTAATAAAAAATGGTTAAATACATTCTTTAAGTACAAACAACTATTTCTTATATCAACTTGATTTTATTTAAATTTTATTTTTCATGATTTTTTAGTCTAATTTTTGATTACAATTGTTTCATGTTTGGTTGAAAAAAATAAATAATATTTTTTATTTAAATATCCGCAGCTTAAATTTTATTAGTAACTTTAACCGAAACAATTTATTTGTCTCTATTTCGCACTAGAAAATCTACAGCTCATTTAATAACAGATTCTTGTTAATTTTCTGAAAATTGAAATATAATTAATTCAGTAGGTAAAAACGTTTAAAAAAAATACGTCAATTTTTACAATATAAGCAATGCACAAAACAGACTCCTAGCTTCGATATAAATACAACCACAAATGTACTTTAAGATTCTAAATCAAAGATTTTCTTACCGCTTCCCTTTTATTAATCCCAGCGCGAACAGAAACATCCACTCAATCAACACCCATCGGCAAACAACCTCGATAAATTATTCACCCAACGATCAAGCCGCGATCGCCCATAAGTCATCCACCTCGCAACGCCTCCCCTCTCGCTCCCTCTTTATGTTTTCGCGAAAAATCGATCGAGCCCCGAGTCTCGAGAACGAAAATGAATATAAATTCACGAGTGTTATACGCCGCGCGGACTGTAATTAGCGCCTCGAGAGAGAGAGAGAGCGCCATTACTTTCACCGTGTTGGCGGGCGGTCGTCGCGTATATGTATACCTATAAAGTGTAGAGTTCGAAGTTCGCGTGTGCCGCGGCTGTATCATGTGTACATATAGAGTCCGGTGTAGGCTAGATCGAGATTAGCCGCGAGCGATTTTTCGCGCGGGGTGTATAAGCGAGCGGAGCGCGAAAAAAATTGCGATGAGGATTCGGAGTGTGTGTGTGTGTTTCGTAATTGATCGAGGTGGACAGGTTAATTTTGCGCGATGTTGGTGGAGATTTCATTTCTTTGGGGGTTATGAGGATTCTTGGGTAGAGTGGGAAAATTTGATTTGACGATTAGATGTTTATTTTAGTGTTGTGAGTTACGTGTTTGATTATTTGCTGAATTTATCAAGTTATATCATAGTTTGTGACGACAGACTTCATGGAGATTTATTAATTTAATGCTGTATTTAATAATGTAAAAATTCATTTTTATCTATTTATTTTTTATCATGCAAAACACGAAAGATTCACTTTCAATGTCATATTCTGATTTCAGATCTGCGCTTTCATTATACTATCCCATGCTGCATTAAATAAAACTAAACAATTGAAAATTCAATCATTTTGACATGAGATGCTCGACATAACATTTGACAAGACTCGATGAATTTGAATATTGATTTCTTTTGTTATGAAAAATAATGATAATAATGGTAGTATTAAAATAAGAATACAATGTTTAACGCGCACTTCATGCATATGTATAAAAGTATTTATAGACAATGCACAAAATTCTATTGTCAGTTGTTTAAAAAAATATTGATAAAATTTGTCACATGCTGGTTATTTTTATAATATTTATTTAAACATTGCAACTCTATTCAAAGTAACATAACAAATCTTTACAATATTCGATTAATAAAAAAGCCTCACAGTGTGCCACACAGTTCATGCATAACATTCTTTTAAAAAAAGATTTTAACGAAATAATGACTTATAATCATTATATTTAAAAAAATAACACAAAAAATCTTCACAAAAATTTACAAAATCACGACATTCTTTTCTAAAGAATAATTCAACAAAATATCGATACAATCTCTCGCACCCTGCTCATTTCAATAATATTCCTCCCAACAATTCACCTCAACCTCAAAAACACCCCCCAAAATCTCCAAAACAATCTAAAAGCCAAAAGTCCACGAAACACCGTCGAAACCGCAAAATCCTCTCTCTCCCACTCTCTCCTCCCCAACCGACACATCATACATAAGCAAGTGAAAAAAAAAAGTCCGGATCCGGTCCGGCGTCTCCTTACACCACCTGTACACCCATCTCTCTCAGCCTTAAAATTTATTCCCGGAATACGCGCATTAGCATGGGTCGCGATCCTCCTCCCTTCGCATTTGCAATCATTATGTCGCGTGCGGTTATGGCACTTGGCCGTGGAAGGAAAAGATGGAGAGAGGCCGAGTCTCGCCTCTCGCGGAGCGAAGTTTCGACGATTTGCGCCGAGTGGAGGCTATGCAAAGCTATGCAAAAATATTTCGCCGACGGAGGGGGGGATATTTATTTCACCCAAGGGAGGAGAGAAAGAAAGAGAGAGTGGAGTTGATAAGGGCGAGAGATTAGGAGAGGAGGAATAACGAGTGGGCGAGAGGCGGAATAGTTTACGGGCTTATGCGAAGTGGAGGAAAACACGGATTTGTATGAAGTTCTGGGAGTGAGGTTGGTGGCAGCGGGCCTTTTTGGGCGAGAGTGAAATGGGGAATTGGTGGATCGAGGAGTTGAATTGGATGGTTAGTTAAAGAAAATTGACAGGCGCGATACTGTTATTAGTCGGGAACTTTTTAAATGAGAAATTGGCAGTAATTTTTGTTACAATACTTTACATTAATACAACACTCATTTTAGTGTAATGATAGTAAATAAAGAATATTTTGAAAAGTATTAGTAGTAACTAGTTGTGACATCTTTCAAAATAAACGTGTACTATAAATCAAAGATAAATAAAAATATTTAACGAAGAGTTATAAATTTTGATTTTATACAAAGTAGAGGAAAACATGGATTTGTATGAAAGGAGGGATTGTACAGTATTTTTCTTTTGAGTGGGCGAGAGTGAAATTGGAAATCGGAGAATGCATGCATGGAGAATAGTATTGAGAAATTAAATTGACAGGTTTGTTAAATAAGATTACGGCATGCATGATTTATGTTAGTTGGGTTTCAAGTGCGCTAGTTAAAGTTAGTCTTACATTAGATTATTTTCCTCAAGTATTTGTATAGGCGCCGCATTAAATATTGAGAAGAATGCGAATTGTATAAATATTCATATCTCGAATGCTACGGCTAATTAAATTAAAATTCAACACACGTGTATTAGAATCTTAACTATATTTTGCTGTAAGTTTCTAGAAAATCTGTATTATTATCGGTCTTTATAAATCTCCATAAAGATAATCCAAATCATTTAAAATGAAAAATTGTTACTAAAATTGATAAAAAGGTAAAATTGCAATGACATAAATCATAGAAATATAAATTGTTATTATACATTATTTCAGAAAACACTATTATTAATGAAATAGTAAAAATAGCAAACCTTGAAAAGTATAAATAGAAACTAGTTGCAACGTCTTTAAAAATAAACGTGCACTAAACATCCAAGTAAAATCAATAATAACTAATTGAAAAGTATACATTTATACTATCATCTAATGCATCTCACAATCTTTCCCTTATATTTATGATATTATTTTTGATATTTAAATAAGATTTTTGTATTTTTTTTATACGTACGTTATCAATAACAATTATAATAATTAACATATTGTTGATAGATCATGAATATTAAGCATAAAATAATCAAATGCTCTTTACTTTTAAAATATTAAAATTTTACAAGCTGTAAACTCATCAAAAGCAACTCTTTATTTTTATCTAAAGTACCTTACAGTCTTATCTTAATCCCTATCACAAACGACGTTAAAAAACTATAAAAAGAATGTTAAAAATTGATTAAATGTAAATTATTTTAAACATACTATAAATTATTTTAAAAATGATTCTCCAGCTCAAAACGAACAACCAAAAATCTACACAATCCACAAAAGCCCTTGATCTATCCACAACCTCGAAATTTCCCTCAGACATTGCAGGTGCACGCTCACCTCCTCACCGCTGACCCATCACGCTCGCGCATAAAATAAAAAGAACGAGGAAGCCCGCCGCGTCGCGTCTCTCGCGGGCACTTCGCATAATAAATAGGCGAGCGCGTGTATTATTATACCCGCGGAGCGGAGAGAAAAGCCGCGGTGAGGTTTCGCGGGAGAAAAACGAGCTTATCCCGGGTGCACTCGAGAGCGGACTCATGGCACTCGGGAGTTTTCTTCTGCGCGGTGCTGCCGGATTGAAGAGTATATCGCGGGGTATGAGAGGGGTGGTGGCGCGTACGTGACGCGTAATTTTTCCTGGCTTTTGATGAGGGTATGGTGTGGAGTGGGATTTTTTGGGAAATTGGAAGTGAGGTTTGAGGTGTGCCCCGATTCATTGTTGTCGTTGCTTGAATGTTAGGATGGAAACTTACAGTTATAGGTATAGAATTTCCATTTCTTTCGGCCGTTGATGAAATATTACGATATTTAAACATTTTCTATGGATTATGTATTTTTTTAAACCGAATTTAAATTTCTTACTTAGCTAAACAATTGTTAATGTTTTATTTTGCTTTTGGGGTGTAATAAAATAGAAAATAGAGCACTCTTAGCTTCCATGTAGTAAAGTACAATGAAATTAAAAAATTTTTTCTATTTTTTTAACAAAGCTTACTTAATTATGTGATAATTATTGATTTAGTAATTTTCATTAGTTATTTTTATATTTACAGAACATATTACTCAATCCATGCAAGAGATTTATCAAAATCGTATTTAAAAATTTTTCATTAAAAGTGTTACCAATGTTATACAAGATATATTTTGAAAATATATAATTTATATGAATTAAAATCTTTCCAAAAACATTTTTAACAATTTTCATTGCATACGTGTCTTTGAGAAGATTTAGAAAATCACCTCTCATGGATTGAGTAATATTTCTTTATATCGAAACGCAAGAAACAAAAATGTCCCAACTTCTTCCGCTTCAACAAGACTTCCTTCAATCGTCATCTCAAAAATCCAAAACCCCCCTTACATTCGCAAGCCAAGAAAAAACCCCCATCAATCCCTAATCTCCCTCCCTCCCAGAAAACCCCAATAAATCTCAAAAAATCCAACTCAAACTACATATCCAGACCAAACAACTAACCTTAAAGTTCAGCATGTCTCGGCGCACACGATCACTCCTCTTCTCCAAACGTCTGAAATCTCGTGAAAGCGTCGGTTAAGTCGAAGGCAGATGCGGCCCGCGCGTGTGACTCTCCTGCGACTCTAAAAAGCTCTGGAGGCGAGGCCCCTTATATACAGCCACCGCCGACTCCTCTCCATCTCGTCTAAGGCGCTACGCGGAGCGCCGCGAGGCAGTGAAAGGGGTCATCCCTGCCCTCCTCCTCCTCCTCCGCTCGTCTCTCTCTCTCTCTCTCTCTCGCGTGCGGTGCATCTTCCTCGACACGGACGCGAGTGCAGAGAGACAGGCGGCTGCGGCGCGCAAAAGTCACGCCGGATTCTTCTTCTTTTTTTTTTCTCTTCGTCTTTCGTGCCTGCGATTGTTCGAGGATGGGCGGAGGTTGTCGAGAATGCACGAGTGCGTGCTATGCGATCCGGATGCGAGAGGTTGAATTTTGGGGGCGGCTTGAGGGATTTGTGTGTGGGTGTGAGGGGAAAGTGGAAGGTACGAGGAGGATGAGATGGCGACAGGTGTGGAAAGAGGTTTGAGGAGTGCAGGGTGGAGATGCTAGCATATGGTAGGAGTTTTTGGGGAGATTTTGGGTTGTAGGGGGGTCGAGGGTATTTTTGTGGCTTTCGGGGTTTTGAGGTATTGAGTTTTGAAGGTTTGCGATGATGTGGTGGATGGAGATACAGGAAGTAGGAGTTAAATTGTCGTCGGGATTTCAAGTAAGATTACAGTAGAGATTTTAGCGATTTCTTTTGGGCCAGGTGGAAAATGTGGATGAATAGATTATCGCGATTTTGGATAGAAATTTATTTTTATTTGGATAAATGCACGCGTTTTCTATCTGAATCAAAAGTAATCGACGGTACATTCATTGTACATGCACATAATAAATTGAAACTAAAGTTACGCTTGTTGAATGAGAGATTAAATATAATATTGGTCATGTTATCGTTTTGTTCGGAACAAATTCACTAAAGTATTTATGCACTAGACTGATTTTAGTCGTGGGATTGTTTTGTCTCCTTCTATTTTTGTCTGAAAAAGACCTATTTAAATATACATAATTTGATATAAATATATTTTTTCAAATTATTATTAACAATAAATAAATTTAAGATATTATTTTAGGAAATCGATATATAAACTGAAATAACTATTAATTACAATACACTACAATTTTTAGAGATGATAAACAATGGTAACTAATAGATGTAAAATATCGAGAAAACCGATAGTCACTGTAATGTGACATGATTTTCCAGGGTCCGAATGTATTGACGTTCTAATATTTGCACTAATTTGCTAGATTAAAACATATAAAACATGACAAGTATCTCATAAAATATATAAAGAGTATTATGAGCTATTATCTAATAGACTTGAGTCATTTTCTGAGCTAAGAAATTAAAAAATTGATTTGAACATAGTCGTCGTGCACTATAATATTTATAATCATAGGGTTATGTTTAAACAAACATAAAATGTAAACTGAATATGAAATAATTGACTTAAACTATTATTTTGGGAAGCCGTAGATTTCTACACGTGCTACATTAATTTGATTAGTCAGTATTTGTGTTTTTTTTATGAAAAGAAAAAATTATTCAATAGCAATAGATTAATGACCTTCGCAACCAATCAGGAAACATCTTACTACGCAATATCAAAATGCGTAATTATATCTGTCTATTGAAGCAATGATGTAATAATATTTATTTCAAATGTATTGTGTCTATTATGATTGGATAATTACAGTGACGTGGTCAAGGATTGCCCTATGCTTAGAAAAAAAACTTGTTTCCAGGCCTATTCTGCTCTTTTTAGAGTATAAAACCCATTTTTTTCGATTATTAAAAAAACTTGTGTTAGTTGCGTGATATTGTATTAGAGCTAAAAAACAAAGTTTAATATTGAATCTGTGATAAACAAGAATGACCTTCCAAACGTTATATATTTTTTAATTAATGTTGTTTTGGCGATAATTTTAATATACTATAAACAGAAATGTTTTCTTTGTTCTTCTTTCGATGTTTGTTACATAATGTTGGTCTACTCAGTGAACCAAATTTCTTTTTATGTTTCTTCACTGGTCGTAAGGTGCTAGACGAACCTTTGGTATATTATATAGCACTGAATTTTACGAGTCTACTGCTCCGGCAAAATGTTCACGACAACAACTACGTACCATTCATGAAACTTAGGTTCGATTCATTCTATATATTATCGATATTTAATAATTAAGATTTTGAAAATTTCTCTTCGTATTTTTAAAACTTTTATTAAGTTTGACCGCTGTCAATTTTTAAGTAAAAAATTAAAATTTATTTTTATGTGAACGGCATCTCTATATAATTTTATATTTCAAAATATTTTTTAAGATTTCAACAAATTATCTTCTATAAAATAATTGATTTGAGATTTGAATTTAATTTTCATCATATCACTGTAAATTTTTTCATTGCAGGTATTCTACAAGCTAAAATGTTTTATGCATTAAGGGGGTATAGACACCTTAAATTTGAAATAATAATTATTATTTTTAATGCTTGATAAAAAATTTCTTATAGAAATTTATATTCATTTAAAAAATTTGCCATACAATGTACCATTTTATCGGACAAAAGGCCCAAATATCGATTACAGGTCCAGAAGTCGAGCGTCTAAATTTTTACGACAAATTCACTGATATAGTCCACTGGTCGCAATGTATAGCATCTCACTGTAAGCAGGTGTATATTTTTCAAGTTTCTATTACTTTATTTTGACACTGGCTCCCTGCAGTATCAATGTCTTGAAGAAATTTCGATTTTTAGACACTTTTCTAGTGCTATATTAAATTTTAGTGCTTATAAATAACAAAAATTGAATGGTGTTCTGCGTTTAAATGACTGATTATGGTAGTTGTTCGTTCTCAATCTTCGAGATGTTGGTACTGCAGGTAGACAGTGTCAAAAGAAAGTGAAAGAAACTTGAAAAATTGACAGCTGCTCACAGTGAGATGTTATAGTTTACGACCAGTGGACTACATCAGTGAATGTGTCATGAAAATTTAGACGCTCGACTTCTGGACCTCTAATCGATATTTGGGTCTTTTTCTCCAGTGAAATGGTACATTATATGCGTAAGAAAAGGGCAAAATTAATTATTTAAATGAGTATAAATTTCTATTAGAAATTTTTTTATCAAGCATTAAAAATAATAATTATTATTTCAAATTTAAGATGTATATACCCCCTTAAAAATTTGGTCGTCATTGACTAAATTTTAATTTTTACTAAAAATCTATAAAAATAATCTTCTTATACAATTATTCGATTTAACGTATATATAGTTGTCGAGATAAAAATACATAAATATATCAGTTACTTAAAATACTTAAATTTTTGGTCCGCCATATTGGATACGCCATTTTGAATTTTGAAAATTTCACTTCGTATTCGTAATCAGCGACCTAAATAATCCTTAATTACTGATTTTTAATGAAATCAACCCTGAAGAAAAATTGTGACGGAAGAGTTATTCGAGGGGTTACTGTTAACCCCTTGATGTCTATGCTGGTAGGAGAAAATGGATTACGAGTGTGGATTATTGTTTTTAGAGGACATCATAATATGTATGCAAAAGGGGAAGGCTGTGCTCGCGAAATAAAAAATCGATTTGCCCATATAGTTGTAAACATTTTGAACACTGTTGTACTTTTTAGGTTTGGTGCATGGAACATTTTCAAATTTATAAACTATTTTGGATGAAAAGGCACTAATTAAAGTTAAGAATTTGGAAGTATTTCAATAAAAGTAAAACAAAATTAAAGAAAACTTTTTATGTTTAAAACCCAGCAGAGTTCAATATACCAAAAATTCCCAAATTTTCTTTACCTGCCACAAAGAAACTTCCGCTTTAATTTTCTAATAGACCACCGATTCATTCAATAATCTCCATTATCCACCACTGATCGTACCGATCTCCCAAGCTTCTCAGATATCCACCCTACCCCGCGACATCGTCCCCATCCTCGTCCACTGTACTTACAACCAGCCCCCCGGTATATAGATTCGGGCTATTTTTCCGCGATCGAAATCCAATTTTAAGTTTCCCTCGGACTCTCGAGTATACTCCCGACCCTCCACTTCCACTTCCACTTCCGGCGCGATCGTCCTCTGCGGCTAAAGCTCTTCGCCCTCGTGCGCGCGGTGCTGGGCTCTCGCTGCTCGGGATACCGGCGAGGCAGTCCACCTGAAATTGTGACGCTCGAAAAATGAAAGCGAGAGAGATAGAGGAAGTTCCAGCGCCGGTCTCTTATTCGATTACAGGTACGGAGAAGGAGGTTATCTGATACTATGGGGTATTATGGTCAATCGAGGATGTAATTCCGATTAAATATAAGAATATATACGATTTTACTGCATGGAAACATAAAGTTTCTGTGTTACTCGGTAGTAAAAATTTTCTGCTAAGAAACCATTTAGAAATAAATTTTGAGAGCGTAGAACCAAAAATACACTATTTTTAGAAGGTGTCTGCATGGATGGGTGTGTGAATGTGTGTATGTCAATAAAAGTCTGGGTACTGTGAAATGACCGGACCAGAATGAACGGCCCCTGTGAAGAACCTTAGCTAACTGATCCACCAATCTGGAGAACATGGCCGACTTAATTTAACTGTTACCACTAATCACAGGACTTTTTTTCTCACAGAGACCGTTTTTGATTTTTCACATTGCCTGTTTTCTTCACAGTGTCCGGAGTTTTGCTGTGTAAGCAAATTATAAAATTATGATCACTGCAGTTCAAGCACTTTTATTGCTTGTAAACCTTGCTTATGACTTTTTACTAAAATGTTATTGAAATAAATTTTTATTTTTTTTTATTTTTGCACTAATTTAATTAATTAATTATCTACTGATATGCGCCACCATTATAGTTGTATACATTGGTGCTGTATGAAGGGAGCAGGCCTGGGCTAAACCCGAAAAAATAATTTTTTCTTACGAGTCCAGAAAACTTTTTATGTTTAAAAGCAATCATTCTAAAATATTTTATGCTATCAATACGCAATAATATTTTTAATTTTACAGTTATAAAACCTCAAAATCTTGATTCTACATGTCACAATAAATCATTATTTTCAATACCATATTTATTAAAGGAACTTCGTTCCTTACATGATTTTAGGTGACACGATGAACGGTATTTTTGTTTTCGATGGTTATTCGACTCCTTTTGACGCGTGTTACAAAAAGAGCGGAGTACTTTTTCGTTAAAATATTTTTTATTATATTTTATAGATATCCAATCGAGCTTTTGAAATCTTTTTTTTTAATATTCTTTAAAAAATTGATTAAATTTGCGAAAACAATAATAAAAAAAAATTTAACAAAAAAGTGTTCTACTCATTTCGTAATACATATCAAAAGAAGTCAATAACAATCGAAAAGCAATTTTTCGTTCATCATGTCACCTAGAATCGTGTGAGGAACCAAGTTCCTTTGATAAATATGGTATTAAAAAAGTGATTTATTATGACGTATAGGATCAAAAAATTTCATAAATATTTAGTCAGTATACCCAAAATTATGTAAGAAAAACTAACAATTTTCAATGAAAATTGATGTTTTTTAAAAACTGTCCTTACGCATAGAATGCAAGTATAGCATTTGAAAAAATTATGTAATATCTAATACCTGTACCACACAGAACTGGGAACTCCAAATTTTTAAAAACACAACTATAAAGAAAAATAAAATTATATTGAATTTTCATTGTAAGAAAACATAAGAAAAATATATTTTTAACTTTATTCATGGGCAACACTTTCTAAATAAATTTTTTTTTGAAAAATCGGAGTTCATGGTTGTAAAGCGAATAAGTTGAATAATATATCCTTAAAGTTTCAGATTGATTCATTATACTCCTATGCGCATAAGACTTACTAAACATTGGAAAACTATAAATGGAGAAAACCGGACTTTTGTAAAAATAAGAAATAATTTTCTGATGATTTTAAAACAATTTCTTTATAGCTGAATATCGATCAAAATATTTTTTTAATAATTTCTATATTTTCTTAAGTTTGCGCGCATAGTAAAGAGTAAATTTGGGTACAAGGTAGAATTTGGTTAATGTAGGAACACGCTGGATTGTGTGCAATAAAGGTCGGAGGAAAAATACGTATAAATGACTATTAAGTTAATTAAAATTATTTCTATGGCTAATATTACCAATACAAAATCATTTTCTGTTATAAAAATGTACAAAGTATCAGAAAACAAAATAAATAAAAAATCGAATTTTTTGTCAAATTTTACTAAGTATAGGTTTACCTAAGGTAGTCCTGGTGTATTTACATGATTTGAACCAATTTTTCTATTCATTTTCTTTTCATTAATACTTTTCACATTTTCATCTGCTTAACATTGGAAACAATTTAGTTTATTGGATACTACTATTATATGTATAAAAGAATAATTTTATAAATTAAAACAATTATTGAAACTTTGAGAATATATTCTTTATTGTATTTTCAACAAAAATTCGCTCGTTCTTTTATTAATTTATATTTTGAAGTTTATTTATAATAAAATTTTTAATAAAATAACGCTATTTATATAGCAATGTTGAAACAAAATCTCATATATATTTTTCAGAGCTATATAATAAATAATCGAGTAAAATTAAAAGCGAATATTGTTAATAGTGTGTCTATTTTGAATATAGCACATTTTTACTTAAAAGCAACACATTATGCAGATTAACTTTGAATATAAAGGTTACAATTTTTTAAAAAATCTATAAAATGCTATGCAAGTTTATATAATCATAATAAATGTTCCATGTAATCCCCAGATTTTGCAAATTTAATACAGAGATTTTAGAAATTTCACCAGCGAGACACTTTAAGGGCTATAAGTCCGTTGAATAATATATAAATAAATAAATAAATAAATACATAAATAAATAAATAATATATTATACTTTAAACTTTACTTTATTATAATAAATTTGTTACAAGAGACTTCTTAACAAGTAATTATGTTTACATTTTGTAATGTAGTAAAAATGGACTAAAATTATCGTTCCCCGAGTTGTAAATTAAAAATCTATAACCGTTATTTGGAGTTGTAGCAAATACGTTTAATCAGGTTGGTTCTAATTTTGTATCACTATTATGAGATAATGGTGTTTCATAGAACTCGAGTGAAGGAAAAATTGATTAAAAAATAAAAAATTACGGGTCTTCTGATCTTAACATGCACGTCCCACATTCAAATTTGTAAAAAGTGCACATATCCAGTTTAGTTTGCATTTTTTACAGACGTAGATATATATTACAGTTTAATACTCTTTATAACATGTAACACGGATAAAGAAAGGTTTTGAATGATGTAATTATTTGAATTAAAGATACTCCCGTTTTTATATACCATTAATCATTCATAAATGCGATAATTAGATATGCCACGAAAATGATGAACTATAAAATGAAAAACATGAACTTAAATATGCCATAAAAGTGGCAAATTTGACAACTGAGTGTGATTTATTTAGAATAGCAGCTGTAGTATTAATGAATTTCATAATACTAGTGATATCAATAATATCAATAATATGAATGATAATAGTAATATTAATAATAGTTGTACTTTCAAATCAAAATATTTAGAATGTGTCTTTTATTCGATGCATTACAGAACTTCAATCATAGTTAATCACATCTACATTATAAATTACACATCTAATTTAAACATTTTATTTTATATGAATCTGTTGATAGTTTCAATAAATATATTAAACAATTGATTAAAAGCAATAAACCCGCTTCTTGCAGCATCGCTATTCTACGACATCTATGCCAACAATTACGTTTCATCATGCCTTTGGTTTTCTATTCAACGCCTCTTGTCCTCTCCGTGAGTGACCCTTCCTGCGTGAATTTCCATTTACACGGCCACTGGACGATCCTCTTCCGCAGCTCCTCTCTCATATCAAAGCGCGCGAATTCCCGCCAGAAGTGCGTACAAGTATCCTCGCGGGATCAAGTTGTGAGCGCTCGGCGAAAGGATACTGGCATTCGAGGCGCAATTGAACAAACTTGAAACGCTGTGCTTTTCAACGCTTTTTTTGTACAAGTCGATGCTTTTACATTTTGTCATGCTCGGGTAACGAACAATCGGATACTCTCTTTCGTATTGTTGATAGAAAATTATTCAACTAAAAAAGGTTTGAAGGTTTAAAGTTAGAATTTCTTTTAATTATGATCCAGGTAATAATTATGATTTTCACATAACTGCAATTATACTTTGCGATTACATATTTTATGAGATTTATTAAATAAAAAATATCTTCTTTTTTTTGTAGGTATGTGTACCTTGAAATATATAATTTACTAAAATTTTGATAGATAAAGAAGAATAAAATTATACATTTTTTGGATCCATAAAATAAAGTCGGATAAAAAATGCTCTTAGAAATGTAAGTTTAATCACGAATCATAGAGTAGTTGTTTCTGTTGTTCTAATAAATATAGTAGATTTTTTGTTAAATAGTGTATGAGACACTACAAATCTCGTCTACAATTTGCTGTTATAAGCAACCATCGAAAGTATGATTTAATGTTTTATGGTCTTCTCCCAAGGTAAAATGGTCAGCTCCATAGCACAATGTCTGTATCAATTATCAGACACTTATCACCCTTTCGTACTGCTAAAATTTTTAAAAATCTTTAGTAATATGACTCAAACTTTATGTGGGGATATAAGTGAAAGTATTATTTAAGGAATCATAATATATGCAATGTCGTTATTTTTAATTTTATGTAAAAAATGACAGCTCTCGGAAAATCAACCCATCACCCCACTCCAAAAAATATACAATAATTATGAAATTTGCAGACTTTTAATATATTATTCCTCGAAATTACGTTCATAATTTAATTTAAAACCATCGTAACTCTAAAGCTACAGCTACAAGTATTAATCTATTTAAATTGTAATATTAAATTTGGAATTTGGTATTCCCATCGCTCACTACATCGCTAATGAATCTCCATTCTAATCCTAATTAATCCCTCCAACAAAAAAAAACGAAACTCTCCTAAGACCATACATCAAATTGAATATACATATATATACAAGGTATACAAGCTTCCACTTGGTTTAATTGAATTAGGCCTATTTGTTCGCAAAACTTTGCGCGGCAAACTGGCGCTCAAGTTGTACAAATGATGATTTACCATCCGTACATTTTTTCCCTAAAGACATACACACGCTCATATCGCTAACTACTCCACCAGCTGTCCGCGTAATACTTTACGACACTCGACTTTACGTCTGGCTCCTCGCTGGATTGATTTATCGACGAAAGATGAGCGAACGTTGTTTATTAGAAGCGGCGGCAGTGGTGATACTCCAAGACAGTCGTAGCAATTGTACACACATTGTCGCGCGCCACCGCTCCGGTATGCACATATAAAACACGCGAAAACTTCGGGGACTCCTCCGCGGATTGTTTGCGGAGTAAACACTCGAAGCGGGAAGATCGCGCATGGATACACAGCTGATTGATGCCTCTTCGCGAGAGATTAAGGACGACGGCGGATGATTAAGTTACTATAATTCGAGTTCTATTACAAGGATAGACGTCCGCGTCTACGGACTGCCGGAGGATGGTAATTTACGTAATTTCTAAATTTAATGTAGTCTCGCGGCGGTAAGCTACTGAGCGCGAGCGGAGGAGGAGAGCGCCTAGCGTGTCAGTTGGATTAAAAGCGTTTTTATTCGATTATGTTAAGCGCAATTTCGGTTGCATCAGGGTGTATTTTTAGGAATTATGATTTTTGTAAGGCTAGGAAATGACCTACAGAATGGAAAACCTGTTGGATTATCGCGCTGCATCTCTGAAATGAAATCGTATAATTAAACGGGGATTTTCTAATTACTACTTTGTTGCCTTCGTCAAGGCGTTCTTTGATTATGACGGTTTTATGAAGGTGGCTCCTTGGTGATTTTTTTTATATGATTTTTAATGATTCAAACGTCCTATTAATAATATTCATTTTTTTCCCTTTCTAGATTGGAGAAAATCTACTTTATTCTATATCACTGTTACATAAATGCAAAAATGATTAAATGAAATTCTCTTCGATGAATTTTATTTTAATAGTGTCCAGTATTTGATGCATTGAAAAATGACCAATTTATTTGAAATTTGCTTTGAAGTTATGATATAACAAATTGAAGTTCAGTGCATTTTCTTTTGAAATAAATGCGCAGTTACACAAGATGATGAACAATTATTTTTATCATGTTAAAGTAAGTGTACGGTGCAAGTTTTTAATAAGCTGTTGTTTTTATGTATCCATACGGATGATTTTTAATTCAAGCTATTTTTGACTATTCTTAATCAAAATATTGCTATAATTTGCAATATTTTTATTTAAAATCAATGTAGCTTACGAAACGATCACCTTAATGTCTTTAAATTGAATGTAACTCTAATTAAATTACTGCAATTTTTTATTTTTTGCTGCATATTTCATTAATTCGTGTCAATGATGATAAATGTTTTGTCTTTTTAAATACTAATTATAATTAATAGAAATATCTTAGCTTCTTTAAAAATATTTTCTCCAGGTCAACGACTTTCAATATTCTCTTCTGGTAAAAATACATATAATACTAGATCAATTTCATACTTCACAAAAAAAGAATGTTATGACCAGGATTATGGATGGATTATGAAAAGGATTATGGAAAAACAGCTGAATCACTAAACAATCAATAAAAAAATTACTACTATTTATACAAGCAAATTTATCGGCTCATTCGTTAGCCGGCTAGCACCTCGACAATTATCGCTTCAAAATGCAAATACTCATCATACTTTTTTTAAAAATGCCTCTAATAACCATTTTTCGTGGCGCGTTGGCGCGCAAAAGCATAAATAATAATCGACGCAGCCAATTGCGCAACGCGTCGCACGTATTCCGGGAACGAAGGTTATTGCATTATATATACAAACATACAGCCACATAGAAATCGTATAAAAGCTCGCGTGCGCGCGCGATTGTAAACAGAATCTTTTATATTAATAAAGCAAGCAAGCGAGCTTCGAACGAAAAGAAGAAGCAGCGAGAGAAAACGTCTTCTCGACACCTTTAATAAGCGAACGCGTGCGCGCGCGAGAGATTTAAGGACGCGTCTGTTACGTGAAGCGCATTAATACGTTCGCCGGGCTGGCGAGTATATAAAGTGTGTGTGTGTAGAGAGGTGAGGATATATAGATAAGGCGTTTGGCGGGGTTTCAACTTTCAATTGCCGCGTGCCGGCGCGCACCGCTAGAGAGGGAAAAGTTTAAGGGCGCGCGATTTCTATATACGGATGTGCGTTTGATATCGCTTCTTCGTTCCTTTTTCTTTTTATTTAATTTATCTTTGAGTTTCTTAGAGGGGGAGTTTGAAGTTTCATTACTTGTGGCGGAGATGAAAGATTTTCTGGATGTAGTTTGCAGTAAATGCTACTGGCGCTAGCAGAGGGATTGTAATTTACTTTGATGCTCTGTGAATTAGAGAAATGCTGGAGCTATAATTCATTTTAACGGTGTTAATTGGTAATGTTAGGTGAATATTGCATTTTAGAAGGTTATTCAATTGTTTAACAAGACGCGTACGATGAAAAATGTGGATTCTCGTTTTTACATAAGTATGGCTGAATTCACTTTTACGCGTGTCTGACCAGATTCGACCGTTTTCTACTTGAGTATGCGCGCGGGTGAGGGCCCCGGGCGAATTCTCGGCTTTTTTCGACGCTTCTCGCAATACGGTTTTTCACTTAAGATCTTGCGCGTTTATGCTTTATGAATACACTTAGAGAATTGGTTTCTTGAATCAAGAAGGAAAATTTATAAAACTCTCCCGATTGGTGGAAAACAAATCTTTTCGATTTAAGGGGGCCTAATCACCTAAAATTACAACTAAATTAGTTATATATTTTTAGGCGAGGATAAATTATTCATCATATATTTCCTATTTTTTTCGGTTAATTAGAACATTTTATCAAAATATATCGAGAACATTTTTTATAAGTATAGTATTTTATTGGGTAAATGTTATTTACCTTTTTGTTTATCAAATAAATGTTATTAAAAGTTAAAAATATGAAAGAATTTTTTAAATCTTAATTTATTATATATTAAATTGGAACTTGGTAAAATTTACTGACATTAAAAAGAAAAAATAAATAAAATTTGACTAAAATATGAGTAAGAAATAAATGCTAAATGCATATTAGTAGCAGTATTTGCTACCACTATCACCGGACTCTAGTTCTGTAACTGGTCCTAAAGTTATGAATACTCTTTTAATTTTTTTATAGTAGTATTTTATTTGTGTATGATGAGATCTATTATTATTGAAGTTCATATGGGTGTTTGTCAAAAAGTTGAATAATTCTGGTCTCTCCTGTTTTAAAAGGTATCAGGGCATTATATGAATCTTAAAAAATGAGTACTACAACCGGACTATCGTAAGCAACAATCTGCAAATTTTTCAGAATATCAAGTATTTTCTATTCTGAGTAAAAAATAAAAAACTATGCAAAATGTCTTGGCCGTCCCATGTCCCAAGCCTTAATTTAATCCGAATATACCAAGAAATTTAGTAATATAATAAATTTTAACCAAAATTTACACAGAGGGTTGATGTAAGTTTAGTTAATCCAAAAATGATGCGCGACCTTATAATTCGTGTATTCTGTTTACGTATAGTTGTTTCGAAATGTGTTCCCTAGTTTTGATGTCTTGTCCGTCTCAAGAGCTTTATTCAAAGAAAGTTGTATTAAAATATTCACAAATTAAAATGCAACTGATTCCTACTTGTAACTCTTATATATATTTTGTAAAAAAGAGTTCACATATATTTATTTATTAGTATTGTTTTCTACAATTATTAGTTAATGTTGCACTTCTACTACCGTACCTTTATTATATGTCTTGTTCGTCCAGCGAAAAATTCTTTAAAGGAGCATTCAGTTTGAAAAATAAATATTTAAATCGAAATTGTCGTTTAAAAAGACCAAGGAATTACTTTTTTATTAATTTAACATGCATCTGATGCATTTAAATAAATAAACTACTAAAAAATACGACAAATAGGTAAATAAACAACATTTTAACCTATATAAGCGTATATCATAATTATTCATATTCTGGAATAAGCGATGCAATTTTTAATTTGTGCGAAACATGAGATACTTCATGCAAGGTAATATATATCAAACAATATTAAATGAAAGTTATGCTCTAATAATTCATAATTTAAAAGAATTGGCGCATTTTAATTTTCTTTATTTATATGATTAATATTATTACATCATATTTTTTATTTTAGGTTTCAAAGAGATTATTTTTTTGAAAATCATACTTTTAAAAAGAGCCAACTTTTTGACAATCACCCGTATATGATTTATTTCTCGCAAGATCAAGACAATTTTTGTTACTTTGCTGTGTGATCCTAACGAAACATCAAACACTTCTTTAGAGTTTTATATGATAATTGTTAGACAAACTATTTTGATCTGTTGATCAGGAATCTGTTGCTAGGATTATGAAATTCAAGATGACAAATCCAATATAAACAACTTTAAAAATATATTTACAGGAGTATAATGCAGTTTCACAATGAAATTGATATGAAAGGACTTTTCGGGTTGTTAATCATAAACCCTTTTTCCAAATTACGAATTTGAAGGAGGCTGATTTACTATAAAACTTACCTATCTACGTCAAACTTAGCTATATGGGATTCTTCATGTTGAATTTCTTAAGTCTAGAGTACACTTGAAGGGGTAAAAAAACAACTTGTTTTTCTCCAAAACAGTGTTCCTTGGAGGTCACTTTATACGTTATAATGCTGCAAATTACATTTTAAAGAATCCTATAAGTTTTATGAATAATTGTATAGCATTTAATTACATTGGCTTATATGCAATTTGCAATCTTTAAAGTCGTTTTGCTGAGCACTTAATTGTTGTACTTAAAAATGTTCCTTGCGCAAATGCGCTCTGTGAAATGATTTGAAACTTCACAGTATTATTGTTTTTTATATTATAAACATATAGTCAGAGCGATTTTTCATATGATCTCTGTATACAAATTATACTCACATAAATCAAAAAGTAATACATAATTATATTTCATAAGTTCGTATGGAAAATGTATATACGAGGGTCATATGGAAAAGTGAAGTGAAGTTTAAAATTATTTCACCTCGCGCATTAATGCAAGGAGCATTTTTAAGGCAAAAACTGAAGTGCTTAGAAAAACGACTTTAATGATTGCAAATTACATATAAAACAATGTAATTAAATACTATAAAAATATTCAAAAACTTATAGGATGCTTTAAAAAATAATTTGAAGCTTTCTAACGTATAAAGTGAGCTTCAAGGAATAGTTTTTTCAAGAAAAGAAAAGTTGATTCTTTTACCCCTTTATGTGTACTCTAGCCTTAATCGGGGCGACAAATTCGCGACCAGAGATCCTAAAATATTTTGTCTACCAATTTTAATGTAAAACTCTACAGTAGAAAAGATTAATTTGAAACGGTTTTTGTTAGGATCACTCAAGAATCCTACTTGTTCGTATGAGTATTAAAGTGTTTAATGGAATAAATCAGAGCTACAGTAGTTAAAACCATGCCAGTACTTAGGTTATCCAATGTCATAATTTTTTTTTTAATATAAAGAAATTTAAGTTGAAATGTTATTAAAATTCATAAAAGAATGTACTTAAAATTTATCAAAGCTATTTTTGTTTAATTTGAAAATCTCTTATAGATTTTTTGTGCAAATAAGATGATAATAAATTACAATAATTTATCAAAATTTCATTTTTATTATACAGCTTATTGTTATGTACTTTGTCTTGCCGCTGTATCCACTATAAAGATTCAAAAATAAGAAAAATAATATTTTAAACCTGTTTATTTCAAAATTTTTAATTATAAAAATCAAGTGTATTTTATACACTCTGTAAAGTAAACACAATATGCATCTAAACGTCAGGTTGAAAATAATTGTTTGCTGCTTCATTCACGGATTCCTTATGACTGATATTAAAATTTTATTATCTTTTAATGGTCTGAAAATTTTGCTCAAATGCTCACTCTCAGAAATTTATCTTTCTAAACGTCCTTACGTGTATAAATTACATCTACATTCATCGTCTTGTAACTAAACGATAGATATTTCATAAGCCGAGTGTATATAAAAGCTCATTTTTAGGCGTGGCGCATAAGCACAAAAATCATTTAATGGATACTATTAATAGGCAATTTTATAAATTATACTTTAAAAAAACTCAACCTGTAATTGTATAATGCACTATCAAATAGTCGCTTATTTCGACATTAAGCGAAATTTATCTAATTTTTTTTGAAATTATACACAAATGATGATTTATAAACTATTATTGTAAAATCAAAACTATAGTAACACCCCGGTTTTACAGTAATGTTTAAATGAAGCTGTTGTTACTTTTTACTTTTTGGATACATTATATACGTATCATCTGATTACATTGCAAGTATATTATATTCAAACTCCAATATCCGCGTGAAATCGTCGAGCAACGGCCTCTATAGGAAGGACTCACTGCGACGCGAGAAAGCGAGGGAAAGGCAGGGAACCCGTGAAGGTTACCGCCCGCGAGTAGGTCGTGGAGAATGTACTATAGTGTGGGAAGTTATCGACCGATGCGCTACTTCGGTATTTTCTTCGGAGCATGCCGGTAACGTAACTAGCTGCAATTTTTACAGATTTCCAAATTGTAAATGTACTTTTAAAAATCGGGGATATTGTTCGATATATCTTATGTATTTATTTTACTTTTAGTTATTTTTCATATTAATGGGATGTTATCATGTCTATTGACGGATCATTTAGGATGAATAATTGTCTTGTACAATAGAGCCAGACAATGGTTATTGAGTTCTACTAATTAGTTTAAGATAAGGAACTATTTTACTATAAGAGCAATTTGTAAAAATGTTGTGTATTTTATACAAGCAACGTGGTATTTTAGTGCATATTTCGGCATAGTGCGTTTCTTACACATAAGAATTGTACACGTAATTATTGTATACAATTTAGTATTAGTCAAATATATCTATATATAATTTGACAAATGCTAAATTGTGTACAATAATTACGTGTATAATTCTTATGTATAAGAAACCCGCTATGCCCATATTTCGGTCTTTAACTTTACTTAGATAACAAAAAATTTACTGCATAGACTTACTGTAATTTTTTATAACCAAGTCGGTTTAAACAATATTTGATGCAAATATATATAAGTCATTTTAATTTCTAATAAGAAATATAAGAATGGATTACAGTTTTCCATAACATAAAGTAATTGTTGGTTTCCAGTTCTGGTCCTCGAGAATGTGCTTATATTTTGCGTTTCAATTGTTCATATAGTTCAATTTGTAACATTCTCATTGTGAATCATACATGAGATATACCTAAATACATAATATTTTACAAAATCTGTAATATAATAAATAAATTCATATAAACAATAAATCAATTTCTGATAGTTGTTTTTATAAAATTTATCGTTATTTCAGTTTTTATTTATGAACAGTAATTTACATTGCATTATTCGTCTTGCTCTAAGGATAGATTACAAATAAAAGACAATCAAATTTCTTAAAATTTCTTCAATACTCTTAATCAGCAAGCTGTGCATCTATCGAATCATTAATAAAACCTACATATCTTCTCTCGTGCATACAGCATATATCACCACACTAACCACTTCAAAGCTCAATCGTATAAATCCCCGTCACATCCATTGCACTCCATCAAATCGAATCGTAGCTTCTAATCCAGCTCAACGACCGATCGCCGACCTTTCACGTACGTAGCTCGGATCTGCTACTCCACGCCAGTAGCTCTATATACCTGGTAAAAGCGACTCGCCGCTAATGCACACGTAGCAATGAGCACTGCAGTTGTTGCGTCCTCTTCATCGTCGTTGTCTCCACAGGTGTATATGGATGATTCCACTGGAATGGATATTACTTAATTTGTTGTACAGAATGGGTGCATACACGGAGAGAATTATCCGATAAAAATTACCGTAAAAATCATGGTAACCGTGAGACATTGTGCATTTCCAGGACTTTTTATATATATTTTATAAAATTATTACTTTTTATTCTATAAACTTTATTATATGAATAATAAATTTCACCTTACTGCATGGTAAATTTGACTGCTACTTAAAATTTATTAAGAAGTTGTAGAAAAAGTGCGGAGAAATATGCATAATTTTTACCGTTCAGTCACTATATATTTTACCCTGAAGTCAGTATAAAGTCGCGGCAGCTAGCTTCAAGATGTCGGTAAAACAGACTCATGTTTCGCATGGTAACTGTAAGCGCCTGCATACGCCGCATGTACGTTTAACCTTCGTTTGCACCTCGACTTCGTGGAGGGTTTTTTATTAGTTATATTACTATAGTACTTATTTAATCTATAAAAGTTTGTTAAGATTAATAAATGATCTATGGTTCTAAATCGTATAAGATTTATATTTCCCTATACATAAAAAATATTTTATTTGTTAAAGCTCATACAATGTTGCTATGTTCATAACAACTCTAAAATCTATATTTTTTGTAAAAATCAAGATAATAACGTAAATTTTCCACGAATTAAATTTTTTGTTGATTGTATTTATCATTGTATTGCACCATATTGTATGAATTTCATTATTGTATTCTAGGTTAAAACCTTTTGAAATTAATTTTATTATGAAGATAAATAACGATCTAAAAAATGTTAAATTGTCATATTTTTATTATGCATGTGCGATATTTACATTTATGTATACGTAACTTAACCTATAATTTTATATCAAATTTATTTCTTCTAATCCAATAAAATATTTACAGTTTCTAAATAATAAATAAATAAGACAGCGTAATTATAAAAAACAATTCTTAAAATATTATATAAGATTATACTATTTAAAAATAATGTTAGTCGTACTACATTATATCAGGCCATTTTTACCCTTCTGTACTAGAATTTTTACCGTTCACTTTAGCAAAATTCATCGTGTGAACTTAGTAAAATGTACTCAGATGGCGCTATGTCCCGCTCTTACTCTTACTGAACGGTAATTTTTACCGTAAATTTAATTGTAATTTTTACAAGAAAATTCTCTCTGTGTAGTAGTGATATTGGTTACTGTATCATAGACATGGCAAATTCTTTACAGTCGAAAGAATCAAAAGTGTCATTAGATTTTGCTACCGACAAGATTATTCATCAGAAATTTCGCAAGTCCTACTAAGTAAATACTACTAATAAGAAACGAATTTTGATCAGACTTTGAAAGACGTTATCTTGTACCTACAAATGAAGCCAATGACATGTAGTTAGTTCCAATGAAACTTTGGTTTCGTATAATTTTGTCCAAAGTTATTAACAATTGCAGAAGGTGACGGAAAATACTATAGGTACCAGAAACCATCTCGTAAAGTCTCATCAAAATCCATTCTTTAGAGGTATAACATACTCCTTTTGAGTTATCTAGGATTTTTAAAAGTAGGTTTCACTTTATTTCCTCGTGAATACCTTATGAATCCTCATTTATTGGAAGAATTCCAGGATCTAAGGTATTACCCACAAAAAGTACAAAAATAGTCGGTTAAACACTGTATACTTTATGTAGGTTACCGAATTTGAACTTGTTAGAAAGCTATTATTTGAATACACTGCATACGCTATACATTTAGATATTATTTGAATATCCAGTAAATTTTTATGTAAGTGAAATTTGGAATGCTCGTCGAATTATTTTCAATTTTTGTGTAAATCGTTTTGTTAAGGTTTAAAATATCTGACATGCATAAAATAGGGCTGATCCTTAATAAGGTTAAAAACAGCCTAAAAGTAAGGAATGATTTTTGTAGCCCTATCTAGACGTTTTATCTTGCTAATTTTTGTAGGAGTGAATGAACAGCCTTAGATATTATATACACAATTTCTTTCATCAATTTTTTTTATGAGAAACCAAATTAAGACTCGAAAAGAAAATTAAAAAATCGATTTTGTTATTTTATTCGAATAATCGGCGTTTTATCTCGGTAATTCTTTCACATTCAAGTAAAGATTATTTTATTAAACATGTGTAGATTTTTTTATCGATTTAAGCTCGAGGAAAACTTTGTATCTAAATAATAATAAATATAAAGAAATAATTTCGGGGTTAGAATAACAAATTTATACTTATTAAATAAATTGGTCGCGTTATATATCGTTAATTTATTCACCATTACAAGACGAATCAAAAACTGCACTTATAATAATACTTTCACGCAAATTTATTATGAGGAAAGAATTTCGTTTAAATATTCGTAGTTCTGATACTACCGAAGCTACATTTATGCATTCGACTCATCTATTTTAAAATAATATTGCCAAAATTATATCCTGCTCATTTTTATACAATATTTTACATTATAAATTTAAATATATTCTTGTTTTTTTTCTAAGCAAACAATCACGGGGAACATTAATTTAGTTATCTTAATACAGTTAAAGCAGATGTTAGAATGTATAGATTTTCAAAATTCGGAAAACTTGGGAACTGTGAATATCTGAACTAATTTTTTTGCTCATAATAAATTTGCGTGAAAGTATTAATATAAGTGCAGTTTTTGAATCGTTTTGTATTGATGAACGAATTAACAAGATATAACGCGACCAACTGATTTAATAAGTATAAATCTGTTATTCTAACCTCGTAATAATGTTTTTTATTTAATGTTATTTAGATAAAAAGTTTTCCTCATACTTATATTGATTAAAAAATGTACACATGTGTAATAAAATAATCTTTACTTGAATGTGACAGAATTACCGAGATAAAAAACCTGACCTTTCGAATAAGAAAATAAAATCGACATTTTTATTTTCTTTTCAAGTCTCAATTTGGTCTCTAATAAAAAATGATGAAAGAAATTGTGTACATAGTTTCTAAGGCTGTCCATTCCCTCCCACAAAAATTATCGAGATACAACGTCTAGATAGAAATTAAAAAAGACAGACAAACATTTTGTTAATTGCAAAATAATTGTTGAAGTACATTTTATTGTTAAAATTAATAAGCAATCTTTATACTTATAGGGTTTTTAGGTAGTACCTTCTAAATCCAAAAATTCAATTAATTTAAATTTTTACTTTAGATTCGCAATCAGCAATCTAGCACGCACGTACATGATACAATTTTCATGACAAAATTACTTTTTCCTGAAAATTAGGTAATATTAAGAATTTATTTATCTACAATATTTTTACTACTAACAAAATCTGATTCATCACATTTTCTATGTGTTTACTAACATCTTATTTATAAATTTTGAAAGTAGACAAATCCGATTAAAAAGTAAAAAACATGACTTAAATAATAAAAACGATGACAAAAAAGGTATTAATCTAGTATTACCGTTGTGCTTTAAAGGTTCAATAAACAAAACTCGAAAAATAGTAATTATTCCAAAAAAATATAATTATTTTAAAACCATATAAAATATTTTTGTAAGAATTCATAAACAGAGCTTTTCCGGGTCACTGATTTCGAATCCCAGTTTAACATCGAAATTCAAAATGGCCAATCTAATATGGCAGAAGAAAATTACTTTAATCGCTATATTGGGTAGGACATTTTGAATTTTCAAAATTTGACTTGAGATTCGTAATCAGCAACCCAAATATCCGTTATAAACGAAGTTTCCCTTATAAACAGTTTTTTCATGAAATGTTCTAGTGGAATCTTCTTTATTTTTCAATCAATTTTTAATTGGAAAGTCTTATTATTTTTCTTGAAAGATTTCAGCGAGACTTACCTGTACGAACGTTGAAAAATAATTAAAACCTGCTGGTTATAGCCAAAAGTTTATACTTACATACAGTAGTCTCGCGTTATTTGCCTGATAGTTAATTGCCCGTTAGGCACGCCCTTTGATACACAAACGTACTCACACACGCGACGGTCCCCACCTTTCCGCCGGCTGCAGATCGCTACTAGTGTCGTACGACTTTGAAACAAGTGAATGGAGGGGAAAGAGCGCACGCGACTGGCTCTCGTTAATGTCCGATTTCTCGGAATAGCACTACCCCAGAGCCCCGAGCGCAGGCAAATAACGCGAGACTACTGTACATACAAACTTACAAAAATACGTGTACAAACTTATTTACAATAGACTTATACATTTCATCAACAATTTTTTTATTGAATTTTCTTAATCTTTGTAATTGTAAGAATGTTTTAAAATCCATCAGATTTCAAAACTCGATGTTCTAAAATATCTGTGGCTTCCTGGCATAACCCAATAAGTCAACTAATTGTGCTTTGTAAATATTAAGGTTTAAAGGTTTTTTACATTTAAACTAATGTTTAAAAAATTCATAAATAGTAAATATGTTCACTTTTTTACATTTTCCTGATTTTCTTGTAATTTTATCTTAAAATATTCTATAAGGATACCAAAACTCTCAAAATTCAATTTTTTAAAAATATTGACTTATCCGCTTATGTCGGAAAGACACGTATACTATATGCGGTTATTATTGTTATACGCGTTTAATATAAAACCATTTATAGGTATAAGATATTATAAAAAATCGAAATTTTAAACGTTTTTTTGTCGACACTAAGTTTCTTTAATTTTATAAAGTGGCTTGCGCATGCAGTTTTAATGAATCTTTTTGAAAATATACATCAGTATGCAAAGACCATAACTATTGATTATATTTCAATTTGCTCTCTTCTCTCATTTTATTCATCTCTCATTATCGAAAAACATTATTTTTAAGTATTTTCGTAAGTTAAATAAAAACTTGTTTGCTTTAAGAAAAGGAGTAAGTGATCTTCTCAGTACCCTCCGTATTCACATCAAGTATTTTCAAGAGTAACTGTAAGAGATAAATCGATTAAAAAATGTACCAAACAAATGTAAATTGTAAATTAGTTTGATTTCGCAAGTCGATAAAGTAGGATACTTTCCCCATAGGTACAAACACTTAAATTACATAACGTCGCCGCACGACATGTGACGCAGTCTCTCGACGAAAGTTGAAGGGCAGCGCCGTAAGAGTATAACCGAGCGCAGGAAGGGAGTAGAATTCGAGCAGAGCATTAACGAGTGCATACACATGCGTTCCGTGGTCGATGCATTAGAACACGCACACACGCGCAATATGCGCAATATAAATGAAAGAGAAGGTGGTGCGTAAGGCTTCGAGAGTCGAGCGACATTTGCCGCAAGAAAGCGGTCGCGCCGAAACAGAAGAATACGTACAAGTGGAGTTGTTGCCAAGCTCCCACGAAGAAGGACGAAGAGTCCGATTTCAGCATTGGTGCAACGCACAGTAAGGACGATCGCCGTTTCTTCTCGTGACTTTTGCGAAGGTAGGACGTAGGGACGAAAAGTTTGGACCGAATGCCCCGAAAGCTGCGGAGCTCATCGGACGGCGCTTTCTTCGAGGCAGAACAGGTGCAAGGTCAAGGCGCGGGGTCGCGGAACGGAGCTGACAGATGCACCCCGAAAGATTGCGTAAGTACGATTAGTGTGGTAGTTTCGCTAGTGTTTGCAAGTTTGCCGAATAGTTGACATGGAGTGAATGGTAGTGAAGGAATACATTTTTTTAGACAGGTATTTAGCATAGTTTAGCGATAGCTTAGTTTCTTCTGAAACGGAAACTTGAGAGGATTAAATGGATTACCCTTTATAGCGTAGTGTACTGAGTAATGTAGAAAAGACATTCAAGTCGTTGCTTCGTATAAAGTTCAAACTGACATTTCGTAATTGAATTTAGCATCTTTTTAAAGCAAAAATACTGGTTGCAACACTCGTTGCGGTGATACTAAATTTCTTGTTTAATTTTGTTTAATTTGTACTTACTGAAATAACGTGAGATTAATTCGCATTATAATTACGCAGTTTTAAATTAAAATGTCTTTTCTACTCTCTTAATTCTATAGATAAATAAATGTTTCTAATTATTTTATAAATTTTAATTCTGACGTGTTTTTTTTTTATCTATCCTCAAGCTTCGGGTTACACCGCTGCTGATGACCGCCACATAGAATATAAAGCTGTGATCAATGTTTAATCAGTACAGATTATAGTGAAAGGTAAGCTAGAGTATACTCTGTAGATATTTAATGTTCATAATAAGCATTGTGGAAAAATATCGAATCGTTAGTATACGTATTATGTTGTGTTGAGCAGTTTAATATTTTTATTTTAACGTATTAAAAAAAACTTTTATTGGATACTGATTCCGTTTGGATTATATAAATATCGGTCATATTTTGATATTATAATACATTTACAAAATATTAACACTAACTCTACTTTCTTTATCCCAAATGTTTCTTCTTTTCTGTTTTTTTTAATTCTTCTTCTCTACTAATCCTTTTTCTGTTCAAGTCATTTGAACTATATATCGTCAATTTTGAGTTTAATGCATTTTATTTTAATTTTTTTCCTTATTATTCTCCCTATTTATCTATTTTTACTATTTTTGTTGTATATCAGATCTCGATCCGATTTTGGCCGGTCATTTCCAATGTATATTTTCTCTCTCCTTAACGTGCTTTTAGTTATCATTACATTTTCTTTATCTTTCCACGTATTTATTTTAAGTCATATAATTTTTCTATTTTTTCGGATTATATTGGTCTTTTGTAGATTGACAAGACTTTTGAATTTTTCTTTAAAGTATTTCTCCATTACTTGTGTTAATCCTTCTATTACTCTTCGTTGGCTATGCTTCCCTCTTTGTTTTGTATACTTTCTGTACCTTTTTTTGTTGGCTTTACCAGTACTTCTGCCAATATTGTTATTAATCAGCTTCCTCCTTAACCATGATTTTCTTAAAAAGTGTAACTTTGCGCGCAGCTGTTAACATGTCTGCATTGCTACTTGGTGAAGTAAGTTCTGTTTTACCTGTTTTACTTTTCTTCGATTAATCTTATTTCTTTCTTTTTGTTTGGTTGATCTCTTTCTTTTTATTAGATTTTCTTTATTGTAAACTTTACCCGTTTTTTTCTGTGTATCTTAGTTTTGTTTTTTTTTTCCTTTATATTTTTAAACTTTTCTATCATAATTAACAATAAACCCCGATAATTTTGTCTATACTTTTCTTCCATAATTATTTCTTTTTCTTATTTACGATTCTCTATTTCCCCCATTTTACTATTTTATATTGCATAATTATTTATTTTCTACTTTAATTTTCTACTTAATGATTTCTCTTTTCTACTCTTTGTACATTTTACTTTTTTGCAATTAAATTCTTTGATTGTTCTTGAAATATTACTCTTTACTAATTCCACGTGCATTTCTCTTAATTTCTATCCCTTTCTTAGCTTATTTTCCCTAACCTCACTTCTTATTTAGTCACTATTTTGTCCCCTTTCTGAGTACACACTAATTTATATTTTCCTTTATTCTTCTGTCATATTTCCTTCTATATATTCTGTATCTAATGTTTTCTAATTACACATTTATGAGACCCTTAATAAAAATTTTACCGTCATAGATCCAGTTTCTCATCAATTAAGAGCAATTCCTAATCAGCTGTTGATTTCATGAAAGCAAATTTCAATCAAACTTTTTAGACTTTGCGAACACACGTTTTTAAATAGTAAATAATTATTTCTAAAGACTACGAAAAATTATTTGCAACAATAACATACCATTATAATAAGGAATTTGGTCCTGATCAGGAATTGGGTCCGTTACGGTACATACTCTCTGTTTAATAGTTTAATACTAATTTTTATTCAATATTTTTCTCAGTAAGTATTATATTTTGATGAATAAATTCATACTTCCATTACAAAAATAATGGATATCTTGAAGCATCGTGGAAAGGTAAATTTAAACAATTTTAACGTTTGGAAAATTGACTTACATACGATGTCTATGATTATTTTTTTTCTTTTTATAAAGAGTGAAGATTTTATCATTGAAAATGATATCGTGAAAGGTGCTATAGTTTATTATGATGTGCAAAACGAGAGCATTGGCCAAATACTGTTTGATATTTTTAGTAAATATGAAGATTATTCAGCATGGGTAAGACTAATATTACATTAATTTAAACAATTGAAAATTGATGTTAAACTTGTAATTAAAAAAATGTTTAATTCTTACTTTTCAAAAGACGGAGGTAGAATCAGGAATGCACGTAACGTATGCACAAATGAAAGACAACTGTATACGCTTGGCACTTTGGATGAAGCAGCAAGGTATAGGATCTGGAGATATTATTTCATCATGTTCTCCCAACTGTTTAAATAACTATGTAATCATCTACGCTACTCTTTTAATCGGCGCAGTTTTCAATCCTTGGCATCACGAATATACATTGGGTAAATACAATAAAGTAATAAATGATTTGAAAAAGTACTTCAACTATAATTATTATCTATTTTAGAATCTGTACGTTATGCATTCAAGTTAACACATCCGAAAATTATATTTGCGTGTTCAAGTATAATCGATACAATTAATAAAGCTGCTAAATTAGAAAATGCAGATACGAAGATAATCTGTTATGACAATCATCCTAATGCACAATCAATAGAAGATTTTATGCAAATGCAAAAGAAGAAAGATGTGGAGTCGTTTGCAGTTCGAAAGATTGAAAATCCATCGTCTGAATTAGCAGGTTTATTGTTTTCGTCTGGTACTAGTGGTCCGCCAAAGTGTGTTATGATAACATACCAATCTTTATTGAATATTGTTTTAACGAATGCAACCGTTGTAATTAAGCCAAATGATGTGATGCTTTGGTATTCGACTCCTTATTGGATAGTTGGTACAGTCTACATGTTATCCCCGGTTCTACGCAAAGCAAAAGTAGTAATTTGTAAAAACTTTGATTTTGAATATATTTGCCAAATTGTCAAAAGGTATCAGGTAAATTGATTGTCTACCAGTATTCTGTTGTAGTGCTAAAAAACATCTGTTTTTTTTTCTAATTTGGTTTACAGGTTAATACAGTAGTAGCACATCCAGATTTCTTAGTCAACTTATACAAAAATAAAATCGTTGACAGACACATATTAAGTTCATTGACCCGCGTTTTTGTCAGTGCATCAAAATTAAGTCAAGATACTGCAATACAGTTTCGTACTGACTTTCGTTATATTAAACTATATCAAGGATATGGTATATTTCGTTTCAGCTGTTTTGTATTCCAATTTTATAAATAAATAATACAACATTTCCTGTTTTAGGGATGACAGAGCATGGTTTAATCTTCATGCAAACTAAAAAATGCAAAAACCCTGGGTCAGTGGGTCATATTGTTCCAAACACTCAAGTAAAAATAGTTGATTTAGAAATCGGCAACCTCTTAGGACCCAATAAGCAAGGTGAAATTTGTTGTAAAAGTTCAATGATGACTGCGGGTTATTATAATAATCCAGTTGCTACTTCAGAGACTATCGATAAAGAGGGTATGCTCAACAGCATTGTAATCAATTTTCTTTATTAAAATACGAATTATACCTAAAGAATAAAATTCTGCCCATTAAAAATGGATTCCATATGGATTTCCATACAGATCAATCCATATGGAAATCTACATGGAAATCAGTCCAAAATCGCTGTATAAATTTCTGCACGGATTTCCATATTTATTTTCATGCCAAAATCGATACAGATTTCTATTTGACGCGGATGTTTTTCTATAAATTCTTTATAAAATATATTACATCCTATAAAGATGCAGTCTGAGCTCAGTCCGGGTACCTCGCGGTATTAAGAAGCATTTTTTAAAGAATTTGTAGTAACAAATCCTTGTTCAAGTATAAATTTATATGGAGTTTGGTATGGAAATCAGTATGGCAATCCGTATATTCATATGGCGATTTCGGACTGATTTTCATGTGAATTTCCATATGAATCGATGTGAATGGAAATCCATATGGAATCCATATGGATATTTTCAGCAGGAAGGTACATACTATAAAATGGTAACTACTGCTGGCTGACACTATTTCGATGATGTACAGGGTGGCTACATACTGGTGACATTGGTTACTACGATGAAAATGGAGAATTCTTCATAGTCGATAGAATCAAGAGCGTTATCAGATTTCGCTATCATCACGTTTATCCATCCGAAATTGCAGAAGTGCTTTTAAGTCATCCACAGGTTTTGGAAGTAGGTATTACTTCTTATTCCCACGAAGAAGACGTCGAGCATGCCATCGCATTTGTTAAAAAAGTTCCAGAAGCAAAAGTATTACTCTAGTTTACTCTACTTCTAATAGTTACTTTAGTAAAAGTTAGTTGAATAATGTATATACTCTACTTAGGTTACCGAAGAAGAACTCGTGGAGCTATCAGCCACACTTGGCTTTTACAAAAAACTTTGGGGAGGTGTTAAATTCTTGGATGAACTGCCACGTACCGCCTCAGGTAAAGTTGCTACGAATACCCTTAAAGAAATGGCCAAATCGTACGCTCAAAATTAACAATATGAATATAAAATATGTATTTGCAATAAAACATTTAAAAAAAAAACTACTTACTTGCAATAGTTACTTATCTTATAATAAAAAATGCTTGCAGAATGTTTACTGAAACAGTTTAGTCGGCATGCATTTCAAACAGCATAAAATTTCCTTTTTTTCCCACCTGAAGCTTGTTGTAATACGAAAATTTCATTGAAGATAGAACATAAAAATAAAATAATAAAAATTAACAAAGGAAAATAAAAAAAAATGTAATAATAAAATTCTTGATTCGGTAACGTAGTATTTCTATGCCTCTTTTGTATCTCTGATTTATTCGTAGTCATTGAGTTGGGTACGTTAACTTGATAGTTGTAAAGTTTGGTGTATAGTTATGATTATTGACGCAACATTATTGATAATGCGAATTTCAATGGAGATATATAGTAGTTGATAAAATTTTTTTTTTATAAATACTCTTGAACTATCGTATATTGTTTTTATTTTTGTCATCTTGCTTATTCGGTAACGTGAAAGTTGGATTTTTAACAGTATGGAATAATAAAGGCAGAACCTTAGAATAATGAATATTAATGTGAGGTAAGGTTAATAATTTTCTAGGTTAATTGACGGAAATATTTAGAAAAGTGATAGCTTCGAACGCAAAAGAGTATATATATATATATATATATATATATATATATATATATATATATATATATATATATCACTTTTCTAAATATTTCCGTCAATTAACCTAGAAAATTATTAACCTTACCTCACATTAATATTCATTATTCTAAGGTTCTGCCTTTATTATTCCATACTGTTAAAAATCCAACTTTCACGTTACCGAATAAGCAAGATGACAAAAATAAAAACAATATACGATAGTTCAAGAGTATTTATAAAAAAAAAATTTTATCAACTACTATATATCTCCATCGAAATTCGCATTATCAATAATGTTGCGTCAATAATCATAACTATACACCAAACTTTACAACTATCAAGTTAACGTACCCAACTCAATGACTACGAATAAATCAGAGATACAAAAGAGGCATATATATATATATATATATATATATATATATATATATATATATGTAAATAAAACAATTGAAGTGTAATACGTATACGTATATTGTCGTGAAATGATTCTCTTAGGTTAAAAGGGTTCACTTTTCTTTATATCAGTTATATCGATACCTGAGTGATATAAAATTAATTTGTATTAGATTTGCTATATTCTCGTAAGTCAGCATTTAATATTTAGAAAGATTTTTTTTCTAAATTTTAATGAAAACGTGTTATTAGTAGAAATCAGCAGCTTTAGCAAGATATTTTCTTTTGTACTAAAACATTAGTTGTTTGACTGTTTCAATACAATTATTGATTCAATTTATAATCCTACTGTACATAAAAACTTATTGGCGCAGTATTACAGTTTGTTTCTCACTTAAATTGACTGTATTTTTAAATGTATAAAGAAAAGTTTTTAGATTTTGAATTTATTTTAAAATATGTTGTTCTTTCCGTAAATAAAATAACTTTGAAAGCTTTGGAAATTATAACGAAAAGCTAAAATCAATCAGAGTGCAGATTTGCACATCAGATGTTAAAAACGGTGTACTCATTTATTGTGTACAGGTTACTGCGAACATATATTCCATTTATATCGGTTTGAAGGTCATATCAAACAAATCAATGGTATAAATATAAATTAATATTAATTACTAACCGCTTTATATATACAAAAAAAATAATAAATAAAACATATATTCCATTTATATCGGTTTGAAGGTCATATCATAACAAATCAATTTTTATTGTTCTTTGTCATTTTGTAGTAAAAAGGGCAATATATTTTGAATTCATTTATTTAAATATAAACAATTTCTTTTTATTTGTATACAAACTCAAGTTTTTATAAAATGATGGTAATGTTTGATGAATCTGTATATCGTAAATGAATGCAATGCATTTCCTTCCCAGACTAAATTACACTTCAACCCGAAGTGTTTGCAGTAGGTATTAAGCGAATTATAAGTCATGTTAAGAGTGATTTAATATGCTAATGAATTGTTTAAAATTAAATAATAATATTTTTTATATTTTCTCTTGTGCCTTAAATAGTTAGTTAGTACCGTCACCATATAAGTTTTCGAAAGCCTAATTTTAAGTATACTTAACTTCAGAAGGTATATTGCACATATATCGTTGTATTCGTTTTGATTTTTATTAAATGTAATTTTTAATATAAGCTGTTCTGAAGTTTATGATTTTTATTATCTCTATACATATCATGAAAATTAAAACAATAAAAAATAGAAAAATTTATGTCCATAAAGACGGAATTAAAATTGAGTTCAATAAAGACCTTTGTTATATTGTTTTGTATTTTGTTATTTTATAAAAAAAATTTTATTTATTATTTTTTTTGTATATATAAAGCGGTTAGTAATTAATATTAATTTATATTTATACCATTGATTTGTCCCAAAAGTTCCATTACCAAGAGTGAATATATATACAGTTGATAGTTTTATATATTGTAACATAAATTTCCAATCGGCGTGTATTTGATGTATCAACCCCAATTGTAGCTTTTGTTATTTGGTAGTTGTAAATTTGTCAAAATCTTAATTAATAAAATTAATTTTATATAACTTTAAATTTCAAGAATTTGAGATGAAATATGTATATGACCTTAACATTGGACACAGTGACTTAGTAGAATTTAATTTAGTGAAAATCTCCTCCTCCAGTATTTGACCGTAAAACTAAATGACCTAATATAATTATGAAACTGTTAAAAAAACTAATGCATCTTATTGTTTGTTTATTGCTTCAAAAAGTGAAAATGGTCGATGACGGGAGTAATAAAATAGTATTATGTTCCTGTGAAGAAAAATCAGTTATTAGAGGCGTTATTTCAGTTGATAAAACCTGTAACAAAAATAATTATATTAGTATATTGATTAAATCGAAATATAAAGGTATCTTATAAAAGAATAAATTTGTAGATATGAGTACATATGTATATTCATTTTATTTTTATTTCTCTTTTTATTGGAATAGTCTATGGAAAGTGTATTGTTTTAAGTTAAATTATGTACCGATTTTATAGATAAGTTAACTTACATTTTAAAATGAGAGCGTTACATTAATTACTAAAACATTTATTTGGCACTCTTAGGTCTTTTTAATTATGATATATTTTATAATAAAATACAACTAAATAACTTTCTTTTGCATTGTTTTTTTAAATTACTAATCCTTTGCCAATGAAATGAAATGAAAGAAAGAAAATTGTATTGTCCATAAAAAGTTGGAATTTAAAATCAGATTTGATTAGTTTACAAATGCTTCTTTTATTCCTATGTAATTGATAAAAAAATAATTAAAGATAGTGGTGAAGTCATGCATTAATTCTACGAATCGATTTGGAATTGACTAGTTATAGGAGTATTAGGAAGGGTTTATCGTACTATTCTTATTCAAGGGCATACAAATTACATATAGATATTTTATTTTACTTTTGACGGTGTTTAATAATACTAAATAAAATCCTAAAAATACATAATTTATTTTATGTTTGACTAAAGCATGAAAAGCATATTCCAGAAATATTAAGAATGCAAAAGGTATAATAGCAATAATAAGAAACGTCACGATTAAGTAAAAAAGAGTAAAGTACTTTTAATTATTTAGAAAAAGTGTTATGTAGAGTTATGAGGTTGGAGAGAGAAAAAAGGTATGGAAAACATACAAAGACAGATTTTTTAGATTATATTTTCGCACACTCATGTATATTATTTATAGAGAAACTAAATTAAGATAAATCAAAATAGTACGAACTGTGTGAATAATTGAATTTAAAGAAAACTAAAATGGATATAACAAAAAAAATGTTTAAGGTAAGTCGTTGTATTCTGAAAATTAGATATAGAGATATAAGTTGTTGATGGTAAAAGTAGGTATACGAAATGTAATCCAAGGTATAAAGAGATAATACTTAATTGTTTACTTCTGTATTAAAGAAATATATAGTATATGGTTATTGCGTAATAGTTACAATAAAATGTGAAAATTCTAAATATAAAAAAGTATTTGCTGAGTAAAAGGAAGGTTTTGTAAATTTTACATTTATTAAAAGAATTATAAAATTGAAAGGAGGTATACAGTGAAGAGATTATGATTTATTAAGGTCGTAACTGATGGTTTAAGTAAAAGGGATAAAAATTTATAAATTGAAAATTATTTAATATGTATGTTCTCGACTGTTTTAAAAAATATTCAGTATGATTTTTACACAAGAGACGTTAAATGTAGTTTTAGTTTACGCAGATCAAAATGAAAGTCTAAAATGTAGATATTGTAAGGCTATTTATTATAAGTGCTTGAAGTTGGAATAGATACTGTAAGAGTAAATTATTTTTATGGGTATTTATGCAAGGTATAAGGTGTATTTTATATAAGGGTATGAGTTATTTTTAATTACGAAATATATTGAGTAGAGAAACGAACAAAATTTAATATATTTTAATTTTTATCAAAAAGAAATATCGCTCTCGATCTAAGATATGGAAATTCTCCGCGAAGATACTTTAACTTATTTGCTATAACCTTACGGGTTCTCTTACGTTTTTCCGCGACTGCCCGTTTTTCCTCGTATGGTTGTTTTTCGTCCTCTTAAACTAACTTGGAGCTTAGATTTTTCAAATTTTTCAATTGTTGCTTATTTAACTTTCCTGTTTTATATTTATTCAACTTTCTAATTTCATGTTTATGTACTTTGTTATCAAAAGTGTTATTCATTAAATTGGGTTTCTCAACCTTTTATTATATTTCCTTTTCTCTTTCGCAAGAACTAAATAACAGAAAGTAGGAAGTATAGAAGGATAAGTCAGTCAGGTGTAGCCGTCTAAATACGAGCGTTAGTCCGACTTGAATAATCTGGTTTGAACGGTCCAGCTGCGCGCCGAGGACTGCTTCCCCGATCCGGTGAAATCCAAACTATCGGAATATTTAAAATTCGGATATTTAAAAATCGGAAAGTTGAAAAATAGGATTTAGAAAAATACGGATAATATTTTTACTGAGAGTTAAAAATTCGGAAAATTAAAAGTCGGACATATCGAAATGTGGTAAAATAATTCAAAGGAAACTATGTTCTCTCATATCTAACAAATGTAAACTGATTACAAATCTAGACACTTCATTTAATTTTACATGGGCGCCAATAAGAATATGCTGTTTTAATGTTAGATTCCCTATAGAATGCATACTTTCAGTACGGCGTGCCACTCCATTTAATATTCCGAATTTGCGTCGTTCCAAATATCTAATTTCCGTTATTTTAGTAATCCGATTTTTAATTTTCCGAATTTTTAATTCTCAGTAAAAATATTTTCCGAATTTTTCTAAATCCTATTTTTCAACTTTCCGATTTTTTAAATATCCGAAATTTAAATATTCCGATATTATGACTTTCCGAATAAATAACTTTCCGATATTTTCACTTTTATTTTGAGGCTAGTTAACATTTCGGATGGTCAAAAATTCGGAAGGCCAAAATTTCGAATAGTTAAGAATTCGGAAGGTCAAAATTTCGGATACATAAAAATTCTGAAGGCCAAAAATTCGGGTAGCTAAAAATTCAGATAGCGAAAATATCGGATAGCTGAATGTTTGAAAGGTTAAAAATTCGGAATGTTCAAAGTGAAAATAGACAAAAATTCGGAAAACGTTAATTAAGATGGGTAAAAATACCGAATAAGAAAATACCGAAAAAGAATAATACCGAATAGTCAAATTAACGAAAACTAAAATTCATTGGGTCAAAAATGCCGAAAATAAAATACTCTATGGACAAAAATACCGAAAATTGTAAATTTCTTTACTTTAAAATTTATTTAACAATTACCTTAATTAGTGTATATTGATAAAAGATT
Organism: Gastracanthus pulcherrimus; assembly: GCA_949152435.1. Taxonomy (NCBI): domain Eukaryota; kingdom Metazoa; phylum Arthropoda; class Insecta; order Hymenoptera; family Pteromalidae; genus Gastracanthus; species Gastracanthus pulcherrimus. The sequence goes on from OX424575.1 coordinate 11,801,349, forward strand.
TCGGATAATCCTTAAGGAGGCACCATTCTCGAGTTGCTACTCGACTCAAAACAGTATCTGGGCTTCATTTTACTCCCAATATGCGTTATTTGAATGAAAATAGAGTACCTCTACTTCATGTCATTAATCATTACTATAAGTTTTGATGCTGGAAAAATGGTTCGAAAGGTAAATAGAAGTAGGCGAAAAAAGCTGTAATTTAAGATTCGTTTCGTATGGAAATATCAATCTAGTTCAAAGTTATTAACAGTTAAATAACGTGACTGAAAATGCATGAATATTCTAGGAACTTTATTTTTCATAAATTCGTTGATTTTTTATGCATTTTCAGTCACCATTTTCAATTATTAATAACTTTGGACTGGATTGAAATTTGTGTACGTAACAAAGCTTAAAATAAAGCTCTTTTCGTCTACTTTTATTTGCTTTTTTAACAGTCTTTTTTTCATCATCAACACTTACATAGTAATATGAAGTAAAGGTCCCTATTTCATTAAAATAACCCATATATGGAGTAAAATAGTTCGTATCTCAATACAAGAACCAGGGCCCATTTGAACAAACTACGGTTGCAAGGCTTCATTTTGGGTACTACAAAGCGTCTCCCAAAACCTCATCGAAACTCGTTTCCGACAAGTGGGACACTTAAAATAATTAGCGGCAAAAAAGTTACTTCACTAGAAACTATTCCAAATTCTTTTATTTCATCAAGTTCTACCAATAACCTAGATTTTCTATTGTCTTTTAACAATATTGTTTTTTAACAGTCCATTAGTCCCGCTTTCCAAGTCAAAAAGTGGCCACAGTTGAGATGAGTATAAAGTACTATATGTAACTCGAGAAAAAAGTCAATATTTCTTTCGGGTGATACTACCCGAGCTTCGCTTCGCTCACGTGGGCAGTAAACTAATCCGCGGGAAAAATATTCGACTTTTTGCCCTTGTTATATAATGTACTATTTTATAAATTTCTGTCAATTTATGTGAACTCAAATTTTTTTCTTGAATTGACATATTTATTTCTTATTAAAAAACATTATAAGGATATTCTCAGATTCATTAGTAATTAAACAAATATTATTTTCATTGAATGCCCATAAGAGCCTGTGTATTTTGTAGTACCCCGATCACGTCACTCGACCGTAAGATGGCGCTATTCTTGAAAATAAGATAACATATACTATATCACATGCACACAGCGAATAGGGTATCGCGAACAGAATGGCGCACCCAGCGCGGTGATTAGTGCGCCGTCCAATGAGAGCGTTCCTTTCTCTTCGAACTATCTTTTCATCGGACGATGCACGAATCGCAAGCGCTAGGTGGCCCATTCTGTTCGCGGGCATACTATGTTCCCGCAAATTTTTCCGTGTAGAGTTATCCATAATGTACAATATCTTACGTAAATTGAAGGGCCGAATGCAATAAGGGGATTAACGCTCGAAAACGTGTAAAAGTATTATCCAAGGAGAAAATTTTGAAAATTTATTAAATTGAAACTTTAATTTGGCAATTGATACACATAGGAAGTTTTATTCGACATCTTTCTGAGTTAAAATAATTCTAATTATAAGAAAAATGCAGTTTTTAGTTTGAAAGAAATTCAATAGATTTTTTTCTTCAACTCGTTGTAACATTGCGTTGTTTTAATACGTTTTATTTAAACTTTAACATAATAATCATCAATTTTCTACGTGTGTTAGAACATTTAAAAAAATTTAAGCATTTTAGTGACTTATAGTAATTTTTTTAAATATTACTTTCAAAATCTGCCATTGACACAATGAATCACAAAAGTTGTGTTACAAAATTTCGAATCGTAAAAACATTCAGCGAGAAAAATGTTCGTTATATGCCGATGAGGTTTTATAATGTTTTAAGTTATTGTTCATATATAAATGTCAAAATTTCATGTAAAACAAAATATATCCTTTATTTGAAAATTCCAATCTAAATATAATGTACTTAGAGTTCTATCCAGTAAGAATAATCATCATCGCATATATCGCCATTAGCACTAAATTTCACTTATAATTAGACATTTACTTAACCTACGCAGAGATAATGCACACATCCATCCATACTCTCACACATAATAAAATTCTGGTCGCAATTTACGTACTCCGATTTATACACGCACGTATCGAGATATATATATATATATATATTTATTAGCGTAGAGCTTCCGCTCTCAGTCTTCACGTTGCTATTTATTTACATAAATAGCCGTAGTCAGTATTAATCATAAAAGATTATCATTCAATAACATACAAATACGGAATTAATTGTTAACGGATTTTTTACAGCGCACATTTAATATATATCGCGATTCGGCTCGCACCAAGCGCCTTATTTCTATCACTCTCTCTCTTTTCGCATCACTGTACTTAGCTGGGATTGTATTGACGTCGCTCGGAGATGGTGTGTTGCAACGATGACCAGACGATGTAACGGTGAGATGCAGTCTTCGTCTCGATAATGTCGGCAAACGCCGGAAGACCCAGGTACGATCTGCCGCGATAGTACGCGCAGTATTCTACTGGTTATTATGTTTACCGTCCGGCATCGCGACCCTTTCGGGATGCTTATAATTCGTGAGGAGAGAGAGAGCAATACGATATCCACGTCTTGCTTGACGAGCGGGCGCCTCTTATTCGTATAGGCCGCCTCCCAGAGTTCTAACGAGCGAGCACGGTCGCGCCTAGCTCGAACCGCCGAATCCCTTATTTTCCGCGCACGGACACACATACACACTCTAAATGGCTTCTTGCGAGCTCCCGCGACATATTACATACCTTATTATTATACATATACATATATATATATTTATATATATACGATTTTGTACGATTTTGAGCTCGCAACAGACGCTTCTCGAACCTTATTATTATACATATACATATATATATATATATATATATATATATATATATATATATATATATATATATATATATATATATATATATATATATATATATATATATTATTATTATACATATACATATATATATATATATATATATATATATATATATATATATATATATATATATATATATATATATATATATATATATATATATATATATATATATATATATATATATATATATATATATATATATATATATATATATATATATATATATATATATATATATATATATATATATATATATATATATATATATATATATATATATATATATATACATACATACACTCCAAACTCTCCTCTATTCTTCTCTACTATATTATAATGTCCCTTACAGTTTATTGGAAAGTTTCAAACCATAATTGATAATCGTGAAAAAGTATGATCGATTTACAATTTGCATCCGATTTCGGCGCGCTCGACGTGTTTTATTTCCATCGAGTATGATTCTGTCTATTATGCTTATTTCAACATTTTAGCTTTACAAACAAATAGTTTAATACTTTTTTACTCATCTGCGATATCATGTGATTATTTGGTATATAAAAATTTAATTATTTACACTTATTTACTTATTCTGTAAGTGTACTTAGAATTTAATTATTTAAAAGCATTATTGTTCAATATAAATGATAGTATAAATAATTATTTTATATTTTAGATTAATAATTAAATACTTTAGTATTTATTCGTAACATAAAAACATTACATTAAGCATACAAATATTAAAATCCTTATTGTTGAAAGAATAATACCCACTTGTCGCATGCAATTTGTAAATCGCTCATACTTTCTTACCCGTGCAGGGATTTCAGAGAGCGTCCCCGTGATTAGCCCCGATCCCGACCCAATTTTCGAACCAACGGAAGTCATCCCCGATTCAGACCCGGTCTCCCTGTATTTTCCTCGTAGTGAGCGGGACTCATGGATTCCCTGTCTGAATCCTGTCTGATATTCTGAGGTCTGCGTTTTCTTATTTTGAGGTTATGATTCTTACGTAAAACAAAGGATTTCCATACCTGAATCTTGTCCGAACTCCTAATTTTTAGTAAGCAAGGAAAAGTGGGGGATAACACATCGGAATCTTACTGGTATTTCCTATCATCTATTAAGTAATATTCACGTAACCTGTCGGCAAGATATATTTCTATATTGAAATTATCACTTATTTTTATTTACATTAAAGTATTTGTATTATTAATGTTTTCATGTTCATGTACTATTATTATTATTTTGAAAGTAATATAACGATAAAGCAAGTGAATCAATTACTGTGCCCTTCGATATTTGCATTTCAAAAAATATTAAATCATAAAGTTATTCGGTGAAATAATCGATATAGAGCACAGTAATTGGCTCAAATATACTAGTTATAACAATTAATATGATAAATGATACTATTATTTATATTAATTTAATTATTATTATTGTGATTATTATTGTTCTTGTCATTATTACAATTTTAATTACAAAGTTCATATTTATTTATTGTAGAGATAAATTAGCTATCACGTGGATAATTCACAACTCCTTATTTATTCTACAACTATAAATAAATCATTCATACTTGTAAGGTTTTTAAATACCAACACATTTGTACTGTGATTCATTAAATTTATTAAGTGACCGTCGGCTATTGATGGTCTTGTCCATGCAAGTTTTCGATATTAGGAATAAGAAAGATTTCACTAAAAATTATCTATATTCTAAAATCAGTAATTGTTGTTGTATTTCCTTAAAAAGAAAGATAGGTACTTTTTTGGGACTTATTATATTCATTAATATTTATTGTTCTAAAACGAATAGGGAAATGTTCAGTTTTATGTTAATCAAATCATTATTATTTAAATAAAGAAATAAATTAATAAATAACAAAAAATATGCATGGGACAGTAGAAATCTGCTGTCGGTAACTGGCATCCTCTTAAATAAATAGTTTTTTTTCCTTGGTAAATTTTGAATTAATGGAAAAATTAAATTTTCATGAAATTTTCATGAAATTTTATTGTTAACTGCTTGACAAAAGTAAATTAAAAAATTTTAAATTATTTAACTATACCTTATATATTTTTAATACATTTTTCTCCTACAATAATTAATAAGCACGTTTGAAAATTTAACTGAAGAGATGTGTGGTATAAATTTGAAGTTCAATGACGAGAGAAAAATATAAAACTAAAAAGCTGGTGAGGTAGGAATCGGGTTAGTTATTTACATGTTATTAATAAATATCTCTTTTATTGTATTAATATAAAAGAGAAGAAAAGATTCAAAAGATATATACAAAAAGTTACATCGCTGTCAGTATTTCTTATCTCCTTGATAACTATTCCATATTTTAATTACATAAATCTTTTCGTAAAAAGTATGGTATTAGGCATTATATAAATACCTACGAATAATAAACGTATAAATGTGAACTTTAACGTGTAGCATTAATATATGGTTTTAAGTTACACAAGTAAGAGGTCCGTGTGGTCAAGTGGTTAGAGCATCAGCACAGCAGCCTCGAGGTCGTCAGTTCGATTTTCCCCGATCCCCGCATCAACCAAAATTTTTTTAAATTTATAATTATTCCTATATTTATGTCTCAGATAATCATATGATAACTACTGTAAATAAACCTTATAGTTTAAAAAATAATTAATACCTGTAGAGTAGACGAGAAGTGAAATGAATAATTTGTTCTTTACTGGGGATGAACATCCAACAATCGGGTCGGAATTGAGCGTATATTATTTCTAGGCCGAATCGTATAAAAAATGGTATACAAATCGGAGCCCGGATAGAGTGAGGTTTTCCCGTGCGATTCCTATCTGACCTACGGAAATCTGGTCTGAATCGGGTCTGGTTTACATGAGATTTGCTGCACGGGTACCATTGTCAATCAAGGTTTGAAACTTTCCAATAAACTTCCTCAACATATATAGAACATTTTTCTCGCTGAAAGTTTTTATGAATCGAAATTTTGTAACACAACTTTTGTGATTTATTGTATCATTGGTAGATTTTGACAGCTGTAAAAATCAAGGTAAAAAAACTCATTCATGCTATGAGTGCAATATACCGTACTAGACCAAGTGCTTTCTTTTTTAATTCATGTTAATTTAATAAATAACTAATATATCAGATCACTTTTATTACGAGAACGGTCATTTTTAATTGTCTAGCAATGAAAAGAACAGCGGTGAAAACTTACGCTGACGCTGCAGACGACACAATGTTTCAAACATTTCCACTGCTATCTCTGTACAATTAAAGTCTTAATTAAAATTATTTTAAGGAACAGTGATTTGTTTACTTGTGCATCATGTGAAACAAATTCAAAATTTTGTGTTACAATTTTACGTACGTATTAATTTGCAAGATTTATTTGTTTTTTGAATGAAAATGACGTAAGGTGTCATTAATTGAGAGCTCCGAACGGAAAACGGCGCATAGCGCGATTTCGCCGGGAAAGTATTCTCAAACTAGCCAATTTTGAACATTCATTGAAATTAAATTTTTATAATTGATATATAAGACAAATACTATTTCGCAACTTTTGTACTAAAACTACATTTTTATCTTTTTAATTTTTTTATTTATAGATAAAAAAATGTCGTTTTTAATTAAGAATATATTTTACATTTTTACTTCAACTCAACATAACTATTAAAAATAATAATTTTATCATTGAAACTTTTACGTAACAATCTTTAGGGTGTTCAATGATATATAACGTTAAAAAGGTACAAGAAAATATTTTGGAAGAGTTTAAGGTTAGAGTTTTATAATTAAATAAGACATAAAAAAACCAAATAAATAATCGAATAAAAATTTGCATGCTGTTTTAACGCAGAAGTACTATAATGGGATTTACATTTTCAATAAATTTTTAGGTTTATGTAAGCTATTTAGATTTTCTATAAATTTCTGGTCAGATGCTGGTTTATTTCTGGCGAACTATTAGGAAACGGATCTGCCCAATAGATCGTGAACCGACCATCTAATATGCTCAATTTTCTACCAGGGAACGGTTGGTTTTTGCATGGTGTCGGGATGTAATATAAAGAAAAGAATATAAAGTGACATTACTGCTGTTTTCTGTAAATACAAGATCAAATAATTATCATAGTTATTAAATAGCTGAAAGAACAGCATTGCATTTAACATTAACAAAATAAACAAAGAATTTATTTTTTAAAAGAAATTGTAATAAATCCACGATAAAAATAGTTATCTAAATTCTGAAAAATTTAACCTAAACAGACAACAACTTACAAAACATGTTAGCATATTTTTATCTATTATAGTAATTAATATTATAATAGATCAGCTCTAGAACGTTATTTGTATTATTTATTATTATATTATGTATTATTACTTTATTTCTTCTTTTCTATTAATAATATCATTTGTTTTTTTTCTTAAATAATTTTTAAATCTTACAATACTTTGCGCATGTTCAGGGTATATTTCGGTTATGATTTTTTCATTACTAGGCCAAGCAACAGAGCATTTTAGCTTGACAAAATTAATAGCAGGATCGGACCAATGTCATTATGTCTGGAAATAGTTGCTGATAGTGGGTGTATAGTTTGATACTCCAATTTTCAATTCGTTTTTTGTAATTAGCGATTGTTTATGAAAAAAAAGCCATTTTTCACGTTTTTTGCATATAACTTCGAAACTATTTATCCGATCGTAATACTGTCTACAGACGATTTGTAGAGAATAAAAAGACGAATAAAATGCGACTTCGAACGTCCCGATCGGATAAATAGATTCCGAGAAAATAAAAAAAAACTATAAAAAAAAGATTTTTCAAAAATCCATAACTTTGTTAATTTTTAATATGTAGCGCTGTTCTTCTGGATTTAAGTGGGTATTAACATGTTCTTTGATAGTGCAAAACCTGGACTATGTCCGACGAATACTTTCGGAGTTATATCGATTTGGAATTTTTAACCCTCTTTTTGCGGAGGGCTGTATGCTCGTGTATTTATCCGATTCTCCCGTTCTTTGAAAATTTGGAAAATATAGATAAAATACTTGAATACCTCATCTCGCTTTTTTAAAAAGATGATTGCTAACGGTCGAAAAATCGATGGGAACTTGCGCTGAAGCCGCTGTCCGCGAGCGAGTAGTCGAGTAGTGGGGGAAGAGGGGAAACGATATCTATAGATATAGTAGCGCGCCTGTCGCGCGCTGCTAATCTTTTCACTCGTTTATCTCTTCCCCCACTGCTCGACTGATCTCAATTATGCGTTATTTAAAATTAAAAATAAAAGTAGATTATAAGAGCGTCAATTTCAGCTAAGTTTAAAATAAAAAAGTTAATTTAGCCCAGTTATTAACTTAAAATTATTAACTTTCAATGACAGCCATAGAAATTACACGCGAAGGCAGTGAAATTAAAACACTTGAAATCTTTGAATTTAAATGATTATATCATCACGTTCTTTGATTTTTTAAAACCCTATATGAAATTAATATTTTTCACGAAACCAAGCTGAAATTAATGCTCATTGCGCTATGTATTTTACGTAAATGAAGCGACCATGAAATGGAAATTTGATACTGATGCGTATTTTTAACGAAGAATATAGTCCCAATATGCGTCAAGAAAATAGCCGACACCGAGAGTTTGTTTACTTTTCCCCCTTCGAAACCTACTCTCTCGCACGCGCGCGCGTGTGGCGGCGTGTCCAATGCGAGACATAGCTGTCAGTCGACCTTTGACTGCTTTGCGTGCTGGCCGCAGGAGCTTTGAGTAAAATTGCCAATCTTCATATTCTGTATTGGCTCCCGCACCATTGATCTACGCCGTGCAGAGACCAAGTCCAGAGTATAGCCTTTTTTATCGTTCGTGAACCATTGGCCAAGGTGTCATCGGCTGCTAGTCGCTCCGCGTCTTCGAGGTAAAATTTCAATGGTTGTCCAGGAGGCATTAGATTTTGTACTTTTACGTGACCGTACCACTAGCTTTGACTTCCGTTTGTACTTTTTCTTTTTAATTTTACTGATAAAGCTCTTATAGTAATTAATCTTTGAGAATGTACTAGTTAAAGTTGATTTAATATGGTCCTCTTGGGATTTTCTATAAAATGTTCTTATTCTATTTATTATCGTTATAACTTCAAAATTAATCTTTCAACGATATAACGAAGAATATACTCTCCAAATTTGCGCGAAGAAATTCACGGAAATCGAAAGTTTGTTTACTTTTTTCCCCTTCGGAACTGACCCTCTCGCTCGCGCGCCTGATTGGCGTCGTGTCCACTATATATACATAGAATATGAAGATCGGCAATTTTGCTCAAAGCTCCTGCGGCCAGCACGCAAAGCATCAATATCGAACAAGATTAGAATTACAAAATTCTGCTGTTGATCGTACACAATATTCAGACGTATATTTCTACCATAATTGTTACACATATATCGAATCGATCTGCAAACAGTATGCCAACAGAAAGAATCGAGTCGCTAAACGCACATTCTCCTTAAGGGGACGCCGGATATCTCTGTCCTTGTCTAATTGAGTTTTCATTCATAACTTTAAGAGAAATCATATTTTTCTTTAAATAATAGTTGTCCCCGCTTCGTTTTATAGTAATCTACATATATGTCCAAGCTGGGTTCATATGATTGTTTTGTTTTCGAGAAAACTTTGACACACTAAAAGGGCCAACTACGTGGAGATTAACCTTTACATACTAAGTTTGTCAAAGTTTTCTCGAAAACAAAACAATCATATGAAACCAGCTTGGACATATAATTAGGTTACTGTAAAACAAATTGGGGACAGCTATTATTTTGTCATTAAACAATTAACTTTGTAAATAAATAACGAAATACGTGTGTAGGATAGTAGGAATCTACTGTCGGTATCCGACGTCTCCTTAATATGTACGCTCGTGAAATTGATCGGCGTCGGCGGCCTTGCTGTGTCCCGGCCTCGGTGGCTGGTACACGGCCGGGACAGGCGCCGTATTGCCCACCGGCTGCTGCTGATTGTGGCGCATTTGGCCGGCACGCCGGTGCGGCGTCAGGAACTCGAACATGCTCTGGTTGTGATGGGCGAGCATCTTGGTGAGGTCGCAGGGCATGGGATCGGTCCAGAAGAAGTCGTGGTTCAGAGCGGAGTCCGAATCGATGCGCATGCTGGGGTCGAGGATGAGCAGCTTGTCCAGGAGGTCGCACGCGTAGGGGTCCCTGATGTAGGGCTTGAGACGCTCGGTCACCTGAAAAATATTGGAAACGATGTAAATTTATTAACGTAAAATTGAACGCGCGCACATAGGAGAAAATATGTATTGATATAGAGCTTCGTCGATTAGAGTAATATACGTAACTCACTTTTCTCTTTTGATCTTTTATGAGTTCCATTTTGTTGAAAAGACCCAAGCTTAGTACGCTGGGCCAAATCTCAACTGTTATCGAACCACATAGTTGCGCAATGAGGTTCAGTTGCATCTGCTCTGTTCTGCCCTGTAGAATTGGTGCCCTATATGAAATAAAAATTATTGATTAACGCTTATTCTCAGTGCAACTTTTTACAAGAAATATAAGTTTTTCTGATTGAAAAATAATATTATTACCTTGTCCACATTTCGGCCATAATACATCCAGCGCCCCACAGATCAACGGGAGGCCCATAATTTCTATCGCCTAACAATAATTCTGGTGGTCTATACCATAAAGTCACTACCTTATTTGTGTACCGATTTGGCTTGCCGTCTTCTTTTATGCTGAAGGCGCGAGCCAAACCGAAATCGGCTAGTTTTAAGACCCCGGTTTTAGTTATGAGCACATTTGCGGCTTTCAAATCTCTGTGAAGAATCTGAAAAAAGAAACACATTGTAAAATTATACTTTGTTTCGGCTCTATAAACCTTTTCTTTTTGTTAAAATTGGTTATTCTATTCATAATATTTATTTTCTACTTGATTAATGTATGTTCCATTTATCAAGATAAATTTTGATTATAATAAAAATCTTGTATTAGATATTTACCTTGTTAGTGTGTATATAGTATAACCCGTCAAGTAGTTGCTGCATCACTTTCTTAATTTCACCCAAGCTGAACTTGACATTAGCGTTTGACAATAAGCCAGCAAGATCATGCTCACAAAACTCGAATATCAAGTGAAATGTTGAGCGAAATCTATTATGCATGGTCGCTATATATTACATAAACGAATATAAATTAAAAAGAATAAATGTTCACAAAAATAACTATTCTTATATAAATCATATAACTTACCTTTGGTTCTGCAAATCTCGATTAAATGAACAATATTTTGGTGTTTTAAAAGTCGCAAAATTCGGAGTTCACGTAGGGCCGTTATTGGAAACTGTAAATAAAAAAATTATTAGTTAATTTACAATTCAAAATTATAATGTAACGCAAATTTTGTTTCGTTGCAAAATTTAACAATTTAATTAAGGTGAAAACTTACACCTTCGATTTCGTTGTCCATAAAAATTCTCTTCATTGCTACAAACTTATTTGCGTTGTCACGGTCTTTTGCCTTGAAAACCTCCCTATAATAAAAGACAATTAATTAAGTCTCTTGGCAATAAGAATATCACGTTACACATTATTTTAAAGAACTTACCCAAATGTCCCTTGGCCAATTTTTGCAACTTTCTCATATTTCCCAGCTAGATCACAGAATTGGAAATCATACGCCTCAACGTACTTTTGTTTATCTCTCATATTCATTTTAAAGCTTAAATAAAATAATCAAGTTACCAAAAATCTTTATATTTTTGTAATTAAGAATTGTTTAAACTTTTTTAAACTTTCGAGGATTTTAACAAAAATGATATATATACAATATTGAATATACATAGATCACTGTAACTATACTGATCAACTACACAAATAACTATATTATACAAACAAACATTTGACATTGGGCATACACGAGGTGATCACTGCTGTGTCGATGTCGAGACTGACTGAGTTTTCGCACTTAGTCGTACAAGAAGCCTAAAGCCGTGGAGCAGGTGTCAAGTTTGGGGCGGAGTTTTCCGACCATTGACAGAGATGGAACCGAACGAAGGCCACTACCTACCTGGTGCTTATAAACGTCGACTCGCCGTTCCTTCGCTCGTGCGAGCCGCGGGTCCTACCGGGCATATATAGAAACATCTCGGGTAAAATGAATCCTATATAGTTATATATAATGATATATGGTTTGTTCGGGACGAGAATAAACTATGGATTTTGTTACAATAATTTGTAACATGTAATTTTTAATATAAGCTGTTCTGAAGTTTATGATTTTTATTATCTATATACATATCATGAAAATTAAAACAATGAAAAATAAAAAAAATGTGTCCATAAAGACGGACTTTAAATTGAGTTCAATAAAGACCTCTGCTATATTGTTTTGTATTTTGTTATTTTTTAAAAATATTTTTTTTTTGTATATATAAAGCGGTTAGTAATTAATATTAATTTATATTTATACCTTGATTCATCCCAAAAGTTTCATCACCAGGAGTGAATATATATACAATTGATAGTTTTATATATTGTAACGTAAATTTCTAAGCGGCGTGTATTTGATGTATCAACCCCAATTGTAGCTTTTGTTGTTTGAGCCCAGTTAAGCTTTATTTTATTTCTTTAAACCTTTTATAATAGGCAGTTGTAAATTTGTCAAAATCTTAATTAATAAAATTAATTTTATATAACTTTAAATTTCAAGAATTTGAGCTGAAATATGTATATGACCTTAACATTGGACACAGTGACTTAGTAGAATTTAATTTAGTGAAAATCTCCTCCTCCAGTGAATACCGAATTTCGACCGTAAAACTAAATGACCTAATATAATTATGAAACTGTTAAAAAAACTAATGCATCTTATTGTTTGTTTATTGCATCAAAAAGTACAAATGGTCGAGTACTGGAGTAATAAGAAATATTTAGTATATGGTTATTGCGTAATAGTTACAATAAAATGTGAAAATTCCAAATATAAAAAAAGTATTTGCTGAGTAAAAGAATGGGTTTGTAAATTTTACATTTATTAAAAGATTTATAAAAATGAAAGGATGTATACAGTGTAAAGATTATGATTTATTAAGGTCGTAACAGATGGTTTAAATAAAAGAGATACAAATTTATAAATTGACAATTATTTGATATGTATGTTCTCGACTGTTCTAAAAAATATTCAGTATGATTTTTACACAAGAAACGTTAATAGTATATTAAGCTACAAGGGCGTAAACGTACTTTTTCGCACGAGTCAACCGCGACGAGTGTGTGAAAGGCAACTTTACGCACGAGTCGCCACTTATCAGTGTTGAAAAGTCTTTTGCACACTGCTGACTGTGCGCAAAGTTGTTTCTGCTCGGGTAGCTGTGTGCACAAGGATTTTTCGCACTACTAAGGTGACGAGTGTGTAAGTTGCCTTCACGCACGAGTCTGTGGGGACGAGTGTGAAAACGTTACGCCCGTGTGGCTTACCATATTTTTTGCAATTGCTGTGCGGAAAATTGTTTAAGTCAATGGATACAGTCCTTAGCGAAAGTTAAAATCTTGATTTATTTCACGTTGCCGAAATATTTTACTAAAATCCCTCGCGCTTTAATAAAGTATGTTGCAATTCGACGGATAATGAGAGCGAGAGTGATGCATGTTAAGGTGATGCTAAAGCCACCTGTCACCGACAAATACGAGGATCCACTTTTCTCACTTCATTTTCAATTTTAAGTACATATCTCTATAGAAAGTTGTTGTTCCAACCAAAAAGAACAACTTTTCATAGAGATATTTTTTTTAAATTGAAAAATGAATCCAAAAAGTGGTTCCCCGTATTTACCAATACCATTGGGTTTAACATCACCTTAAAGGTGATGATAAAGCCACCAGTCACCGACAAATCTGAGGAACCACTTTTCTGAATTTATTTTAAATTTTGAGTAAATATCTCTATGAAACGTTATTGTCCTACTCAAAAACAACAACTTTTCAGAGAGATATTTTCTCAAAATTGAATATTGAATGAAAAAAGTGGTTCCCCGTATTTTACGGTAATAAGAGGGTTTAGCATCACCTTAAGTTGGAAGAGAGGTAGGGCGTGGGGCGGTGGACGCAGGGCGGAGTGGGGGGTGGGGGTCGAGGGGGCGAAGCCCGCCCCCAGAAAAGCACACCAGAAAATAAAAAATTTATAAAAAATAAACTAGAAAATAAATAAATTAAACGTTTTTTTTATCGTTGTTCTTTTTATATCTAAATATAAAAAATGATTTACAAAAATATAACATTTTACAAATTTATTAACACTTAAAAAAGAAATAAAACAAAAGCTATTTTATTAATTGATTTAAAATAACATTCATATTTGTTATTCTATGAATATGTGTAAAGTCAATAATTATACACGGTTCACTTGAATGTGACGTTTTCGTAGTTACATTTTACCACCGTTCAATTAAAGTTTTTGATAAGACGTTGCTGGCTGTACAATCACATCTTGTCTCATTGAGAATAACATCTGATTTGATCACATGTTTTTAATAAGTACAACCTACAATCATACAAATTTTGTATTTATTAATAATTTGAATAATTGGTTTATTATGCTATGATAATATGATATTTTGATATAAACAATTTACTATGTGATAATATCTGGGATAGCTTGTATTTTAATAATTTAAATGTTTTATTTATGTTGAATATTTTGTTATAAGTTGCTTACCTTCTATCGAATTATGTGAGGCATCTTTTGAATATTTGTTGATGTCAGATATTCCTACTGAATTGAACAATTATCTAGTTGAATGTTTATACTGGGTTTACTTGATGTTGATTCATTCGGAGTTACATTTTCAATATTGTTTAATTTAAGTTTTTAAAAACATTACTGGCTGTATTATCACAACTTGTTTCATTAACAATAGCATCTGTGATTTGATCACATATTTTTCGTTTGTTCGCTATTGAGTCTTCAATATAGCCTTCAGCTACTTGAGCTGATTTCCATCCGCCATGCCTTTTCAAATCAGTCATTGAAGCACCAGCATCGGCTAATAAAATAGCTGAAGTACGCCTTAAGGCTTGGCCACTGTAAAGTTCTAGTTGAGGTAGTCTAAGCCATTGTGCAATCAGTGAGGGAATTGTACCTATTTTGTTTACTCCAATAACCTGACAAGTGCATTTTCCTTTCTGATAATTCAAGAAAAAATTGTTGTGTCGTACATTCACTGGACGAAGAGCAAGATATTGCATTACAATATCTCTGAATGGGTTGTTTATGGTAAATTTTCTGGTAATGTGCGTCTTTGTATTTAGGATTGTAACAGTTAAGTGAGTTTTCTCATCTTTTACATTATCCACTGTCAGTTGATGTAATTCATCGCGTCTACATGCTCCTGTAATTCCTATAATAAGTATAATCTGCAAAAAAAATTTATTTATGAGATTTGTATTCATTATTAATTAGAATAATTGATTTATTACATTGATATAATTTATGATATTTTTAAAATTTAGTAATAATCTAGCCTGTGATAATATCTGTGATAGTTTATATTTTATTAGTGTCGAATATCTTGTTATAAATTGCTTACCTTTCTATCCAAATGTACTTCATCTGGAACATCGGCTAAATATTTTTTAATGACTTCAGAAGTAAATGCTTTCGATTTCTTACTGGTAAATCCAACGTTTTTATTTTTTAGAAAATCCCTAAGTTTTTTATAATTACCGATGTCAATTTCATTTTTAACACTAATCATTGTCTTTAGCATCGAAAATTTTGATCATAAAGTGGAAGGACATATATTTTTAGATAATTCACTGAAATACGCCAAAAGCACAGTTTCTTTATAGTATATTATGACACTGTTGTGGGAGATGGTTTTCTACCTTGCTCGAGGGTTTTCGCACGAGCGAAGCGAGTGAGAAAATCGAGCAAGGTAGAAAAACACCTCCCACAACAGTCTCATACGATATTTTATAGCACAACAACCTCAAAATCGACAATAAAGTTGGCATTTTGAGGTTAGTGTGCTATAAAATGAGTTTGTCTTCTGCTTAGTTTTCCAATACGAAAAATCTTCGTACGTTTTCAAATATAACTTCTTTGATTTAGAATGTCATTTTCATCTTCGCTGCTCGAATCGGACATTTTTAATACAAGAAATCAAATACTTATGCGATGATTGCGATAGTGTTTACAAAATGTTTACAAACGTCAAGATGGCGACGCACATGCAGACTGACAACAGTGTCAACCGGTCGACGTACTGTACCTGCATGGCGCTTGCGCAGTCGCGCGGCATCGCTATTGAGTGCGACGCCTCGCGGAAAAGTCACAAAACATTAATAGCCCGCGGTATTTAAAAATTGAAAACATAATTCGTAACTTTGCCAGTGTGTACATTTTTTTTTCATTTCGGCAGTAGTGTGCAAATGATTCTTTTTTCATAGCTGCTGATGTGGTAAAGGTTTTATTGCACAATTAATACTGTGAAAATGATTTTTCGCACGGCAATCAGTACTTAAAAACACTTTTACGCACAGCTAATGGTGTGTAAAAGACTTTTGCGCACGGCTAACATTGCGTAAAAGTTTTGGAACTTACTTTACGCACTAGATACAGGCATCAGAAGTACTTTTACGTACTGATTTTACGCACAGAATTGCAAAAATGTAGTTTTAGTTTACGCAGATCAAAATGAAAGTCTAAAATGTAGATATTGTAAGGTTGTAAGGCTATTAAAAGTGCTTAGAGTTGGAATAGATACTGTAAGAGTAAATTATTTTTATGGGTATTTATACAAGGTATAAGGTGTATTTTATATAAGCGTATGAGTTATTTTTAATTATAAAATATATTTAGTAGAGAATCGAACAAAATTTAATATATTTTAATTTTTATCAAAAAGAAATATCACTCTCGATCTAAGATATGGTTTGTTACGAAATTCGCCGCGAAGATACTTTAACTTATTTGCTATGACCTTACGGGTTCTCTTACGTTTTTCCGCGAGTGCCCGTTTTTCCTCGTATGGTTGTTTTTCGTCCTCTTGAACTAACTTGGAACTTAGATTTTTCAAATTTTTCAATTGTTGCTTATTTAACTTTCTAGTTTTATATTTATTCAACTTTCTAATTTCATGTTTATGTACTTTGTTATCAAAAGTGTTATTCATTAAATTGGGTTTCTCAACCTTTTATTATATTTCGAAAATAGGAATTATAGAAGGATAAGCCAGTCAGGTGTACCCATCTAAATACGAGCGTTAGTCCGACTTGGATAATCTGGTTCGGGCGGTCCAGCTGCGCGCCGAGGGATACTTCCCCGATCCGAATACGGGTCGTAAAGATTAGGTCCGCTGGGTCCTTATATCTTCACGTTTCGCAATCCGTGGCAGAAAAACGGAGCCACAACACTGGTTAAGTGTGGGCTACTCTTAACTCAAGTTAGTAACAACGCTTACCTATAGATAAACAAGGTTATTGGGAAGGAAAGGTTATTAGAGGTAACGTATTGTTTATAAAACAAGGAAAACAATATAATTTATTCATATGAATATCTCTCTTAAATTAATAACAGTCGAAAACAATAAAAATATCTTATTTTATATATATATATATCGTTTATTCTAATTAATTAATCAAATAAAATAAGATATTTTTATTATTTTCGACTGTTATTAATTTAAGAGAGATATTCATATGAATAAATTATATTGTTTTTCCTTGATTTATAAACAATACGTTACCTCTATTATCTTTTCATTTCCAATAACCTTCTTTATCCATATATAATAATGATAATAATAATTTGGTAATATATAATGTAAAATATAAAATATAATTTAATATAATAATCTTGCTAAATAGTAAGTATGAATTTGAGATATAATTTATTATTTATATATATATTTCACGGCGTAAGCACTAACAAAAACTTTATAAGTTGATAGTTTCGTGTAAAGGAAATTTTATTTATTTTGCATTTAAGAAGTTAATTATAAAGATCATATATTAAATTTTAAGTGAAATGGTAACTATGAGAAAAGGTGATGATTAGGTGCAGGGAGAAAGAAAAATGTTTTTTCAATCATCTAGTAACAAGGGTTGGAAGAGAAAAGTGAGGATATTTTAGATGGATATTAAAATCACATTTGTACAGAAAAATGTATTATTTAGAAAATGAGAAAATAAGAAGGTATGAGGGAGATACAATTTTGAGAAAGGTTGATAAACAAGAGAATGACACATTAAATAGTGAAATTTGTTTACCATGTTAGTTCATTTATAGACATTAGGAATATGTTGAACGAATTTTGAAAGGTGTTTATTCTGACTATATATAGTTTACTATAATGTAATTATGAAGCAATAGATTGAGTAGGGAAATGATCAAGAAATTTTTAAATTGTTGGAAACGGAGATTTGGTAATATATTGTTATAAAAAAATATTTTTATTAAATGCTAAAGTTTAGTATTATAATTTTAACAGAAATAATTTTTTTTTATTATTTAGCGTTGGTTGATCTTCAGTTATTAAGATCGTACTACATACTTCCAAATGTTAAGAACACTTATTATCTTATCCCGAAAGAGATAACAATAATAGCAGCAGTGCATCTAAGCATTTAATTTTCCTTTTACGAAAACGTTTTATTTCAGCGCCTATTATCATATATGTGTAAATTATTCAAAAAACATAAATGTTCGTTGAAATTTGATATAAAAATGTATTTGTTTGAAAAAAATTATTGTTACAAAGTATAACCTGTTCCCGACACACACCGGAGGTAAGATCAGCGTTTATACTCTGTAGTTAGTCGTTTCAGCGTAGCAGTTATAAAAACTGCTACGTAGGCTGTGCGCACAGCGATCGAGAGGATCGAGAGAATCGTTTTGGGGCCGCTTTTCCTCTCCATCGGTTGAGCGGACTGATAAAAGGAGAGGCGCTGGGCGAAAGGCCGACGAGCTTTTTCGTGTGCAGGTAGCCGAGGAGCGGACTAGCTCAGAGAGTGATCGCCCGAGATGAGTACAGGCACATTGGAAGCTAGTCAGACCGATGTGTTAGTTTAGTTTCTATGCGTTAGTTTAGGCGGTCGGCTAGGTCATGCGGCGCGTAATTTAATCTTATAATTTATGACTTAAAATGTGCAGAAAATGTGCGAACACTCTTGGCGTGGGTTTTCTCACAAGAGTTTTCCCCGCGCCACAGGCGACGGTCTGTGCGAATGCGAGAATAGACGCGCACTTGTTAGGAAAGCCGTAATTTTGAAAATGTATTGAGATGTGCTGCTCGAGCGGGGGATGGATTCAAGGATGTACGTTTGTTAGGGATTTGAGAGGGCAGGGTCGGATCGGCGTGGGTACCCTATTTTATTACTAGACGCGGAATAGCGTCGAGTCCAGTGTTTTTGCGAGGCGCTGGGGGACTAATTTTCGAGCGTTTGGGCGAGCGTTTGGGCGAGCCTGTGCTCAAGAGCGAAGTGCGGGATCGGCAGGGCCTCCTTCATTACCGCCGAGTCTGGTGTCTCTGCGAGAAACAGAGAGTGATTCAACGTGTTTTGTATGTATGAGTGTGCCGGGCTCGTCGTGTATTTTGTCGTTTGGAAAAGTACGTGAGAAAATCGAGAAAGAGTGGGAGAAAGCAAATTTTCGGCGATCGACGGCTCAATTTGGACACGAAGCTGTGAACTTTGTGAACTCTCCGAGTAGATTAAATTATTAAATACGCGCATAAACTAATTTCCCTTGTGTTTTTAATTCATTTAAATCCTTATTCCTTTCCTTCCTACACAAGTTTCACTCTCAAAAGAAAACATAACCTATTAAAAAAAAAATATATATATATAATTTATATTGTATTTTTGGTAGTTTCTGTGTTATAAATATTGTTTCTGCGCAAAAGTACTGTATTTTGTTTGAAAATGCGTGATCAAAATATGATTATTTCGTATTTTTCGTGTTGTAGCTATTATTTATGCATCAATGAATGGCTAGTACCAATCGTAATACTTTCAACCTAACCTCAAACTATCGCAATATAATTATTTTTCAAATTTTTTGTGTATGTAATCTGCGTGTACGTGTAGATATGCGCGCGTGTGTGTATGTGTTCGAGTATGTGTGTGTGTGCATGTATGTGTGCGTATGCGTGTGCATCTGTGTAGGTGAGTAGCGATAAACAGCTAAAAAATCCATAATTAAAATTAGTAACCAAAATCGTGTTTTTGTGATATTTTGAGATTATATACATACTGTTACCATTAGAACTCATCTAGTCACATTCATACAAAAATAATAGTTACAACCCGATAAATAAAAAAAAAATAATAATTTGATCATGAAATTTGAAACAATAATAATAGTTTTAGCGATATTTTGAGGTTAGATTGACACTATTGCTATAGGTTCTCATCTAGTAACATTCTTTGATGCAGAAACATCAATTATAAACCCAGAAAATACCAAAAATACCTACATATTTTGACTACGTAATTTTCAAAGAAGATATGGTTTTCAATATTTTGAGGTTAGGTTGACACTACTACATTTAGTATCTATTTAGTAACATTCTCTGATGTAAATACAAGAATTGTAACACAGAAAATGCCAAAAAATCATATTTTGACCTCGAAATTTCCAAAGAAGTGTTTAGCAATATTTTTAGGTTAGGTCGATACTGTTATAATAAGCAGTTACCTAGTAACACTCTATAATGCAGAAATCATAATTACAACACAGAATACAAAAAAATATATATTGTAACCACGAAATTTGCAGAGAAAACAGTGTTCCTACGATTTTTGAGGTTAGGTGCCATTACGATTGGTACTCACATAGTAAAGTTTTCCTCTTAAAATTGTAATCCTACTAAGTTTTTAACCACTATTCCTACATGTACTGAAAAAATTATATAAAAATAGCAAAAAAAGAAAATTTTTCAACACAAATAAAAAAATAATGTTATGAAAGTTTGTTTTAATTATATTATTCAATTTGAAGATACTTTAAGTTTCTATTATTATAGCTGAGAATCATTTGAAAGTTCCTATTGGAACGTAAAAACACTTTAAAATATTAATATAATGAAACATGCATAAGAATTCATTTTATTTATATAAGATACTGCGACTTTATTTTGTGTATTTTGGTAAACCTATTATTACTGGAAAAGTGTATCTAATATACCGCTTGCAATATTATAAACTTAAAAAGTAAAAAATAGGTTAGTTTTTCGTCGTTGTCCATCGGGAGAGTATTCACCCTAAAATAGTGTGAGATTCCACTCTACTTTAGAGTGAAACATTCCACTCTATTTTTAGAGTGAAAAATTCACTCTAACTAGAGTGATTTATTTCACTCCGAATGAGTAAAATTTCCCTCTAACGGGTTTAGCGTGTAAATGATTATATGTAATTGTATGCGAAATTTGATAACTTAAAATCATATATGCAGATTCTGGAACATATATGAACATACTAAATCATATAAAAGTATATATGAACATATATGAGAGAAATTAAACAATATTTTACGTATTTTTCAATAACAAAATTATTGTTCTCTTCTCGGCAATAGAAATGAGAATAAAACTGGCCTAAACTTGGTTTATGAAAATCAATACATGCGTTACAAAAACTATGGTGTCTACCACCGGCGAGAGGGCCTCTTTGACCTCGCGTCTTTGCAGTACGAGTCGTAGGCGTGCTAGCACGAGTCAAAGGCGAGGGTGTACAGCGAGCCGGAGACGATTGCAAACTCACACTAGATATATATAGGCCCACTTCTCGTCCTTGGTACATATACTATTATCGTAAATTTGACTAGATATTTATCGTTAAAAAGGGAAAAACAAAAAATCGTCTACGCCGAGTCTTGAATCCAGATCCTTTTGTTTAACAGTCACTGATTTATCTAGAGTACGGTTCTGGCTTGGTTCGTAGACATCCCAGGATCGATTTCCCTCGTTGCAATTTTTTTTATTATTTCGATTATTCCCTGGTAGAAACGTTAATGAATTCTTAGCTATTGTTTAAGTAATTTTATATGGATTAGTTAATATATCCTTAAGGAATTAGCTAAAAACCCCGGTACCTGGCGACGTTTTTTCGTTACGGACTAGTTAAAAACTCGTTAATTTAAAAAATATATTCAGAAGTAATTTAATAATGAATCGATTAAGTTTAGTTATCAGAGTAACTATTTGATAATAAGTGTTTAATTATAAATGATTAAAATGTATGTACATTCAGCTTTCAAATCTATCCCCACTTTGTAAATAAATATCCCGGGTTATGGTGAAGTAAAACGTTTTCGCGCTTTTGTTCGTTTCGTCTGAAGAACGTTTACTTTGAAACGTTCAATTCTAAGTCGCGCGAGGGGTTTTTGGGACAATTTTTTTTAGTTTCATGTTTTTTTGTACACGTAACATCTATATTAGTTAGATATATGACACTATTAATGGTTATAGTCCGTTGTTCGTTACATCATTTTTAGGTTATTAAATGATTTATATTTTTTGAAAATGTTGCGTTTGCTAACAATTATAGTTAATAAATTACTCAATTACTTTAAAAAATTAACAATATAAATAAATTAGGGTTTTTAACACAAAAAACAATCACGTGTAATCCAATGATGAGACTCCGAAATAAATTGCAACTCCGATTTAGGGGCCTGCGGCGGCTCAGTCGGTAGAGTGTCGGATTCCCACGCCGGTGACCCGGGTTCGAATCCTAGTCTCTGCCGATTGATACAAGCACCTCTGTAAAAATTACATGTGCTTTGTTTACAAATACACCGCAGACCCCCGTCGTCGATTAGCACCACATGGAAGCACAAACATGGCGACGTTAAATAATAAAAAAAAAAAAAACTCCGATTTAAATATGCGACGCGGTGTAACGGTCTGCTGTATTTTGCTGAGAATTAAATTGGAGCATGCGCTTTTGATTTGATGTACGTGATAAATAAAAAATATTTTTAATTATATACTGCAATTTTTTTATCTGTATAATTTAGATCTCTTAGCGAATCCTAAGCTTGATTTTATCCTTATTACTAGTTAAGATTAGCTAACGGGATTAGCTAATCGTTGATATCTTAAGTAATTCGACTCGTTAATTTTCTACCAGGGTTATTTTTTTTTATAAATACTATAATATATTTAGTTTCTGACATGATTTATTAGTCATTTATTTATTTATCAATTATACAGGCTAAAAGCCGTTTACAAAAAGTTACAATATAGATGCTGAGAGAATAGTATACAAAATAAAACATAGAATTATGTGCAAGATGTATTACAGTATAGATGTATAGAGTTTTGAACTACTTATGATATGTATCTTTATAGGATGATGCTATACAGACTTTATTTTTCACTTGCATTATCTAAAGCTATTTACCATTTTTGATAAAAAGAAATGACAGTTCACATTTACTCCATTAATCTTATAATAATTTAAGCCCTGCTGGACTTTATATCATGCTCTTAGCTGAGCAGGAGCTCAGGCTCGTAGGATCTGCAAATACCAATTTGAACTTAAAATGTATTAATATACTAATATATTTAAATAGCATACCGCATTCATGTCTATCACATTTTTATTCACTCAAATAACTATTTTGACATAAAATATATTGTTCTACACATACAAAACCTGAAAAAATTAATATCACCTAAGTAAAGTATAATGTTAACCAAAATAGTTATACAAACAAAGTGTGAATAATTCACATATACAAATATTTAAGATTAATCTTTCAGAGCTATGTAATTTCATTAGAAAAATGTCTCTCTATGTAAAATTTCTCTAGAAAAAAGGTCTTATTTATACTTAACATTTACCCTATTTATGTTAGTTTCTCTGAAAATTCAATAACAAAATGTTTGCATGTCCTAACCTCACTTATTTGTACATCCGCATTTTTGATCAAGAAAAGGTTAGGACTAGTATTTGATACACTTTATTTTTTTAAATTATTAATTCAACTTTACTTAAAAATTGTACTCACCTGATATACAGTAAATGAAATAAACAAGATACCTAATATTAACCCATTTCTTCCCAAGCGGCCATTTTATAGTCGATTGGTATTTTGCCTAAAACCGCTATTTTGAAATTTTCCAACGGAAACTTTAAAATTGTGACTTCAGAATCGAAAAGAGCGGACAATTTTACTTCAGAAAAGTGCTATTGGTTATTATTATTTTTTTTTCGACAATTTTTTAGGCAAAAAATCAATCGACTATAAAATGGCCGCTTGGGAAGAAATGGGTTAAAAGAATGTTGCTGAATATTACTCAGTACTTTAGAACCATATGAAGCTCATTATCGCTACAATTATTCACATCGTGTCAAATATTCGTACTAATATTTGAAAGATGGCGGGAAAACTAAAAATTTTCATATTCAACAATGAAAACATGCTTTATTCAATGTATAATGTTAAAAAAGAGAACATTTTTTGATCGGGCCCCGTGAGCTTTATACATTCCTGGTCATGGGATTATATTGTAACAGTGAACAGGGGTTAACAGTGTGCAGGGTCTGACTGTATTTTATAATAATATAATATAATATAATAGTATATTATGACACTGTTGTGGGAGATGGTATTCTACCTTGCTCGAGGGTTTTCGCACGAGCGAAGCGAGTGAGAAAATCGAGCAAGGTAGAAAAACACCTCCCACAACAGTCTCATACGATATTTTATAGCACAACAACCTCAAAATCGACAATAAAGTTGGCATTTTGAGGTTAGTGTGCTATAATATATATTATTATATAATATGTATTATTTACGTGTATTATTCTTTAGATATACTGATTACAAAATCTACGGTGACTCAATAAATTTGAGACGGACACCAAGCGTCTACTCCGAATCACTCATGATAATAAAAAATAAAAAATAAATCATGAGCGTTAACGTTTCAAAACTTTTCAAGATTAAATTGTATAAAAGTTGCGTGCACAATAGTCTGACGAAGTCTGCATTCGAACTGTTGTACGGTGATATCATGTTTCTGTAAAGCCTTCTCATTAAAGCTCTTTTAGCTTAATAAATTTAATTAATGTTTTAAATTTTTCAAATGAAGTTAAAATTTGCTTAACTTTAATTTAGTAAGTAAATCATTATGACAATTTGAAAGAAAGTGAGCTTAATCATACAAAGAGAAAAAAAGAGTTCATGATTTTTTACTTATTGCTGCTCTTGTTTCTGATAACATGTGCCTTTCACGTTATAATTTGAAACAATAGAAGAGGAAGTTACTGGGCAGAATACCTGGACCAAAGGCATATCCAGTTGTTGGTAATATGTTAACGTTTAACATGAGTAGCATGCATAAGTGCATATTTTTTAAGTCCATAAGTAGTAGTATTTTAGCGGTATTCTACTTCACAAATTAGCTAGAAGATATATCAGTAGAAATGACAGGCTATTTAGTTAACTTTTAGTTAATATAAAATGAAGATGATGCTAAATCTACCTGTCACCAGTGATTACGAGGAACTATTTTTACATTTATTTTGCATATTTAGTAAGTATCTTTCTGAAAAATTGTTGTCACAATTAAAAACAATAACTTTCCAGGGAGATATTTTCATAAAATTAAAAATGAAATGAAAAAAGTGGTAGGTCTATAAATCAATTAAATACTATAACTTTTTGATGGGCACCAATAGCAATTTTATCGGTAAATAATTACCGTTCGATAAAACGATTCCTGTCTTATTTTTATTTCAACAACTGAGATCTTAACTGAAATCTATTAACTATTACCTAAAGCCAGATGTAAGATAATTGCTAATTAATTTGTTGCTAACGAAATGACCTATAAATTAATACGCTAAGCAGCTGAACTGATTAATTTTTAACCAGGGTTTAAAATTAGCGAATCAATTATTTCGCTGCAATTCTTCTCATAAAATAATTAAAAAGAATTAGGAGTATGTATAGAATATATCGAATTGAGAGATACCTATACTTAATTCGTTAATATTTGTTGAAAATTATTTTGCTTTATACATACTTTTTAAAATCATCTTTGTGTTGCTTCTAGATGCTAGGGTAGTTAATTTCATTAGATAAAATGATGGCTCTGCACAATTATAGGGTAGATTAATTACCAAATAAGTGCGAAATGTACTCATTAAAAAACATTTTCTTCTATATTCCTGGATAATTTTCATAGTTATACCCTTAATTGCTGATCGAAAAGTTAATTAATATTCTAAAAACATTCAGAAAATCAGATTTAATATTGTTAATTTTGTGTATGTAAATAATATTATAATTTATGTAAAAACATACTAAAGAAGGCTTTATTTACTATTTTATGCTCTCAAAAATCTTAAAAATAAGAAAATTTAATGTGCTACCATAAAGAATAGTATATTACTCGCCTTCGGCTCGCGCTAGTTCACCTTCGACTCGTACTGCAATCTCCACACTCGGTCTAAAAGCTCACTTTGCCCTTGGTGCACACCATATTTTTTGTAACGCATGTTGTAATCGTATTGATTTTTGCGTTTTTCTATAATAAATAATAGAAAAATTCAACCTGGATTTTGTGCTGATGTAATTTCAGATTACTTATGGGTGTTAGGTCGCGCAACCGTTATACAATATTATCCTATTACAAGATGTTGGGCTCTTCATACTTCCTGGATTAGTGTTTTCTATCCGGGTGATTTAGGAGTAATAAAGTAATGAATGTTTCACAAACAAATCAATACCTCCAAGACTAACAAAGTGAGTGGACAGTGTGCACTCTCCGGGAAACAAATTTCGATAAGCCTTTGGGATAGATACATATATGTTTTATTTGTTCAAGAACAACAAACATTACGAATATGTATAGGTAATAAATCACATTGAAATTATTTTTATAATACTTGGTCAATTATGTACATAATATAATCCTAAAAATGTTTAGTATCCATCACAGTTATATTTCATAGGAGATAGTTTCTAGTATCCAAAAATACTGCCCAGTACTCAAAGACTTATCTAATGAGGGTTTGTGCTCGCTTACTTGTTCTTCTTCTTGTTCTTGCTTGCTCCCAGAGCAAGAGTACGAGAACTCAAATTTTTCTATATCTTGATTCTTGTACACAAAATAGCTCATACAAAAATAGAAGCCCTTCATATACTTTGAAAATTGGTTTAAAATAGTTAAGAAACTAATACATCCCAAAACCTGATCCTAATTTTCCAGAGTATGTGCACACTTCTTGTGAGCGATGTATAAAATTAATGATAACATATAATTTATGATTATTCGATGCAGGTATTGCTCTCCAGTCGGAAGGTCATTGAAATAGGTTACGTTTATTGGTATCTTCAGCCTTTGTTAAAAACTGGATCATTGACGAGAACGAATGATCAGTGACGACAAAGGAGAGAAGTCTTGATACCAGCATTTCATTTCGATATATTGAAAAAGTACCATGATATCACAAGTGAACAGGGAGAAAAAGGTATTAAAGTACTTAAATTGAAGGCGACGAAATAGTCAAAAGTTTGATACCATTTTGCTGAAATTATACGATAACATTATTTGTGTTAAATTTATTTAATGATCATGCTAAATTATACTTATACTTAATTATTTATTGCATATAATTTAATAACTTTTCTTTTATCACGTTCGAGAATTTTCGGGCCCCGTCTGGTTCAGCTTTAATCCGAAAGAGGGCGAGTGTGCGGTGTCAGATGTACTTTATAGTTAAATCATAATTGTTTTATAAATGAAATGTCTACATATATACAAATATTTTGCATGCAAGATAGAGATGCTAGAGATATTATTATTATTATTATTAGAAGATTCTAGGTTGATTCTTATACCAGACTCATGTCGCTTGGGTAATCCCTTTGCGCCCAACGCCCAGAGTCAATATTAGCTTCTGCCCTCAGTTACTTTGACTCCAGGTGGTTCCAGATTACTTTCCAGAGGGAAAGTATCTCCCCCACACTACTGTTAGCTATATCTTGTTCAGTGAGGAAAAACTCCCCAATCACCATTCTCCGCTTGCTCATGATTGCTGGGCACTCGCAGAGAATATGCGATGAGGTTTCCTCTTCTTCCAAACAAAACCTACACATTGGACTTTCTGCCAGCCCTATGTTGTATTTATGGTAATTTAAGGAACGATGTCCAGTAAGAATACCAGTAATGGTTCTTGCATCCGCTCTCTTGAGTTTCAGAAGGTCTTTGCTCCTCCTCTCGTTGAGCTTCGTGCCTAGCAAGGCTTTGGCCTGAGATATTAAGCATATATAACATATTTGATAAGCAATCTAATTTATATTAAAGAACGACTAGAACCTATATAGCAAATTGGATGCTGCCTTTCCGTTGGAAAATGGAGCGTATGCAAAGGGACGCGTCCAAAGTTCTACACAACTACACCGACAAGGTAATATATTTAATGAATACTTCAAAACAGCATATCAAGTTTATTTTAATACAGAGGGTATTCACCTAGTTAAGACCTATCGGTGGAGCCGCCCTTGCAGCCAGTGTGGGAAGCTTACGTAGTGGGTTAAGACCATAAGAATACATAGTGAAAGTGAATAATAACGCAAAAAAAATAGATTTAAGACAAAAAGAAGTACATATTGCACTTTTATTTAATATATTTAAGAATTGTCATTAAATAAATTACCAAAACAAATTCTAATTAATTTTTTGTTTTTTTGGTTATTTGTATAGCCAAAATCCTTAAATAACTTAAATAATAGTTCAATTGCTGAATTTTATGTCTGAAACCATCTCTTTTGGTAATATTTTCAATATTTACTATGTGTTCTCATACTTTTGACCCACTACCTAAGCTTCCCAAAGTGGATGCCGGGGTGCCGCTATCAGTAGGTCTTCACGAGGCGAATTAAGATTAATAATAAAAGCATGTAAAGATTTTTTAATTCAGAAGAATTTGTTTTTAAGTATATGTTATCTTTTGCTATCAAGAGATGAATTAGTGTATGTAATTTAGTATTCAAATTATCTAATTTTTTACCTAAATAGGTTTTAACATATCGAAGCGGGTGTCATGCAAGTCCTGGAAACAAATATTTTAATGAATATACTGATGTAGGGGATACAGTCTATAATGACTTCGATCTAGGTAACAATAAAAACATACCTTAAATTTAATTGTAATTATTACGTTTTTTAAAAAGATAGTTCATAATGGGAGATATAAATTAATCAGGTCGTAAAAAGAGATTGGTTATGCTTGATCTTTTACTCGCAGGTGAGAAAAATGATTTAATTGACAATGAAGGAATTAAAGAGGAAGTTAATACTTTTACTTTTGAAGTGAGTACGCAATATTAGATGCACATTCGCATTATCATCTGATTTACTACTAGATCAGAAATTTTCATGAACATGATACATCAGGAATGGCTATGACTTTTCCATTAATGTTGCTTGCTTAAAATAAAAAGGAGTAGGTTACAGATGTTTACTATACCTCATTTAATTTATTTGCAACCTCAAATAAAATTTGATTTATTTAAATATCGAGTAAAAGCCGGGGTGACTGAAGTATTAGATAGAAGTAATGGTAGAGTTCGAGTAGCAGAAATTCAACAGCTTCATTATCTTGAACAGTGAGTTAAAGAGTCGCTTCGACTTTACTCTCATGTAGCATCGATGTTGAGGTACAACTCAGATGTACCAATTAAGTAAGTTCAAAGACGAATATTTATTGAAATTAATCGGCGAATATGAAAAAATAACAATGAAAAATCTAGATATCCTCTTCCAGCCAGTAAACTAATATCACACAGAAACTTGTGACCCACTAAAAAACCGTCTTAATTTTCTGCATTCAAATTAGTTATTTTCAGAATTTGTTCCACTTTTATTTTTTAGCAAAAAAAAATTTAACGCTCGAGGTATTTCGAACTATGATGTTGGGTTTAACAATTAATATTTTTTAATATACTAGGTGTCAAAAAATTGCTTCATTGTTTGAATTTGCTCCACCATTAGAATTTAATTATTCATAATGGTTACACAACAAATAAAAGAAAATGGTTTTAAAATTAAAAAAAAAAAAAATTGGAGCTAATTCTGAAAATAGCAAACTTGAATGAAGCAATTAAGATGGTTTTCTTAGGTCATAAGTTTCTATGTGATACAGATCTACTGGCTGGAATCTATATTTTAGAGAATGCACTGCTTCCTACTGATACACAACTAATTCATTTTTGGGACACGCACCGAGACGGTAATTTTTGGCCAGAACGCGACAAATTTGATCCTGATAGATTGCTGATCGAAAATTCAAAATACCGACATCCTTTCGCTTATGTATCTTTCAGTGCAGGACCTCTTAAGTGCATCGGTAATTAATCGCTGTAATGTGTTTGTTATCGCCCCATCGCCCCCCCCCCCTCGCTGGATCCGCCTCTGCCTTTCGCCCGTAGTAGACACCATATTTTTTATAACGTAAGTATTGATTTTCATAAACCAAGTTTAGGTCAATTTTATTCTCATTTCTATTGTTGAGACGAGCGGGCGAAAAGTAAAATTAGCAACGGCTGTAAAGTACTCACTTTACACCCGCTACGGCGGAAAACGGTCACTGTAGGCCCGGTTTTGAGGTTAAAAGAACATGAAAATCGTACATGTATTACAAAAATATACTAATTTTTTTATTAGTTTACTGCCCGAGCGAGCGAAGCGAGGGCAGTATCACCCGAGAGAAGAATTGACTTTTTTCTCGAGTTACATAAGGTAAAGTACCCAGTACTGGGACAGTTTTTAATGTGATTCACGAACGGACAACGATTTTAGAACCAACAAGTAAAATTGTTCAAAACATTTAAATCTAACCATTAATTTGCAATCAATTTTACTTATTTATGCACATACAAAGACATTAAAATGCTTTTTTATATTAAAACAGTATGTTTGAAAAAATGTACACAAGGATACAGAAGTGGGACGGGCTACATCGACCTGGACGCAGTACTGTATTTGCCTATACACGCTTCTGAAACGTAACCTCAAAAGATTTGTATTTTGTTTTATAATAATTTTAATCTCTAAATTAACAAAATATCATCTTGACTACAAAGATGACATCATAAACAACGCTAATGCATCGATACTTTTATCAGATTCAATAGTAATAGAAGTGTTTTGCTACTTTCCCAGTACTGCTTCCAATTTTCACTTTGTCCCGGTACTGGGTACTTTACCTTATAGTACTTTATGCCCATCTCAACTGTGGCCACTTCTTGACTTGGAAAGCGGGACAAATGGACTGTTAAAAGACAATCGAAAATCAGGATTATTGGTAGAACTTGATGAAATAAAGGAATTTTGACTATTTTTCTAGTGATATCACTTTTTTCCCTAGGGAAAAAAATTACTTTTTCCCGCAAATCATTTTGCGGGCAAAAAGTTGAATTTTGGTCTCGCTTTTTAGTGAAAAAGTGGCCATTCTGGTTCAGATGGGCATACAAATATTTTATTATTGCAAAATACGTACAATATTGTTTAATTTTTCTCATATATGTTCATATATACTTTTATATGATTTAGTATGTTCATATATGTTCCAGTATGTGCATTTACGATTTTATGTTATGAATTTTCGCATACAATTACATATAATCATATACGATGAGTCAAATATGATCCCATATGATATTTAGATTTTTCTCTTTACCTGGATATGTATTACATATAAACCATTTTTACCTGAGATATGATGACAATGGAAGTGGCATTTTAACAAAAAACAAAAGTTATTATAATTTAAAACGGTGTCAAACTTAAATCAGAAGTCCATTGAAAGCATAAATCATTCATCTACATACTTTAAAACTTTCAATTACAATAATTTTATGTCTCTAATTTCATTCATTTATAATCTGTAATTCATTAATAACATTTTGAATTGTAGTATTATTTGCATAGATTACAATAATTAGAATTTGGCTTTTTATAACTCATTGAACTGTTGGTAAATTATAAAATTCTATGATTCTTGTAATTAGTCGTAGGTATGGTGAAAAATAATCATATCAATTTTTAAGTTACAATTCGTTAAATTTATTCAAATAAAAAGTATGCTAAAGAATAACGTACTGTTATGTAATTTATTCTTAAATCAAAATATACCATTGAAACTTCAGCATCATAATGAACTATTCAATCAATCAGTCACTATAATATTACAATATTATTTTGTAATAATTTGACTGTATGTACATTAATTTTTGTTTTTATACAAACAAATAAAACATATATCTATCTATTTATCTATGTAGTCAATCTCATCAGAAAATCATGTCTTGATGTCCGCTGCCGACGCTGGCTTGATTATTAAGATGCTGTTTCCGCTGGTGTTGCTGTTGTTGCTGTTGTTGCTGAAGCTGTCCGGGCTTGCAGTGCATCTGCGCGAACTACTGGAACATGCTTTGCTTGTACTCAAGCATCATCTTGTCGAGGCTTCAGGGCATCGGATCTGTCCAGAAGAAGTCGTGATTGAGAGCTTTTTTCGAGTCTATGCGACGTGTAGGGTCGATGATCAGGAGCTGGTCCACGAGGTCACAGGCCTGCATGTCCTTGATGAAATGCGACAGTACATCTATTACCGGGAGAAAAGCGAATTTATGAGGTTATGGAATTTCAGAACTGGATGGTGAAGTTCAGAATATTTTAACTTTTTGAGAGAATCTAGTATCGAAAGCTGTTAATATTTGAAACATTTTCTAAACATTATATTAATTTATTTATAAATAATTCGATTAAATTTGAAATATTTAGCTGGTATTCTCGAATAGTATAGTAAATTGAAGCCATACAAAACTTTGTTATTTTATCTACTACTTGTTTTCGGATTTGATTCATTGTGTCAATTACATTTATTTGTTGTTTTACAACAAGACCCGTTTTAGTATTATGATACCTTTTTGTCAGATAGATGCATTCTTATACAAGAAAAATATTTGAACTTACTCTTCTTCTGCATCTTTTGACTAGTACCATTGAATCAAATAAAGATAAATGCGCCACACCTGTTGCTCAGTACTGCCTTGAAATATAGCCAATCTATAAACAAAATTTCGGTATTAATGATATTATTTGAAACTACTGATATTTTGGTGTTGGTGATCATAAGAAGTAATATAATATTTTATATAGAAACATCTCGGGTAAAAATGAGTCCTATATAGTTATATATAATTATATATGGTTATATATAAATATGTATAGTTATATATGACGATATATAAGTATATAAAACCATATATACATATGTATATATATATGTGTGTGTGTGTGTGCATATATGGTTTTATATAAGTTTTATCTCTATGTAACTATATAATTATATATATTACTATACATAACTGTATGCAACTGTATATCATTTTAAATTGACTCATTTTCTCATGAAAATCAGAAATAAATTGTTGAAAGTAACTGGAATTAATAAAATCATAAAAAATATTCGAATACAAGATTTGAATCATATTTTAAGTATTTACCTGGTCCATAATTCGGCCATTATCCAACCAGCGCCCCATAGATCAACCAGTGGACCATAGTTTCATTCTCCTAAAATAAGTTCCGGAGCTCTGTACCAAAGAGTCACGACTTCAATTGTCAAGCGATTTTCCTGGCCATTCTTCTTGATGCTGAAAGAGCGCGCTAGGCTGAAATAAGCCAATTTCAAGATTCCCGTTGTCGTTAAGAGGATATTTGCCGGCTTCAAATCACGATGAAGACTATATATTTGACAAATGGAAAAATTATTAGATAGTATGAAAATCAATAGATAATTTAAATAAATAATAATTCTTTACTTTAAGATGAAGTAATATAGAAACCTTATTCTTATGAATATAGAATAGACCATCCAACAATTGCTTTATGATCATCTTCATTTCGGTGAGCTTGAACTTGACGTTTTTGTTTGCCAATAGTCCGGCTAGATCATGCTCACTCTTTATTATAAAAAAGGGCATTTATTCATAAACAGGGCGTAATTTTTTCACAAATTATATATCTAACATACGTTATTTTAGAGAATGAAATACGATTATAAATTTTATATATGCATCTTATATGATCACATTTGGTGATGACCATAACTATGAACGCATTTGTACATTTCATTGAAATTTGGTAGATTTATCAGAAATAACTTACAAGGAGAGTTAACAACCTGCGGAAAGCGGTTTGTTTTCGATGAAGCTTAAAGGAGTTGTTTCTGGTACTTAAAAATGATGCCTAGCAGTCGTAGTTTCATCTCATAGACCCTTGGGGTTAATATATTTGATCTTTTGTATTCAAATACTCGTTATTACAGTAAAATGGTACCCATACTTCGAATCATAACTGCAGTTTTTTGCTCGAGGAATGATATTTACTCTCGCAAAGTTGTAAATATTCCAAAATAATGACGAAAAATGAATAAAAAATTGAGGATTTTCAGCTCCTTAAATTCAGTAGTTTTTCATGCAGTTTTCGTTATAAGTTTTTTTAGTTCATAACGTTGCAACAGATTAATATTTTTATATGAAAGAGTTTAAATTGAAACTCTTTAATTGTGATGGTAAAACAAAAGTTTAGCTACAAACATGTTTGAGATATTAGGAGTCAAAATATACTAATATTTAGAAACAGTCTGTATGTACGTGTGTGTGTGTTTGTATGTGTGTGTGTATGTATGTGTGTGTGTGTGCGTGTGTGTTATCAATAAAAGTCAAAATCAGGTGATTTGCGAAATGCCCAAGTAAAACCCAAAATGCCTTAAACGTTCTGCACAAATCGCATTGCCAAAAATTATTAGTCTAGTCATTTCGCGAATCGAAGAATTTCGACTATTGCTGGATGCACATCCACTCACACATAAAAGAATTTGACGATATTAGCAAAATGTAGCTTCAAATAATAAATAATTACTATTTTTTATATTCCTTAATAATGTAGATATATATAATTATATATAATGATCCGCGATTATATATAATTTTATATAATTATGCTTTATTATATAAAGACAAAAGTTATATATTATTATATATAATTATATATAACTCATTTTTACCCGGACTCATTTTGCGGTACATATATTTTAGAAATGAATTTCAGAAATGTATTTACAAAGTACTTTTTGAAAATACTCTTAGTTAAATACATGAATTTAAATATTGCTGACCCGTGTTGAATATTAGGACATCTATAGGCATACAAAAACGCGCAATCCAGATGTTTATTACAAAAAGTATCTTGTGCACTATGAGCAACAGCCTGTATTTGTTGTATATATCGAATATAACAGAATCTTCCTATATTTGAAAAGCGTTTTTATTAAATCGATGATTTTATTCATCTTATTGCTGAAAATGTTTATTTCGTATGTCATAAGTGTAATAGCGATTGGCAGTATAATTTAAAAGAAGACTAATAATAATTGAAGACTATGTAAAATATTATTTATTTAAAGATTGTTACATCGAGAATGCATACATAGTTACAAATTTTTGTTACATGTGCATCAATATCGAACAAGATTAGAATTACAAAATTCTGCTGTTGATCGTACACAATATTCAGACGTATATTTAGATTTCTACCATAATTGTTACACATATATCGAATCGATCTGCAAACACTATGCCAACAGAATGAATCGAGTCGCTAAACGCACATTCTCCCTAATATGTACGCTCGTGAAATTGATCGGCGTCGACGGCCTTGCTGTGGCCCGGCCTCGGTGGCTGGTACACGGCCGGGACAGGCGCCGTATTGCCCACCGGCTGCTGCTGATTCTGGCGCATTTGGCCGGCACGCCGGTGCGGCGTCAGAAACTCGAACATGCTCTGGTTGTGCTGGGCGAGCATCTTGGTGAGGTCGCAGGGCATGGGATCGGTCCAGAAGAAGTCGTGGTTCAGAGCAGAGTCCGAGTCGATGCGCTTGTTCGGGTCTAGGGTGAGCATCTTGTCTAGGAGGTCGCACGCGTAGGGGTCCCTGATGTAGGGCTTAAGACGCTCGGTTACCTGAACAATATTGGAAACGATCTAAATTTATTAACATAAAATTGAACCAGCGCACACAGGAGAAAGTATGAATTGATATAGAGATTCGTCGATTAGAGTAATATAAGTAACTCACTTTTCTCTTTTGATCTTTTATGAGTTCCATTTTGTTGAAAAGACCCAAGCTTACTACGCTTGGCCAAATCTCATCTGTTATCGAACCACATAGTTGCGAAATGAGGTTCAGTTGCATCTGCTCTGTTCTGCCCTGTAAAATTGGTGACCTAAATGAAATAAAAATTATTGATTAACGCTTATTCTCAGTGCAACTTTTTACAAGAAATATAAGTTTTTCTGATTGAAAAATAATATTATTACCTAGTCCACATTTCGGCCATAATACATCCAGCGCCCCACAGATCAACGGGAGGCCCATAATTTTTATCGCCTAACAACAATTCTGGTGGTCTATACCATAAAGTCACTACCCTATTTGTGTACCGATTTGGCTGGCCGTTTGCTTTTATGCTGAAGGCGCGAGCCAAGCCGAAATCGGCTAGTTTTAAGACGCCTGTTTTAGTTATCAGCACATTTGCAGTTTTCAAATCTCTGTGAAGAATCTGAAAAAAGAAACACATTGTAAAATTGTACTTTGCTTCAGCTCTATAAAGCTTTTTGTTAAAATTGGTTTTCTATACATAATATTTATTTTCTACTTGATTAAAGTATGTTCCATTTATTTTACAAGATAAATTTTGATTATAAAAAAAATTTTGTATTTGATATTTACCTTGTTAGTGTGTATATAGTATAACCCGCCGAGTAGTTGGTGCATCACTTTTTTAATTTCACCCAAGTTGAATTTGACAGTAGTGTTTGACAACAAGCCCGCAAGATCATGCTCACAAAACTCGAATATCAAGTAAAATGTTGAGCGAAATCTATTATGTATGGTCGCTATATATTACATAAACGAATATAAATTAAAAAGAATAAATGTTCACAAAAATAATTATTCTTATTATAAATCATATAGCTTACCTTTGGTTCTGCAAATCTCGATTAAATGAACAATATTTTGGTGTTTTAAAAGTCGCAAAATTCGGAGTTCACGTAGGGCCGTTATTGGAAACTGTAAATAAAAAAATTTTATTAGTTAATTTACAATTCAAAATTATAATCTAACGCAAATTTTGTTTCGTTGCAAAAATTAACAATTTAATTAATGTGAAAACTTACACCTTCGATTTCGTTGTCCATAAAAATTCTCTTCATAGCTACAAACTTATTTGCGTCTTCACGGTCTCTTGCCTTGAAAACCTCCCTACAATAAAACACAATTAATTGAGTGTTTTAACAATAAGAATATCACGTTACACATTATTTTAAATAACTTACCCAAATGTCCCTTGGCCAATTTTCGCAACTTTCTCATATTTCCCTGCTAGATCACAGAATTGGAAATCATACGCCTCAACGTACTTTTGTTTATCTCTCATATTCATTTTAAAGCTTAAATAAAATAATCAAGTAACCAAATATCTTTATATTTTTGTAATTAAGAATTGTTTAAACTTTTTAAAACTATCGAGAATTTTAACAAAACTTATGTATATACAATATTAAATATACATAGATCACTGAACTATACTGAACAATTTATACAAATAACTATATTATACAAACATACATTTTACATTTGGCATACACGAGGTGATCACAGCCGTGTCGATGTCGAGACTGACGGAGTTTTCGCTTTTAGTCCTACAAGAAGCCTAAAGCCGTCAAGCAGTTCTTAAGTCTGGGGCGGAGTTTTCCGACCATTAACAGAGATGGAACCGAATGAAGGCCACTACCTAAGGTAACCGGCTGTATTATGGGACAGATGTTGATGGCATGCTTGATATATTCGAGGTTTTTAAATAAATATTAGTTTAAATATTGAAAATTTTTATATTATTCGAATGTTTGATTCTTTCCAAAGTAAAAGCCACAGGTTTTGGGTACAAATAAGGTTTAAACAAAATTATTGAAAGGAAAAATGGGGGTAACCAGTGTGTCCATATTATGAAACACCGTTTTAGAGTTATGTCCTGGGTGTCTCATGCGTTTTGTCCGTATTATGAAACAGGCCTGTTTGTGTTTAAGAGTGTTAAGGTGTTTAGTTTTAAATTTTGCCTGTATGTATAAGAGTTTCGAGATTATGGAATAAGTAGATTTATAGTTGGTCTGTTTCGATCTGTAAATGGTTGCAGGTTATGGAGCATTCAGGATTGAAGCTGGATCTATCTGCGTATACGTGTTTTGAGGTTATAGGGTATTCAACAAGTTCGGCCTGTCTGTGAATAAATGTATTGCGGTTATTGACATCTTCTCCGAGAGCTTTAAGCATCCTAGACAGCATATATATATAGCTTGATTTTTTTCCTGTCACGAATTTACGAGCGTAATCATCCGCAAAAGTGTAAATAGATGGTTTTAATCTTTCTGCAGAACCCACAAAAGTGTAAATTGTTGGAATTAATCTTTTTAAGAAATACGATAATTTTTACACTTTATAGAAAGTTTAAAATGTACATTTTAATCTTTGTCAAAAGTGTGAATTGATGGAATCAATCTTTTTAAGAGATGCGATAACTTTTTACACTTTACAAAGTTGAAAATGTACATTTTAATCTTTTTTTAAAAGTGTGAATTCATAAAATTAATCTTTTCAAGATATACGAAAACTTTTTACACTTTACAAAGTTTAAAATGTACGTTTTAATCTTTGTCAAAAGTGTAAAATTATAAAATTAAACCACATAGAGAATAAAATCTTCAATTTGATAGTGTTTTTGACAGTAAAATAGACGTAAGTTAGCTGAAACTACCAAATTTTACTCAACTATGTGTTTTTTAAAAATAATAAATATTTGTTGATTAAAAATTGTTAAAAACAGAGCAAATTCGTTAATAGAATTACTTAGTATGAACTTTGTCATGGATATTTACAAAATATTTCAGCTAACTAATGTTGAAAATGCCTCAAAGAGCGTATCTTAAAAGTTTGATTGAAAACTTAAATAATGAGAAAACAGCAATTGATGAAAAATAATAAAAAATGTAGCTTTACTTTATAATACATTGCTACAAATTTACCAAACTTTATTATATTTATAACAATAAATTACAAGCTTTTAAAAGAAAGTATAGATTATTTTGAACCTGAAAAACAAAAGAAGGCTTTCTTTTATTTAATTTTCACAGCCTTTAAACGATCGAAATTAGGCGAAATAATGTGAAATTACAATAAATAGCCTTGATTAAACTATGAAGTTTTGTAGCTTAAAATTTAAAATATGATTATATTGCTGTTGTTACTTGTAAAGGAAGATTGCACCAGCTTTTGAAACGTTAAAAGAATTTCGAAATTGTTCAACAAAATCACCCGAGAGCCACCTTTAATCATACTACATTAAGTATTTTGCTAAATTAAAGTTAAAAAAGTAATTTTAAACTTTAGGACCCAAAACTATTTTGAAACTGCTAATAAAGATTATTTGAGTCACAAACAAATTTTCAGCATAAATCGCCTGACATTTCGAAGAGATATTTGCCGACAAAGGCGTGCGTCTTATTATTAGTATAGGGGTAAAATGTACGAGAGCGCTGCCGTTGACATCACGTCGTCATATGTGCCGGGGAAGAATCCGTGCCCGGTAGGACCCGAGCCTCGCACGAACGAAGGATCGGCGAATCGGCGTTTATGAGCACCAGGTAGGTAGTGGCCTTTCTTCAGTTCCGTCTCTGTTTGTGGTCGGAAAACTCCGCCCCAAACTTGAGACCTGCGCTACGGCTTTAGGCTTCTTGTAGGACTAAGTGCGAAAACTCAGTCAGTCTCGACATCGACACGGAAGTGATCACATCGTGTATGCCAAATGTAAAATGTATGTTTGTATAATATAGTTATTTGTATAAATTGTTCAGTATAGTTACAGTGATCTATGTATATTTAATATTGTATATACATCATTTTTTTTTAAATCCCCGATAGTTTAAAGAAGTTTAAACAATTCTAAATTACAAAAATATAAAGAATTTTGGTTACTTGATTATTTTGTTTAAGCTTTAAGATGAATATGAAAGATAAGCAAAAGTACGTTGAGGCGTATGCTTTCGAATTCTGTGATCTAGCAGGAAAATATGAGAAAGTTGCGAAAATTGGCCAAGGGACATTTGGGTAAGTTATTTAAAATAATGTGTAACGTGATATTCTTATTGTTAAAACACTCAATTAATTGTGTTTTATTGTAGGGAGGTTTTCAAGGCAAGAGACCGTGAACACGCAAATAAGTTTGTAGCTATGAAGAGAATTTTTATGGACAACGAAATCGAAGGTGTAAGTTTTCACATTAATTAAATTGTTAAATTTTGCAACGAAACAAAATTTGCGTTAGATTATAATTTTGAATTGTAAATTACCTAATAATTTTTTTATTTACAGTTTCCAATAACGGCCCTACGTGAACTCCGAATTTTGCGACTTTTAAAACACCAAAATATTGTTCATTTAATCGAGATTTGCAGAACCAAAGGTAAGCTATATGATTTATATAAGAATAGTTATTTTTGTGAACATTTATTCTTTTTAATTTATATTCGTTTATGTAATATATAGCGACCATGCATAATAGATTTCGCTCAGCATTTTACTTGATATTCGAGTTTTGTGAGCATGATCTTGCTGGCTTGTTGTCAAACTCTAATGTCAAGTTCAGCTTGGGTGAAATTAAGAAAGTGATGCAGCAACTACTCGACGGGTTATACTATATACACACTAACAAGGTAAATATCTAATACAAGATTTTTATTATAATCAAAATTTATCTTGATAAATGGAACATACATTAATCAAGTAGAAAATAAATATTATGTATAGAATAACCAATTTTAACAAAAAGAAAAGCTTTATAGAGCCGAAACAAAGTACAATTTTACAATGTGTTTCTTTTTTCAGATTCTTCACAGAGATTTGAAAGCCGCAAATGTGCTCATAACTAAAACAGGCGTCTTAAAACTAGCCGATTTCGGTTTGGCTCGCGCCTTCAGCATAAAAGAAGACGGCAAGCCAAATCGGTACACAAATAAGGTAGTGACTTTATGGTATAGACCACCAGAATTGTTGTTAGGCGATAAAAATTATGGGCCTCCCGTTGATCTGTGGGGCGCTGGATGTATTATGGCCGAAATGTGGACAAGGTAATAATATTATTTTTCAATCAGAAAAACTTATATTTCTTGTAAAAGGTTGCACTGAGAATAAGCGTTAATCAATAATTTTTATTTCATATAGGTCACCAATTTTACAGGGCAGAACAGAGCAGATGCAACTGAACCTCATTGCGCAACTATGTGGTTCGATAACAGCTGAGATTTGGCCAAGCGTAGTAAGCTTGGGTCTTTTCAACAAAATGGAACTCATAAAACATCAAAAGAGAAAAGTGAGTTACTTATATTACTCTAATCGACGAATCTCTATATCAATTCATACTTTCTCCTATGTGCGCGCGTTCAATTTTACGTTAATAAATTTACATCGTTTCCAATATTTTTCAGGTGACCGAGCGTCTCAAGCCCTACATCAGGGACCCCTACGCGTGCGACCTCCTGGACAAGCTGCTCACCCTCGACCCCACCATGCGCATCGATTCGGACTCCGCTCTGAACCATGACTTCTTCTGGACCGATCCCATGCCCTGCGACCTCACCAAGATGCTCGCCCAGCACAATCAGAGCATGTTCGAGTTCCTGACGCCGCACCGGCGTGCCGGCCAAATGCGCCAGAATCAGCAGCAGCCGGTGGGCAATACGGCGCCTGTCCCGGCCGTGTACCAGCCACCGAGGCCGGGCCACAGCAAGGCCGCCGACGCCGATCAATTTCACGAGCGTACATATTAGGGAGAATGTGCGTTTAGCGACTCGATTCATTCTGTTGGCATAGTGTTTGCAGATCGATTCGATATATGTGTAACAATTATGGTAGAAATCTAAATATACGTCTGAATATTGTGTACACGGAGAGAATTATCCGATAAAAATTACCGTAAAAATCACGGCAACCGTGAGACATTGTGCATTTCCAGGACTTTTTTATATGTATTTTATAAAATTATTACTTTTTATTCTATAAACTTTATTATATGAATAATAAATTTTACCTTACTGCATGGTAAATTTGACTGCTACTTAAAATTTATTAAGAAGTTGTAGAAAAAGTGCGGAGAAATATGCATAATTTTTACCGTTCAGTCACTATAAATTTTACCCTGAAGTCAGTATAAAGTCGCGGCAGCTAGCTTCAAGATGTCGGTAAAACAGACTCATGTTTCGCATAGTAACTGTAAGCGCCTGCATTCGCCGCATGTACGTTTAACCTTCGTTTGCACCTTGACCTCGTGGAGGGTTTTTTATTAGTTATATCACTATAGTACTTATTTAATGTATAAAAGTTTGTTAGGATTAATAAATGATCTATGGTTCTAAATCGTATAAGATTTATATTTCCCTATACATAAAAAATATTTTATTTGTTAAAGCTCATAGAATGTTGCTATGTTCATAACAACTCTAAAATCTATATTTTTGTAAAAATAAAGATAATAACGTAAATTTTTCACGAATTAAATTTTTTGTTGATTGTATTTATCATTGTATTGCACCATATTGTATGAATTTCATTATTGTATTCTAGGTTAAAACCTTTTGAAATTAATTTTATTATGAAGATAAATAACGATCTAAAAAATGTTAAATTGTCATATTTTTATTATGCAAGTGCGATATTTACATTTATGTATACATAACTTAACCTATAATTTTATATCAAATTTATTTCTTCTGCAACAGATCCAATAAAATAATTACACTTCCTAAATAATAAATAAATAAGTCAGCGTAATTATAAAAAACAATCCTTAAAAATATTATATAAGATTATACTACTTAAAAATAATATTAGTTGTACTACATTATATCAGGCCATTTTTGCCCTTCTGTACTAGAATTTTTACCGTTCAGTTTAGCAAAATTCATCGTGTGAACTTAGTAAAATATACTCAGATGGCGCTATGTCCCGCTCTTACTATTACTGACCAGTAATTTTTACCGTAAATTTCATTGTAATTTTTACAAGAAAATTATCTCTGTGTACGATCAACAGCAGAATTTTGGAATTCTAATCTTGTTTGATATTGATGCATATGTAACAAAAATATGTAACTATGTATGTATTCTCGATGTAACAATCTTTAAATAACTAATATTTTACATCTTTATTTATTATTAGTCTTCTTTTAAATTATACTGCCAATAAGATGAATAAAATCATCGATTTAATAAAAACGCTTTTCAAATATAGGAAGATTCTGTTATATTCGATATATACAACAAATACAGGCTGTTGCTCATAGTGCACAAGATACTTTTTGTAATAAACATCTGGATTGCGCGTTTTTGTATGCCTATAGATGTCCTAATATTCAACGCGGGTCAGCAATATTTAAATTCATGTATTTAACTAAGAGTATTTTCAAAAAATACTTTGTAAATACATTTCTGAAATACTTTTCTGAAATACTTTTCTGAAATACTCTTCTGAAATACTTTTCTGAAATACTTTTCTGAAATACTCTTCTGAAATACTTTTCTGAAATACTTTTTATATATAAAATATAAAATGTTATATATAATTATATATAATAATATATAAATTTGTCTTTATAATAAAGCATAATCATATAAAATTATATATAATCGCGGATCATAATATATAATTATATATATCTAATTATTTATTATTTGAACCTACATTTTGGTAATATCGTCAAATTCTTTTATGTATGAATGGATGTGCATCCATCAATAGCCCAAATCATTCGATTCGCGAAATGACTAAACAAATAATTAATAATTTTAGGCAATTCGGTTTGTGCAGAACGTTTAAGGCATTTTGGGTTTTACTTGGGCATTTCGCAAATCACCTGATTTCGACTTTTATTGATAACACACATACGCACACAAACACACACACACATACACAAACAAACAAACACACACGTACATACAGACTGTTTCTAAAATAGTATATTTTGACTCGTAATATCTCAAACATGTTTGTAGCTAAACTTTTGTTTTACCAACACAAAGCTTCCTCTATGAGGAAGCAAAAGTCTTTTGCTAGAGAATGGATGTAATAAGTTAAAATAGTTGACTAAAAGAGTTTTAATTTAAACTTTTTCATATAAATATATTAACCTGTTGTAACGTTATGAACTAAAAAAACCGATAACGAAAAATGCATGAAAAACTACTGAATTTAAGGAGCTGAAAATTCTCAAATTTTTATGCATTTTTCGTCATTATTTTGGAATATTCACAACTTTGCGAGAGTAAATATCATTTCTATAGCAAAAAATTGCAGTTATGATTCGAACTATTTGGAATACAAAAGATCAAATATATTGACCCCAAGGGTCTATAAGATGAAACTACGACAGCTAGGCATCATTTTTAGGTACCAGAAACAACTCCTTTAAGCTTCATCGAAAACAAACCGCTTTCCGCATGTTGTAAACTCTCCTTGTAAGTTATTTCTGATAAATCTACCAAATTTCAATGAAATATACAAATGCGTTCATAGTTATGGTCATCACAAAATGTGATCATACAAGATGCATATATAAAATTTGTAATCGTATTTCATTCTCTAAAATAAAATTACGCCTTCTTTTGAAGAAATGTCCTTTTTTACTAATCTAATGTATAAACTTATCTACTGTAATATACAAAAAGCGAGTGTATGTGCGTGCGTGTGTATGTGCATGCGTGTGTGTGTGTGGATGTGGATCAATAGTGTTTTGAATATTGACCGTCAAAATTAATGTTTCAGGGCTCATGTTTTTGTTTCATTCAAGGAAGTGGAGTCAAAAATATTCTTTTTTATTTTCAATTTGTTTTTGATT
Organism: Gastracanthus pulcherrimus; assembly: GCA_949152435.1. Classification (NCBI taxonomy): domain Eukaryota; kingdom Metazoa; phylum Arthropoda; class Insecta; order Hymenoptera; family Pteromalidae; genus Gastracanthus; species Gastracanthus pulcherrimus. The sequence continues at coordinate 11,846,307 of OX424575.1, forward strand.
TTCTAGTGACTTATCGGTTTTTGAGTGTTCGGTTTGCAGTTTTATTGGTATGTTTCAAATAATATTGTCGATTCAGTTTCAATGCATTGGCATGAGCATACAATTGTCTATCTTTTTCAATCTGAAATTTTAAATAATCTATTTATTTCCTTCATTTTGTAACACTCGGTAATGTCTTCTTACCAATCAATGATAAAAAAAACAAATTATTTAGTTTGAAGAAGCTAAATGCCAATGCATTGGCAGTGGTTTTTTAAGACTAGTATAGTCGGAATTCCCAAGGCCTAAAAATGTTTAGATGTTAAACAGTGCATTCACAGTAGGGAGCGAATGATGTAAATTTTTGGTAGCATCTCGGACCCACGGGTATCGCAAGTATAACTCGGAAGTTACATCTGCGCACTAGCATTGGCACTGGCATTCTACGAGTATATCGAAAATTTGCTTGCATCCGAGGGGCCATCGTGGACGCGCGCAAAAATCCAGATACATGCAGAGACTCGTGATACCAGTGGGCTGAAGTAGATGCGAGTAGTTTACTCGCACGCGCATGAACAGTTACGTCTGTTAAAAAGTTTTTTAAAATCACCCGTGTTCTCCTGGTTACCCTTGAACACAGGTGAACTCGTCTCTGTCTATGCCAATAGTTGCTCGCAATCCGAGTGCTGCCGAGGACACGAGAAATTAACGCGAGTTTGGTTGCCTCCTCGTGTTGCACGCGCAGTGCCCGAAAGTAGCCAAGGCAGACTGTTGTACCGACATGTATCATGGCCGCCCTTGCGCAACTCTTGCGCGTAGGCCTCTAGCCCGAGGGTTACCTCGGGCTGCCTCGGGTCCCCTTGGGTGCTCGTGTTTCGCTCGGGTACTAGGGGAACGCTAGCCGTCCGCTCGGGTACGAGGGAACGCTAGCGGTCCGCTAGTCCGCGCGGGGAACGCTAGTATAGTAATAGTATACCCTAGGGGAACTCGAGCGATCCGCTAGGGCGCGCGGGAACGCTTGTGCGTGCGAGGGATGCTCATGCCGCGAGGTTGGCCATGGGTTCGTTCCGAATTTCTTTTGAAATTTTCCTTACTCGACGGCCGATCGCGGTTTTGTCCAGAATCAAATTAGGTTATGTAGATCAAAATAAAAAAGTAAATAAATATTCACTGGGCACTGCAGGACTTCACTAAAGGAAAATCTGCTGCTGTTTATCAGATAAGTTATCTTTTAACTGCTTATCTATTTATAATTAGGTAATCTTCATTTTTTTATGAGAGAAATATATTTAAAGTCATTGACTTTTTGTTATTGTCAAGAAATTTATACATTTGAAAAATGCAGATTACCTTAGATTTATTGATTGTCAAAAATATTGAGTACTTGCTTTGTTTTAAATATTAAAAATTATTTTTAGTATTTCCGAAGGCTCAAAAGTATTTCACACAGAGACGATGATCCTGATACTTATGGATTTGTTCAACCCTGCTTTTTAGAGTGGTGAGTAATTTATAGTATTACCTATGCATTAGGACACGTAGAATTAAAATTTTTATAAATTCCTAATTATGAAGGCAGATCCATGACTTATATTTTAGTAGCTATAAAAATTCTTTATAGTTTGGATGGTGTAACAGACAAAGAAATTAGTCAAATAGAAGGCAAAAGAAACAGGCTTTTACATTTTTTTTTAAATTATTGATTTTTAAATGCTAGATATATAAAACAAAAAACCCAAGTTACCCTCGTAATTTCTAAAATAATCTCAAGATTCATGCATAACACGATAAATATATATGCTTTTCAGATTTTTATATTTTAATCATTTGACTCTATGTTCATGCTAAATATAACTGCATTTAACTTACAGTATTGCATGGGTTATTAAGACACGACTGTAATTTATATATAATAATACATTTGCATGTGCAGCCACATACTATGAAAGGTAACTGTACATTTTATCCTATAATTTTATATACTTACACACATTTACTTATAACATCTGAATTTTACAGACTTTACTTACTTCACAAAACCTTTAAAACTAAAATCAAGCATCGAGAGATTGGAACAAAAAAAGATTTCAATACACCTCAGCCTTTCAATCCTAATAAAAATGAAATTGGTATAGCATCTTGATCTTTCTTAAGCACGAGATATACTTAGATCTGAAGCACTACCGTCAAAATTGCATTTTCTCAGAATGTACAACTTATGCTCGCTGAAAAGTCGTCAAATTACACAGGTTTAATGCAGTACACTGCGAGGGCTTGTATGCCAAGCCTCAAGTCTAAACAATCCACCAGTTTTGAAATATTAAATTATTTACAAATTTTTTAGTTCAAAAATGCATTATTTAAAAACTAGTCAATTGTCCACTCTTGAAAATTGGTGTATATGCCTTCAGAGTATAGTATTATCATATCTGTATAGTATCTTGACTTTTCTTAAGCACAAGGTATACTTAGATGTGAAGCACTACCGTCAAAATTGCATTTTCTCAGAATGTACAACTTCTGCTCGCTGAAAAGTCATCAAATTACACAGGTTTAATGCAGTGCACTGCGAGGGCTTGTATGCAAAGCCTCAAGTCTAAACAATCCACCAGTTTTTAAATATTAAATTATTTACAAATTTTTTAGTTCAAAAATGAATTATTTAAAAACTAGTCAATAGTCCACTCTTGAAAATTAGTATACATGCCTTCAGAGTATATTATTATTATATCTGTATAGTATCTTGACTTTTCTTAAGCACAAGGTATACTTAGATGTGCAGCACTACGTCAAAATTGCATTATCTCATAATGTACAACTTCTGCTCTCTGAAAAGTCATCAAATTACACAGGTTTAATGCAGTACACTGCGAGGGCTTGTATGCCAAGCCTCAAGTCTAAACAATCCACCAGTTTTGAAATATTAAATTATTTACAAATTTTTTAGTTCAAAAATGAATTATTTAAAAACTAGTCAATAGTCCACTCTTGAAAATTAGTATACATGCCTTCAGAGTATATTATTATCATATCTGTATAGTATCTTGACTTTTCTTAAGCACAAGGTATACTTAGATGTGAAGCACTACCGTCAAAATTGCATTTTTTTAGCAATGTACAACTTATGCTCGCTGAAAAGTCGTCAAATTACACAGGTTTATTGAAATACACTGCGAGGGCTTGTATGCCAAGCCTCAAGTCTAAACAATCCACCAGTTTTTAAATATTAAATTATTTACAAATTTTTTAGTTCAATAATGCATTATTTAAAAACTAGTCAATTGTCCACTCTTGAAAATTGGTGTATATGCCTTCAGAGTATAGTATTATCATATATCTGTATAGTATCTTGACTTTTCTTAAGCACAAGGTATACTTACATGTGAAGCACTACCGTCAAAATTGCATTTTTTTAGCAATGTACAACTTCTGCTCGCTGAAAAGTCATCAAATTACACAGGTTTAATGCAGTGCACTGCGAGGGCTTGTATGCCAAGCCTCAAGTCTAAACAATCCACCAGTTTTTAAATATTAAATTATTTCCAAACTTTTCAGATTAAAAATGGATTACTTAAAAACTATTCAATAGTCCACTCTTGAAAAATGGTATACATGCCCTCAGAGTATATTATTATCATATCTGTATAGTATCTTGACTTTCCTAAAGCACAAGGTATACTTAGATCTGAAGCACAACCGTCAAAATTGCATTTTTTTAGCAATGTACAACTTCTGCTCACTGAAAAGTCATTAAATTACACAGGTTTAATGCAGTGCACTGCGAGGGCTTGTATGCCAAGCCTCAAGTCTAAACAATCCACCAGTTTTTAAATATTAAATTATTTCCAAACTTTTCAGATTAAAAATGGATTACTTAAAAACTATTCAATAGTCCACTCTTGAAAAATGGTATACATGCCCTCAGAGTATATTATTATCATATCTGTATAGTATCTTGACTTTCCTAAAGCACAAGGTATACTTAGATCTGAAGCACAACCGTCAAAATTGCATTTATTCAGGAATGTACTACTTCTGCTCGCTGAAAAGTCATCGAATTACACAGGTTTGATGGAATACACTGCAAGGGTTTGTATGCCAAGCCTCAAGTCTAAACAATCCACCAGTTTTGAAATATTAAATTATTTACAAACATTCAGATTAAAAATGGATTATTTAACAACTAGTCAATAGTCCACTCTTGAAAATTAGTATACATGCCTTCAGAGTATAGTATTATCATATATCTCTATAGTATCTTGACTTTTCTTAAGCACAAGGTATACTTAGATGTGGAGCACTACCGTCAAAATTGCATTTTTTTAGCAATGTACAACTTCTGCTCACTGAAAAGTCATTAAATTACACAGGTTTAATGCAGTGCACTGTGAGGGCTTGTATGCCAAGCCTCAAGTCTAAACAATCCACCAGTTTTTAAATATTAAATTATTTCCTAACTTTTCAGTTTAAAAATGGATTATTTAAAAACTGGTGGATTGTTTAGACTTGAGGCTTGGCATACAAACCCTCGCAGTGTATTCCATCAAACCTGTGTAATTCAATGTCTTTTCAGCGAGCAGAAGTAGTACATTGCTGAAAAAATGCAATTTTGACGGTAGTGCTTCACATGTAAGTATACCTTGTGCTTAAGAAAAGTCAAGATACTATACAGATATGATAATAATATACTCTGAAGGCATATACACCAATTTTCAACAGTGGACAATTGACTAGTTTTTAAATAATCCATTTTTTAACTAAAAATAATTTAATATTTAAAAACTGGTGGATTGTTTAGACTTGAGGCTTGGCATACAAGCCCTCGCAGTGCACTGCATTAAACCTGTGTAATTTAATGACTTTTCAGTGAGCAGAAGTTGTACATTGCTAAAAAAATGCAATTTTGACGGTAGTGCTCCACATCTAAGTATACCTTGTGCTTAAGATAAGTCAAGATACTATAGAGATATATGATAATACTATACTCTGAAGGCATGTATACTAATTTTCAAGAGTGGACTATTGACTAGTTGTTAAATAATCCATTTTTAATCTGAATGTTTGTAAATAATTTAATATTTCAAAACTGGTGGATTGTTTAGACTTGAGGCTTGGCATACAAACCCTTGCAGTGTATTCCATCAAACCTGTGTAATTCGATGACTTTTCAGCGAGCAGAAGTAGTACATTGCTGAATAAATGCAATTTTGACGGTTGTGCTTCAGATCTAAGTATACCTTGTGCTTTAGGAAAGTCAAGATACTATACAGATATGATAATAATATACTCTGAGGGCATGTATACCATTTTTCAAGAGTGGACTATTGAATAGTTTTTAAGTAATCCATTTTTAATCTGAAAAGTTTGGAAATAATTTAATATTTAAAAACTGGTGGATTGTTTAGACTTGAGGCTTGGCATACAAGCCCTCGCAGTGCACTGCATTAAACCTGTGTAATTTAATGACTTTTCAGTGAGCAGAAGTTGTACATTGCTAAAAAAATGCAATTTTGAGGGTAGTGCTTCACATGTAAGTATACCTTGTGCTTAAGAAAAGTCAAGATACTATACAGATATATGATAATACTATACTCTGAAGGCATATACACCAATTTTCAAGAGTGGACAATTGACTAGTTTTTAAATAAAGCATTATTGAACTAAAAAATTTGTAAATAATTTAATATTTAAAAACTGGTGGATTGTTTAGACTTGAGGCTTGGCATACAAGCCCTCGCAGTGTATTTCAATAAACCTGTGTAATTTGACGACTTTTCAGCGAGCATAAGTTGTACATTGCTAAAAAAATGCAATTTTGACGGTAGTGCTTCACATCTAAGTATACCTTGTGCTTAAGAAAAGTCAAGATACTATACAGATATGATAATACTATACTCTGAAGGCATATACACCAATTTTCAAGAGTGGACAATTGACTAGTTTTTAAATAATGCATTTTTGAACTAAAAAATTTGTAAATAATTTAATATTTCAAAACTGGTGGATTGTTTAGACTTGAGGCTTGGCATACAAGCCCTCGCAGTGTACTGCATTAAACCTGTGTAATTTGATGACTTTTCAGCGAGCAGAAGTTGTACATTCTGAGAAAATGCAATTTTGACGGTAGTGCTTCACATCTAAGTATACCTTGTGCTTAAGAAAAGTCAAGATACTATACAGATATGATAATACTATACTCTGAAGGCATATACACCAATTTTCAAGAGTGGACAATTGACTAGTTTTTAAATAATGCATTTTTGAACTGAAAAATTTGTAAATAATTTAATATTTCAAAACTGGTGGATTGTTTAGACTTGAGGCTTGGCATACAAGCCCTCGCAGTGTACTGCATTAAACCTGTGTAATTTGATGACTTTTCAGCGAGCAGAAGTTGTACATTCTGAGAAAATGCAATTTTGACGGTAGTGCTCCACATCTAAGTATACCTTGTGCTTAAGAAAAGTCAAGATACTATAGAGATATATGATAATACTATACTCTGAAGGCATGTATACTAATTTTCAAGAGTGGACTATTGACTAGTTGTTAAATAATCCATTTTTAATCTGAATGTTTGTAAATAATTTAATATTTCAAAACTGGTGGATTGTTTAGACTTGAGGCTTGGCATACAAAACCTTGCAGTGTATTCCATCGAACCTGTGTAATTCGATGACTTTTCAGCGAGCAGAAGTAGTACATTGCTGAATAAATGCAATTTTGACGGTTGTGCTTCAGATCTAAGTATACCTTGTGCTTTAGGAAAGTCAAGATACTATACAGATATGATAATAATATACTCTGAGGGCATGTATACCATTTTTCAAGAGTGGACTATTGAATAGTTTTTAAGTAATCCATTTTTAATCTGAAAAGTTTGGAAATAATTTAATATTTAAAAACTGGTGGATTGTTTAGACTTGAGGCTTGGCATACAAGCCCTCGCAGTGCACTGCATTAAACCTGTGTAATTTAATGACTTTTCAGTGAGCAGAAGTTGTACATTGCTAAAAAAATGCAATTTTGACGGTAGTGCTTCACATGTAAGTATACCTTGTGCTTAAGAAAAGTCAAGATACTATACAGATATATGATAATACTATACTCTGAAGGCATATACACCAATTTTCAAGAGTGGACAATTGACTAGTTTTTAAATAATGCATTATTGAACTAAAAAATTTGTAAATAATTTAATATTTAAAAACTGGTGGATTGTTTAGACTTGAGGCTTGGCATACAAGCCCTCGCAGTGTATTTCAATAAACCTGTGTAATTTGACGACTTTTCAGCGAGCATAAGTTGTACATTGCTAAAAAAATGCAATTTTGACGGTAGTGCTTCACATCTAAGTATACCTTGTGCTTAAGAAAAGTCAAGATACTATAGAGATATGATAATAATATACTCTGAAGGCATGTATACTAATTTTCAAGAGTGGACTATTGACTAGTTTTTAAATAATTCATTTTTGAACTAAAAAATTTGTAAATAATTTAATATTTCAAAACTGGTGGATTGTTTAGACTTGAGGCTTGGCATACAAGCCCTCGCAGTGTACTGCATTAAACCTGTGTAATTTGATGACTTTTCAGCGAGCAGAAGTTGTACATTCTGAGAAAATGCAATTTTGACGGTAGTGCTTCACATCTAAGTATACCTTGTGCTTAAGAAAAGTCAAGATACTATACAGATATGATAATACTATACTCTGAAGGCATATACACCAATTTTCAAGAGTGGACAATTGACTAGTTTTTAAATAATGCATTTTTGAACTGAAAAATTTGTAAATAATTTAATATTTCAAAACTGGTGGATTGTTTAGACTTGAGGCTTGGCATACAAGCCCTCGCAGTGTACTGCATTAAACCTGTGTAATTTGATGACTTTTCAGCGAGCAGAAGTTGTACATTCTGAGAAAATGCAATTTTGACGGTAGTGCTCCACATCTAAGTATACCTTGTGCTTAAGAAAAGTCAAGATACTATAGAGATATATGATAATACTATACTCTGAAGGCATGTATACTAATTTTCAAGAGTGGACTATTGACTAGTTGTTAAATAATCCATTTTTAATCTGAATGTTTGTAAATAATTTAATATTTCAAAACTGGTGGATTGTTTAGACTTGAGGCTTGGCATACAAACCCTTGCAGTGTATTCCATCGAACCTGTGTAATTCGATGACTTTTCAGCGAGCAGAAGTAGTACATTGCTGAATAAATGCAATTTTGACGGTTGTGCTTCAGATCTAAGTATACCTTGTGCTTTAGGAAAGTCAAGATACTATACAGATATGATAATAATATACTCTGAGGGCATGTATACCATTTTTCAAGAGTGGACTATTGAATAGTTTTTAAGTAATCCATTTTTAATCTGAAAAGTTTGGAAATAATTTAATATTTAAAAACTGGTGGATTGTTTAGACTTGAGGCTTGGCATACAAGCCCTCGCAGTGTACTGCATTAAACCTGTGTAATTTGACGACTTTTCAGCGAGCATAAGTTGTACATTCTGAGAAAATGCAATTTTGACGGTAGTGCTTCAGATCTAAGTATATCTCGTGCTTAAGAAAGATCAAGATGCTATACCAATTTCATTTTTATTAGGATTGAAAGGCTGAGGTGTATTGAAATCTTTTTTTGTTCCAATCTCTCGATGCTTGATTTTAGTTTTAAAGGTTTTGTGAAGTAAGTAAAGTCTGTAAAATTCAGATGTTATAAGTAAATGTGTGTAAGTATATAAAATTATAGGATAAAATGTACAGTTACCTTTCATAGTATGTGGCTGCACATGCAAATGTATTATTATATATAAATTACAGTCGTGTCTTAATAACCCATGCAATACTGTAAGTTAAATGCAGTTATATTTAGCATGAACATAGAGTCAAATGATTAAAATATAAAAATCTGAAAAGCATATATATTTATCGTGTTATGCATGAATCTTGAGATTATTTTAGAAATTACGAGGGTAACTTGGGTTTTTTGTTTTATATATCTAGCATTTAAAAATCAATAATTTAAAAAAAAATGTAAAAGCCTGTTTCTTTTGCCTTCTATTTGACTAATTTCTTTGTCTGTTACACCATCCAAACTATAAAGAATTTTTATAGCTACTAAAATATAAGTCATGGATCTGCCTTCATAATTAGGAATTTATAAAAATTTTAATTCTACGTGTCCTAATGCATAGGTAATACTATAAATTACTCACCACTCTAAAAAGCAGGGTTGAACAAATCCATAAGTATCAGGATCATCGTCTCTGTGTGAAATACTTTTGAGCCTTCGGAAATACTAAAAATAATTTTTAATATTTAAAACAAAGCAAGTACTCAATATTTTTGACAATCAATAAATCTAAGGTAATCTGCATTTTTCAAATGTATAAATTTCTTGACAATAACAAAAAGTCAATGACTTTAAATATATTTCTCTCATAAAAAAATGAAGATTACCTAATTATAAATAGATAAGCAGTTAAAAGATAACTTATCTGATAAACAGCAGCAGATTTTCCTTTAGTGAAGTCCTGCAGTGCCCAGTGAATATTTATTTACTTTTTTATTTTGATCTACATAACCTAATTTGATTCTGGACAAAACCGCGATCGGCCGTCGAGTAAGGAAAATTTCAAAAGAAATTCGGAACGAACCCATGGCCAACCTCGCGGCATGAGCATCCCTCGCACGCACAAGCGTTCCCGCGCGCCCTAGCGGATCGCTCGAGTTCCCCTAGGGTATACTATTACTATACTAGCGTTCCCCGCGCGGACTAGCGGACCGCTAGCGTTCCCTCGTACCCGAGCGGACGGCTAGCGTTCCCCTACACTGTAAAAAATTTTGCGGAAGATCGCCGTATTTTTATGGAAAAATTGCACTCTTGAACGATGCAAAGTTACATGGATTGTGTGAAAGAACAGATTAACTGTAATTTTACTCTACTGAGCGAGGGTCCTTTTTTGCCAGCAGTATTTTTCTCGTGCTGGGCGATGCGATTTTACCGTGCGCATTCTGGAGCGTCTCCGGTAAAAGTACTTGAACGTGTAAAGTTCCCCTAACACTGTGTTTTCACTGGACATAGAAAGAATAAAAAGAGTTAGGCTATGTTACGTTGCACCATGGAAGCACGTGTTTTAGTTTCAGAGTTCTGTATTATTTTAATGGTGCCAAAAAGAATGTCAAGAATAGTCTATTTTAGAAAAAATCTATGTAGTTAAAAACTACATCAATTAATAATAGCATGTACTTTTGTAAGAATACTTCAATGTTTCATGAATAATTTGATACTGTTTTGTATACAAAAAATTATATTTTATACTTTTCCATAAGTTTTAGATAACTTCAGTTAGATAACTTAATTTTAGAAACTTAATTACCTATGTTTGTTCTAGTTTTATGCGCTGTATAAATTTTTTGTAGATTTACTATTATCACCGTTGGAAAAAACAAATTGAATAAAGTCAATTTTGTAAATTTATTACAGTAAGAGTAGAGTAAATCTGAGAATAGTAAATCAACAAATCATTTTTTACATTAAGAATTTTGAAAATTCATATGTACAATATATATATTTTTAATATTAAAAAATAAAAATTGTTCATTTCATTTCCTGCTTCACTGATTTACATTAAAAAATTGTTATATTGATTATTATGCGTAATATTATTTTTATTACGGTTCGAAACGCCTCATCGCTGTATTTTTACTACATGTCGTGTAAAGTTACAGCATTACGGTAATTTGTAAAGAAAATATGTTCTTACATGTAAATTTACCGCAATACCGTCACTTTACCATTTAAGTGGGATATTTACCACGCTCAGCGTAGGTCTCCACGCGTTCCCCACGCTCAACGATGTAATCTTCCGCAAAATTTTTTACAGTGTAGTACCCGAGCGAAACACGAGCACCCAAGGGGACCCGAGGCAGCCCGAGGTAACCCTCGGGCTAGAGGCCTACGCGCAAGAGTTGCGCAAGGGCGGCCATGATACATGTCGGTACAACAGTCTGCCTTGGCTACTTTCGGGCACTGCGCGTGCAACACGAGGAGGCAACCAAACTCGCGTTAATTTCTCGTGTCCTCGGCAGCACTCGGATTGCGAGCAACTATTGGCATAGACAGAGACGAGTTCACCTGTGTTCAAGGGTAACCAGGAGAACACGGGTGATTTTAAAAAACTTTTTAACAGACGTAACTGTTCATGCGCGTGCGAGTAAACTACTCGCATCTACTTCAGCCCACTGGTATCGCGAGTCTCTGCATGTATCTGGATTTTTGCGCGCGTCCACGATGGCCCCTCGGATGCAAGCAAATTTTCGATATACTCGTCGAATGCCAGAGCCAATGCTAGTGCGCAGATGTAACTTCCGAGTTACACTTGCGATACCCGTGGGTCCGAGATGCAACCAAAAATTTGCATCGTTCGCTCGCTACTGTGAATGCACTGTCTTACAATGTCAACAAGCAGGCGTATCTTCAGAAATGCAATTTTCAATTCTGTCTAAATATTGCGGAATTCGAGAGTCGAGTCAATATTGGAAAAAAAAATTATGGGTAAGAGGACATTTAACAAAAGGTTTGCGTCTACAACCAATGATTTATTTAACATATCTAATTATTGTTTTATAATCTTTCATTTAAGGAAGTATATAAGCCAAAGATGTACACACCAAGAGACAGGTTGCTATGAAGAAGATAGTCTTAGGAAACGTCTTAGAGGGGTTTCCAGTAACGACTATTCGGGAAATTTAAATTCTACAGCTTCTCGCGCATAAAAATATTGTACATTTAATTGAAATCTGTAGAACTTTGCATAATTTTTTTACATTACCGATTCGATTGCGATATATTATTATATTTATATAGTAATTGTAAATTTTTTCATATTTTGTTTCATACAGCAACCAGGGAAAATAACTTTAAGTCGATATTTTATCTGATTCTGGAATTTTGTGAGCACGATCTAGTTGGACTATTGGCAAACAAAAACGTCAAGTTCAAGCTCGCCAAAATGAAGATGATCATAAAGCAATTGTTGGATGGTCTATTCTATATTCATAAGAATATGGTTTGTATATTACTTCATTTTAAATTAAAGAATTATTATTTATTTAAATTATCTATTGATTTTCATTCTATCTAATAATTTTTCTGTTTGTCAAATATAGATTCTTCATCGCGATTTGAAGCCGGCAAACATTGTCTTGACGAAAACGGAAGTCTTGAAATTGGCTGATTTCGGCCTATCGCGGTTTTTCACCATCATGAAGATTGGCCAGGAAAATCGCTTGATAAATAAAGTCGTGACTCTCTGGTACAGAGCTCCGGAACTTATTTTAGGAGAAAGAAACTATGGTCCACCGGTTGATCTATGGGGTGCTGGTTGGATAATGGCTGAATTATGGACTAGGTAAATACTTAAAATATGATGCAAATCTTGAATTTGAATATTTTTTATGATTTTATTAATTCCAGTTACTTTCAATAATTTATTTCTGATTTTCATGAGAAAATGAGTGAATTAAAAATTATTCGACAGTTGCATACAGTTATGTATAGTAATATATAATTATATAGTGATATAGAGATAAAACGTATATAAAATCATATATGCACACACACGCATATATATATATATATATATATATATATATATATATATATATATATATATATATATATATATATATATATATATATATATATATATATATATATATATATATATATATATATATATAAATATATATATCTTCCTATATATATATCTTCCTATATTATATAGTTGTTTGTAAATCTTATATGATTTACGCCCTCCTCGCCCCTCCTCGACCCTCCTCGCACTTCATTTTGCCCTCCTCATTCTCCTCCTCAAAACAAGGTAAAATCGTTTAAAAAAATACGTTATTTTGATCTTATTTTTACCCTCCTCGCCCCTCCTCAACCCTCCTCTTTGTATCCTCCTCGTAGCCCTCCTCCCAGCCCTCCTCATGCCCTCCTCATTTACTTATTTCTATTATCATTTTTTATTTTAGTTTTTTTTTCTATATACATATTATACATATAAAAATTGTTTATAATAATAATTGTGAATCTTTATTAATTTATAAAATGTTTCATTCATTATACATATCAGTGCAGTTTATTCCATTTTACTGATTTTCTAATTCTTTGTTTTCATCAATAATATCTTGGTTTTTCTAAAATATAATAACTTTATAAATAATATTCAGTATTAAAAAAAAGTTTGTTTTAATTGGCTGAAGGTTAAGGGCAACTTAATGTAAATATTATTTGAAAATAGTATAATATAATAAAAAAAAAATTATAGGAAAGTAATAAACAAATTAAAAATCTAGATTAAAAATTATATATTATACAATGACCCAAACTTTTCAGCTTATTGAGTAGTAACTGTTATATAATACCTCAATCGGAAATATTTCTGATCCCAAAATTAGATCTTCTACTTCCATTTTATCAGTCTGCCAAAACTCCTTTCGGTAAAAACTCTTTTTCTCCCTACCTTCCGTTCTTTGCTCTGATCTGACGTCACTTCCGTTCTTTTCCCAATCATCATCAGGGTATACCTATATATATATATATATATATATATATATATATATATATATATATATATATATATATATATATATATATATACACATGAGTAGAGAAAACGGAAGTCACATATACAATAGCCATAGATTATGCGTTTATTTACACACACACAAAGTATATATATATATATATATATACTTTGTGTGTGTGTAAATAAACGCATAATCTATGGCTATTGTATACGTGACTTCCGTTTTCTCTACTCATGTGTATAATACACATATACTAATATAGACCATATATATATATATATATATATATATATATATATATATATATATATATATATATATATATATATATATATATATATATATATATATATATATATATATATATATATATATATAGTGCTTGCAGACAGTGCAGACGACAACCACAAAACCTGACCTATTATTAAAATCAAATTTTTAAGGATGAAGGGTGCGTTTGTGTCATTTGTATTATTAAAATAAAACGGGTTGTTTTTACGTGATTTGTTTTTAGTACCTGATGAAATCTGTGTACGACGATTTGTCGAAGCATCTGTTAAATATTTAATACTCCAATAGATATACTGTTTTTAACCCAAATTTTTGTTATTGACGAGGGTCTTTGTGAATCTTTGTACTCGTGTATGTGCTTCTTGTGTTTAAATGATTATTTGAAAATAACACATAAAATACTCATGTTCTATCCACATATAAAGTCAACGCTGGCTCAGAAGGGTCATTTTAATGAAATTATAAAACTATAATTAATCAAATGTTGGCAAGCTCAGGTTTATAATTACATTAAAAAGACTCTATTCACCCAGCGTTAACTTGATATCCGAATAAAATATAAGAATAATATAAGGTTCTTTCAAAGGAATTTTATTTAAATTTATTTTAAGTGAATTTTCATAATCAAATAGGGCTACGTAATGGTTTAGGTAAAGTTGCAAAAGATTACTTCAAGTAGTTTATAAGAAAATGGAGTCAATCAAACTTTCAAGTTACCCATACACAAATATTTATTTATTTGAAAGTAACGCATAATATACTCATGTTTTATCCAGATATAAAGTCAACGCTGACTAAAAAGGGTCATTTTAATGAAATTATAAAACTATAATTAATCAAATGTTGGCAAGCTCAGGTTTATAATTACATTAAAAAGACTCTTTTCACCCAGCGTTGACTTGATATCTGAATAAAACATGAGAATATTATAAGGTTCTTTGGAAGGAATTTTTTTAACATTTATTTTAAGTGAATTTTCATAATCAAATAGGGTTACGTAATGGTTTAGGTAAAATTGCAAAAAATTACTTCAAGTAGTTTAAAAGAAAATGGAGTCAATCAAACTTTCAAATTACCCATACACAAATATTTATTTATTTGAAAGTAACACATAATATACTCATGTTCTATTCAGATATAAAGTCAACGTTGGCTCAGAATGGTCATTTTAATGAAATGATAAAACTATAATGAATCAAATGTTTGCAAGCTCAGGTTTATAATTACATTAATAAGACTCTTCTCACCCAGCGTTGACTTGATATCTGAATAAAACATGAGAATACTATAAGGTTTTTTCGAAGGAATTTTATTTAAATTTATTTTAAATGAATTTTCATAATCTAATAGGGCTATGTAATAACCATTAGGTTTAGGTAAAATTGCAAAAGATTACTTCAAGTAGTTTAAAAGAAATTGGAGTCAATCAAACTTTCAAGTTACCCATACACAAACATTTATTTATTTGAAAGTAACACATAACTTTCTAAAAAGTAAAATCTTGGCAAGTATAAGTTTCGTTATTATCCAGAATATAAATTAAAAGAAATACGCTACAATTAAAATAGTAAACATAAACTAATATTCTATTTTTAAAATTTTTCAATTTTTTCGCGAATATTAAGAATTTCCAGTCTCTGGAGAAGTTGGGAAATCTATAAAAAATACCTTTCTAAAAAGTAAAATCTTGGCAAGTAATTGTTTTATTATTACCCACAATATAAATTAAAAGAAATATGTTATTAGCAAAATAAGACGTTCAATTATGAATTTCATGAATACGCTACAATTAAAATAGTAAATTTAAACTAATATTCTATTTAGAAAATAATATAGTTTTAAATATTTCCATTTTTTACTAATTCCGATAATCTCAAATGAACGCTAAAGAAATTAATTAAATCGATTAATAAATTGGCAAGTATTGTATTTTTATTTTTAAATCAATTTCCTTGTTTTATTAATTAGTATGAAGTATCTATAAAAAATACCTTTCCAAAAAGTAAAATCTTGGCAAGTATAAGTTTCATTATTACTCGCAATATAAATTAATAGAAGAATGTTATTACCAAAATAAGTCGATCAATTATGAATTTTATTTATAAACTCGAATTAAAATAGTAAAATTAAACTAATATTATATTTAAAAAATAATATAGTTTAAAATATTTCCATTTTTTACTAATTCTGATAATCTCAAATGAACGCTAAAGAAATTAATGAAATCGATTAATAAATTGGCAAGTATTGTATTTTTATTTGTATATCAATTTACTTCTTTTATTAATTAGTATGAAGTATACAAACTATTTAAAAAATATTATAGTTTAAAATATTTCCATTTCTAACTAATTCTTATAATCTCAAATGAACGCTAAAGAAATTAATTAAATCGATTAATAAATTGGCAAGTATAATATTTTTATTTGTAAATCAATGTCATTTTTTATGAAATAGTATGAAGTATACAAATTAATAATACCTTTCAAATTTAATATTGTAAGACATTAAATTTGACATAAATACATGTTGACAAGAAATAGGTCAAAAAGTCGAACCTCAAACACTGATCTATAATACTCTGGCTACATTACACTCTTGTTACATGTAGTGCGCATATGTCAATTAATTTCTATTATAGGTAAGCTAACTGAAACTTTTTGAAATCAAGCCAATATAATATTACGGACAAGCAGTTTATACCTTATCTATGGCTTTGACTTGCTGCCGTCGTTAATTGCTACGAACCTTAGGTAACTCGGGCACTGTTCGAGGTTATTTTTTCCAAACTCGAGCAATGTTCCAGGTTCAACTGTAGTTCAATATAAAATATAGTGCATTGACGGTCTCTTTAATTTCGACATATAACTATGAACATACTTGACGGACCCGTCGTCTCGAAGTTTACGGTGTTCGTAGAATAGAAGGTAATATTTCTAAGTAAAAGAAGTTAGAAAAATATACAAATAAAAATACAATACTTGCCAATATATTAATCGATTTCATTAATTTCTTTAGCGTTCATTTGAGATTATAAGAATTAGTTAAAAATGGTAATATTTTAAACTATATTATTTTTTAAATATAATATTAGTTTAATTTTACTATTTTAATTGTAGCGTATTCATGAAATTCATAATTGAATGTCTTATTTTGGTAATAACATATTTTTTTTAATTTATATTGTGGGTAATAATAAAACTTATACTTGCCAAGATTTTACTTTTTAGAAAGGTATTTTTTATAGATATAAGATACTGCGACTTTATTTTTTGTATTTTGGTAAACCTATTATTGCTGGAAAAGTGTATCTAATATGACGCTTGCAATATTATAAACTTAAAAAGTAAAAAATAGGTTAGTTTTTCGTCGTTGTCCATCGGGAGAGTATTCACTCTAAATAGAATGATTTATTTCACTCATTCTTCGAGTGGAATTTTACTCCGAATGAGTGAAATTTCACTTTAACGGGTTTAGCGTGTGACGAAAAAAAAATAGATATTATGTTATAAATTAATAAATTATTATGATAATTACGGCTTGCCTGCCTCCTGCCGAGCGGTTACACGGGCAGCTTTTTTATTGCACGAGGATGGGACTGCTAGAGCTGTGCTCTGGCGGAAAAAAGTGAATAATATTAGACTTTTAGTAAATAGTTCTTACCTTGTTTATTGGAGAGCATCAACGAAATTG
This sequence comes from Gastracanthus pulcherrimus, assembly GCA_949152435.1. Taxonomy (NCBI): domain Eukaryota; kingdom Metazoa; phylum Arthropoda; class Insecta; order Hymenoptera; family Pteromalidae; genus Gastracanthus; species Gastracanthus pulcherrimus. Next base: position 11,863,881 of record OX424575.1, read on the forward strand.
TTTATAATAATTATTATACTATAAGATAAAAGTACCCCTTATGGAACGAATTTCTGGAGGTTAAAGATTGCGGTCCGATTTAAGCTATTGTAAGGTCTAATAATGTTAAACTTTTGATATTTTTCGATAGGCTAATGATTAAAGATGAAAATGCGACCTGGTAAATGCAAATTAAACGTAAATTAAAATTACAACTGGTACGTGTTATGGAACGCAGATATTACGGCTTGTCCCCCTGTTCCATAACTCATGTCCCTATTTCGGAACAGATTAAAAATTTGTAATATTAAATTTGTAATTAATTATACAAAGTATTTGTTGATTTTAAAGAATAAGAAAAAGTCTAGACATTAATCAAAAATGAAAATATATAATTTTAGCCCAAGTAAGTAAGTTACATTACATACTTCATAATTTATTAATTTTTTAGTTTTTTATTTAATAAATAATTAACACAAATACACATATTCTTAGCATAACACGCATGTATACATTTAGTAATACTGATTTTACATAGTCTACGATTTTAAATAATTTATTGTTTTTCACGTTTGATTTTCATCTGATTCTCATTCATCTTTTCTTGCATTTCACGCATGTACTTCTTTTTCGCCCCTGCCAAATTCTTTTTTTCTTCTTGTAAACTCTTTCTCTTTGCTTTTTGTTCTTCCTTTATTTGTTGGGCTTGTTCTTTTTCCATCTGAGCCTTCCAGCACTCATCTGAGGTACCTACAGAAGGTAGTTTGGATTTTCCAGTAGTACCTAATTTAGCACGCTTTTTTTTAGGTAAGTATTCAGGAGGTAAGATAAAAGCATTGGTAAAACTCTTCTTTTGATCACTGATACTACCTAAATAAATGCACAGAGATTATATTGCATGATTGATGAAATGTATGTTTGTACAGAACGTATTGAGCTATAGAACAAATCAATTTGTATGACTCACCTGAATCTAGAGAAGGGATACTAATATTCTCTTGATTATCTTGAAGGTCACTTGATTCGTTACTTATTTGTTTACAAATCTTTTGTACATTTTCTTGTAACACAGGTAAAACATTTTCATTTTGAGGACTAAAAATTCTCTCAAACTGATCATCGATCATCTTGTCAGAGTTATCTGTTCTTTGGACGGTCACTTGAAGATTTGAATCAAGATTAGTAGTTATACCTGCATGATCATCGACTAAAGTTTCACAATTGTTTTTATTTATAACTCGAGGACTGGTAAACTCTTGTACGTCATCATTTGACACTGCGCTAATGACTTGAGAATCATTTACATCATTTATGCTATTTGCATTTTCATGAAGGTTTTCTGAAAAAATGAAAGATTATTAAAAATAAGTAATATATAAGTATTGTTATAAATAATTCTTAATAAATTTGTGCGAACCTTTTTGACACATTTTATAATCTACATTTTGTAACGTGGTTTTTCGTTACTCTGATTTATTTATTAGACTTTTGCTCGACACTTTACCGAATTTCTCTATATTAATGGGCGCCAGGTAAAGCGCGGCTAACTCTGCACGAGCCCTTTCCCAGAGGAAGTTCCGTGAAGTGGAAAATCAGGAATTACTAATTATATAATAAATACACACAATCTCACTCTTTAAATACCTAAGCATTATTACAGTTATAATACGCACGGTCGCCACATTTACAATTTTCGCACAATGAATCGGTCGCTATACAAATATGGCTACGCTAGCCCTTGCACGCGTCTCCCGCGACGACCAAATCACCACGTTTCCCGAGTTTTCCTGAATCGCGTAGTTTTCCCCACACTAATATTCGTAATTTTACTGCTGGCCCGACGCACACTGATCCTATACAACGGTGCCACACCACCACGAGTTTATTCTACTAACCCCGAGCACATGGCGGCAATGTACGATAGTTGTTCAGTAAATTTTTACCTATAAGTGCCGAGGGAAGCTCGACAATTACAGTCCTCTCACCGTCGCTAATCCTGGACGCCTAACGGTGCTCCTCACACTTGGGTCGCTATCTGTCCTTCGGATGAGAATCCCGCTGACAATGTCTGCCAATTTCAATAATCAAAGTGTTCGGACGCTACGTCTGTGACGTAATGACATGTCACGTTACTCGTAATTCGCACATGCGCCAATATTACATATAACAACGCGCAAATATTTGAATATACAAGCATGGATCTTGAAATGTAAATTTGTTAAGTCGATCCGTTCCTTTAACTGTAAATCACTCGATAGGCTCGGACAGGAAACTCAGAAATAACAACCAAAAGTTTAAGTGTCTCGCTAGAGTAAACAAGGCTATAAATATCAAAATATCGGATATCGCTCAATTCAATGTATAAAAGACCTCTATTGTAGAATTCACAGGAAAGCATGGAGAGTTTATTGCTTTCTCGTCAAGACGAGAGCCACGATAAGCTCGCAACAACACATGTGACCAAAGAAAGATCGTGGGAAAGCAACGGATGGAGAAAGAAGAGAAAGAGAGAGAGCACACACACACTCGTTCACAGAGCTCACGTACACGGCAAGTTAAAGACCAGAGTAAGGAGAGGGAAAATCCCGATTTACCCTTTGACCTTCGCTGATTGGCTACCACCAGAGAGCGAGGGTGGAGACACGGAGATCGCCACAAAATCACGAGGCGGAGAAACAGCAGAGGGGAGAGGAGATCGACAGTCAGACCCGAAACGCGAAACCAACAAGTTGTAGCTAACTCTAAGATTTTGAATATATAAAGCACTTAGACAGTTACTCTAGGTCCTTGTTTAATCAATAATTAACTGTTTGTCATTTAAAATCCTAAATCTTCTGTTAAGATCATTCCTTTAAGTTCACACATTCATATTCAATATATTTCAATAAATCGAACATTTATTTCAATTCATTTAAATTGCGCGCTCGTCAAACCACGTCGCTACTCGAGAATCGACGGCTCGGGATATCACAGTGGTGTCAAGCGGTGCGATATTTTCGACCCACAAAGTGCAAAAACATTAACAGTGCGCTAATTTTAAAAATATTAAGCCTCCGAAGAACTGCCAAGAAGGATTTTTTCACTTTTTTTACCCTTTTTTCCACTTGAGGGAAGAAAAGGCCAAGAAAGTTTTGTTTTCAGATATAACACTTCTCCATCCAAAAACGAGAGAGGAAACTTTACATCGAGATATATAAACATTTGAAAGGCGAAACCTAAGATTTTGAATATATAAAGCACTTAGACAGTTACTCTAGGTCCTTGTTTAATCAACTGTTTGTCATTTAAAATCCTAAATCTCCTGTTAAGATCATTCCTTTAAGTTCACACATTCATATTCAATATATTTCAATAAATCAAACATTTATTTCAATTCATTTAAATTGCGCGCTCGTCAAACCACGCCGGCACTCGAGAACTGTTTGTCATTTAAAATCCTAAATCTCCTGTTAAGATCATTCCTTTAAGTTCACACATTCATATTCAATATATTTCAATAAATCAAACATTTATTTCAATTCATTTAAATTGCGCGCTCGTCAAACCACGCCGGCACTCGAGAACTGTTTGCCATTTAAAATCCTAAATCTCCTGTTAAGATCATTCCTTTAAGTTCACACATTCATATTCAATATATTTCAATAAATCAAACATTTATTTCAATTCATTTAAATTGCGCGCTCGTCAAACCACGCCGGCACTCGAGAATCTACGGCTCGGGATATCACAACAGTATGAGGTACTACGGTGTGACGTAATGACACGTCACGATATTTGTGACTCAAATATTCGCCAGATTTCATACATCGAAACGCGCAAATATTCAAATCGGATAGGAGCTCTAAAATACATAGCGCACATTATTTAATAGATAGGTTTAACGAAAAACGTTAGCAAAATAAATCACTCGATAGACGCAAAGGCTCGGACCGGAAATACAAAAATAACAGAACGAAATTCTAAGGGGCTCGCTTAAATAAACAAGACCATAAATAATAAGTAAGAAGAAACCAACGGCACTGCTCTCGCTCGATACACACAAAGGGCCTCTCATAAATTAACAAGGAAAAGCGCGGAAATAAGAGTGTCCTTTATCGGTCGAAAAACAACACGACAAGCACTCGAGAAGAAACACGTGTGCTCATAAAAAAAAGGGTCGTGGGAAGCCGAGGATCGGAGAGCGAAAAGAGAGAGAAAGCACGTACCTACACTCAGTCCCAAATCAAGATCGAAGAGAGGGAAAAGCCCGATCGCCGCCCTTTGACCTTCGCTGATTGGCCAAGACTGGAGAGCGAGGGTGGAGACAAGGAGAGCGGCACCAGAGCGCGGGGTTGGGAAGCAGCGGAGAGGAGAAGACAACGGCAGTCCTGCCCGAGACGCGAAAGCCTTTATTTGTATTTTCAAATATCATTCTTGACAATATATAGAAGGACTTAAACGGTTAAGCTAAGTCCTTGTTTAAACTAAACTCCAGTATTTTATTTAGACTCCTTTTATGTCCTACTAAAAGCATTCCTTAAATTTCACATTAATAATATAAAATAATAATAATTATAATTCACGTGAATTCGTTTTAATAGGCTTTCAAATTACGCGCCCGTAGATCCACGCTACCATTTACTGACCCGACGGGCTGGGATGTCACAACGGTAACATTGAAGTTGGGTCGACATTCAATATTTTTAATTATAGGACGCAGTTTAATTCTGGGATCTATGCGTATAAAACAAAATATATGATTAATTGAAATAGTTTAGTATAATAACAGTTATATTGTAAATAGTAAATTGTAAATAGTAAAAATTAGTTTTGTAAATAGTAAAAATTAGTTTTGTAAATAGTAAAAATTAATTTTGTAAATAGTAAAAACTAGTTTTGTAAATAGTAAAAATTAGTTTTGTAAATAGTAAATTAAAATTGTAAATATTAAAATTAGTTAGTAGCGATGAGAGTTAAATAATCTGTTAAAATGATTAATAATAATTGATGACGTGTTTACCACCACCAGCCTTTTTTACTTCAAGCCAATATTGAAACAAACTGCTGTTCTCTGTATCATTGTTCCATACACCAGTGGCCTCTGTTTCTTTATAACTCTCGAGCATAGCATTAGATAAATTATTTTCTAGGGTCAGTAGGTGTTTCTTCATGTTTTCAGTGTCGTTATCTAAATTTGCTTGCTGAACTGGTTCATCTTTCTTATTTTTCTTTTTCGTTTTATGCAGTACATTGTATTCTATTGCTTCAAGATCTAACGGCACTAAACCAGCAGCTTTAAAGCCATTTTAAATTGTTTTCTTCTCATTGTCAAATGAATTCAAGGCTTGTTCTAGCACAGCTGGAACTTTAATATTGCAAAAAAACACTGTGTAACTTTATATTATGAATCAAAAGCAATATATTATTCAATTATTGTATTATAAGAGAATTTAGATATATAAGTATAGTAAACAAATCAAATCGTAAAAAATCAGCTCCTACCGTACAAACAAGCTGAGATTTCGGTGAATCTCGAGACACACACAATTATATATTTTTTATTAATTGTAATTACTGTGTATCAATATATATTGTTGTGTATTTTAAATAATAATACTTTAAGATATCGATACAATTTTTATAATTCTTATACGTATCATTATCATATTTTATTTTATTATATTTCAAACTGTTCCATTACGGGGTCATGAATTTAGGACTGTTTCATAAAGGGTACTTTTACCTTATGAATAATTTTATAGAATAGAAAGATTTTATTTATTTTAGAATACACCTTTTACAAGAATTTATTTTGAAGAAATTTATTTTACAAGAATTGTACACGTTGTGCCCACGATGGCATACAATAGTTATAACTTATTATAATAGGAAACTGTAGGAGCTTCGCGCAATAAGCGTTTGAGAGTAAAACTGGTCTATGTATGTATATATTTATATATATATATATATATATATATATATATATATATATATATATATATATATATATATACATACATAGACCAGTATATATATATATATATATATATATATATATATATATATATATATATATATATATATATATATATATATATATATATATATATATATATATATATATATATATATATATATATATATATATATATATATATATATATATATATATATATATATATATATATATATATATATATATATATATATATATATATATATATATATATATATATATATATATATATATATATATATATATATATATATATATATATATATATATATATATATATACATACATACATACATAGACCAGTATATATATATATATATATATATATATAGTAGTATACAACGTGTGCGTCGGAATGCGAAAATTATAACAATAGGTGATTACGCACTGCCGAAACTTCCAAACACGCAGCCGATTTCTCGAAATGCTTGTCTTTTCGTTTCAAAGGGAAAAACGGTAAATGTTATTACCTCCGGAGATTGTAATTATATATAGGTGTGAGACAATGAATGTCTGAGAGAACATCGCAGCGTATGTAATGTCTATTCGTCGAAGTAAATATTATGTAAAAGCGGTATACTTCAGCTAGATAATTACGAATATCATATGTAAACATAAACAAATATTGTATTTAGATTTAAGTTAATGTTTTATGTAAATATAAGTTAATGTTTTGTTTAAATAGCGCCTAATTTTCCGCGACCGAATTAATATTATAATGAAGTATGTTACCCTAGACTAATAGAGTTTAAGTTTTGAATGAATATATCATGTCCGAATTATATAACATTAGTACGTTAGGTATAGCGCGAGTTCGAGTCCTGTCGCGGCGAATTAAAATAGGAAAGGTTGGAAGTGGAGTGTCTGAGCTGACGAAGGAAGAGTCCGCGAGCTCCGCGGCAGAGGAGGTTCGAAATAGTGGGATAAATTATTGATAGAATATTATATTCGAATATTAAATCAAGTGTGCTGGATAGACGTATGACACTGGCATGTAATTTCCAGATCATAATTTTTTAACTAAGATTTGGACCCTCCGCTTTGCACAAGTCACCTTTACGTGCACGGATACAAAAGGGCGGATTCGTGCAGGTTTTGCAGGTCAATTACGTGCTCGGGGAGGTCGTAAGGCTGATCCGAGGCCGGTAGGCAGCGAGGTAAACGAGTGCAAGGCGGGGAGCAAAAGTCCGCCCTTCTAGGCCTCGATCCGTAAAATGACCGCCGCGTCGGTGGTGGGAAATAAAGAGGGAGGGGGTGAAAGGGACTTGGACTGAGCTAGAGAGCGAGTGGATACTTCACTTCGATAGCAGGACATTTGCGCGCGCACGTTTTTTGTTTAATCACCCGTTAGCGTTTGTTTAGCTTAAGGTCTTATTTCGTTTGTCGATTATTGCTATGTAAAATAAAATTTATATAAGAATAAAACTTCAGAAAAATCATTTTACTTCCCGTGAAAAATAACAACAAACAAAAAACTGACTGTGTGATTTACCATTTCTATTCCTACTCACACGCTTTAACCCGAACAGTATATATATTTATGTATGCAATTTTTAATACAAACTCCTGCATTGCAATTTTTTAACATTACTAACAAGAATGTGATGTTATTTATATAATATTAAAAATATGCTGAATATGTTATATTCTATATATACAGATATATATGAGATATAATAACTGCAAGATATGGTCCAAATGAATGGGATGCTGGGAATAATTATATTGATATAAGATAATGAGAATTTGTTTAAAAATTCTCAATATGTTACATGCTATATATACAGATATATATGAAAGATAATAATTGCAAGATGTGGTCCAAATGAAGGGGATGCTGGGAATAATTATTGATATAAAATAGTTGATGGTTGATGATTGAAGGTTGGTGACTGATGGTTGATGGTTGATGGTTGGTGGTTAATGGTTAATGGTTAATGGTTGATGGTTGATGATTGATGAATGATGATTGATGGTTGGTGGTTAATGGTTGATGGTTGATGGTTGATGGTTGATGATTGATGGTTGATGGTTGGTGGTTGGTGGTTGATGGTTGATGGTTGATGGATAGTGATGGGTAATTGATGATGGATAATGGTTGATGGTTGATGGTTTATGGTTCAAAAATATTGCAATTATACAAAAGAAAAATGAAAAATTGCTCTCTGCGTTTAACATGGTTGAGACTGTAGTTTGTATTAAAATTAAATAATGCAATTTTTAATACAAACTCCCGCACTACAATTTTTTAACATTACTAACAAGAATGTTATTAATATAATATTAAAAATATTCTGAATATGTTATATTCTATATATACAGATATATATGAGATATAATAACTGCAAGATGTGGTCCAAATGAAGGGGATGCTGGGAATAATTATTAATATAAAATAGTTGATGATTGAAGGTTGATGACTGATGGTTGATGGTTGATGGTTGATGGTTAATGGTTAATGGTTCATGGTTGATGGTTGATGGTTGATGGTTGATGATTGATGGTTGATGGTTGATGGTTGATGACTGATGGTTAATGGTTGATGGTTGATGGTTAATGGTTAATGGTTGATGGTTGATGGTTGATGGTTGATGATTGATGATTGATGGTTGATGGTTGATGGTTGATGGTTGATGGTTAATGGTTCATGGTTGATGGTTGATGGTTGATGGGTGATGATTGATGGTTGATGGTTGATGGTTGATGACTGATGGTTAATGGTTGATGGTTGATGGTTAATGGTTAATGGTTAATGGTTAATGGTTGATGGTTGATGGTTGATGGTTGATGATTGATGATTGATGGTTGATGGTTGATGGTTGATGGTTGATGGTTAATGGTTGATGATTGATGGTTGATGGTTAATGGTTGATGGTTGGTGGTTGATGGATAGTGATGGGTAATTGATGATGGATAATGGTTGATGGTTGATGGTTTATGGTTCAAAAATGTTGCAATTATACAAAAGAATAATGAAAAATTGCTCTCTGCGTTTAACAGGGTTGAGACTGTAGTTTGTATTAAAACTAAATAATGCAATTTTTAATACAAACTCCCGCATTACAATTTTTTAACATTACTAACAAGAATGTGATGTTATTTATATAATATTAAACATATTCTGAATATGTTATATTCTATATATACAGATATATACGAGATATAATAATTGCAAGATGTGGTCCAAATGAAGGGGATGCTGGGAATAATTATTGATATAAAATAGTTGATGATTGAAGATTGATGACTGATGGTTGATGGTTAATGGTTGATGGTTGATGGTTGATGATTGATGGTCGATGGTTGATGGTTGATGACTGATGGTTAATGGTTCATGGTTGATGATTAATGGTTAATGGTTAATGGTTAATGGTTAATGGTTGATGGTTGATGTTTGATGATTGATGGTTGATGGTTGATGGTTGATGGTTGATGGTTGATGGATAATGGTTGATGATTGATGGTTGATGGATAATGGTTAATGGTTAATGGTTGATGGTTGATGGTTGATGGTTAATGGTTAATGGTTAATGGTTGATGGTTGATGGTTGATGGTTGATGATTGATGATTGATGGTTGATGGTTGATGACTGATGGTTTATGGTTGATGGTTGATGGTTAATGGTTAATGGTTGATAGTTGATGGTTGATGGTTGATGATTGATGGTTGATGGTTAATGGTTAATGGTTAATGGTTAATGGTTGATGGTTGATGGTTGACGGCTGATGGTTGATGATTTATGGTTGATGGTTGATGGTTGATGACTGATGTTTAATGGTTGATGGTTGATGGTTAATGGTTGATGGTTGATGATTGATGATTGATGGTTGATGGTTGATGGTTAATGGTTGATGATTGATGGTTGACGGTTAATGGTTAATGGTTAATGGTTAATGGTTAATGGTTAATGGTTAATGGTTGATGGTTGATGGTTGACGGTTGATGATTGATGATTGATGGTTGATGACTGATGGTTGATGGTTGATGGTTGATGGTTGACGATTGATGGTTAATGGTTGATGGTTGATGGTTGATGGTTGATGGTTGATGGTTGATGGTTGATGGTTGATGGTTGATGGTTGATGGTTGATGATTGATGGTTGATGGTTTATGGTTCATGGTTGATGGTTAATGGTTAATGGTTGATGGTTGATGATTGATGGTTGATGGTTGATGGTTGATGGTTGATGATTGATGGTTGATGGTTAATGGTTAATGGTTAATGGTTGATGGTTGATGGTTGACGGCTGATGGTTGATGATTGATGGTTGATGGTTGATGGTTGATGACTGATGGTTAATGGTTGATGGTTGATGGTTGATGGTTGATGGTTGATGGTTGATGGTTGATGGTTGGTGGTTGATGGATAGTGATGGGTAATTGATGATGGATAATGGTTGATGGTTGATGGTTTATGGTTCAAAAATGTTGCAATTATACAAAAGAATAATGAAAAATTGCTCTCTGCGTTTAACAGGGTTGAGACTGTAGTTTGTATTAAAATTAAATAATGCAATTTTTAATACAAACTCCCGCATTACAATTTTTTAACATTACTAACAAGAATGTGATGTTATTTATATAATATTAAACATATTCTGAATATGTTATATTCTATATATACAGATATTATACGAGATATAATAATTGCAAGATGTGGTCCAAATGAAGGGGATGCTGGGAATAATTATTGATATAAAATAGTTGATGGTTGATGATTGAAGGTTGGTGACTGATGGTTGATGGTTGATGGTTAGTGGTTAATGGTTAATGGTTAATGGTTGATGGTTGATGATTGATGAATGATGATTGATGGTTGGTGGTTGTTGGTTGATGGTTGATGGTTGATGGTTGGTGGTTGGTGGTTGATGGTTGATGGTTGATGGATAGTGATGGGTAATTGATGATGGATAATGGTTGATGGTTGATGGTTTATGGTTCAAAAATGTTGCAATTATACAAAAGAAAAATGAAAAATTGCTCTCTGCGTTTAACATGGTTGAGACTGTAGTTTGTATTAAAATTAAATAATGCAATTTTTAATACAAACTCCTGCATTACAATTTTTTAACATTACTAACAAGAATGTTATTTATATAATATTAAAAATATTCTGAATATGTTATATTCTATATATACAGATATATATGAGATATAATAACTGCAAGATGTGGTCCAAATGAAGGGGATGCTGGGAATAATTATTGATATAAAATAGTTGATGATTGAAGGTTGATGACTGATGGTTGATGGTTGATGGTTAATGGTTAATGGTTGATGGTTGATGGTTGATGGTTGATGATTGATGGTTGATGGTTGATGGTTGATGACTGATGGTTAATGGTTGATGGTTAATGGTTGATGGTTGATGGTTAATGGTTAATGGTTAATGGTTAATGGTTAATGGTTAATGGTTGATGTTTGATGATTGATGGTTGATGGTTGATGGTTAATGGTTGATGGTTGATGGTTGATGGTTAATGGTTGATGGTTGATGGTTGATGGTTGATGGTTGATGGTTGATGGTTAATGGTTAATGGTTGATGGTTGATGGTTGATGGTTGATGGTTGATCATTGATGGTTGATGGTTGATGGTTGATGACTGATGGTTAATGGTTCATGGTTGATGGTTAATGGTTAATGGTTAATGGTTGATGGTTGATGGTTGATGGTTGATGATTGATGGTTGATGGTTGATGGTTGATGGTTGATGGTTGATGGTTGATGGTTGATGATTGATGGTTAATGGTTGATGATTGATGGTTGATGGTTAATGGTTGATGGTTGATGGTTGATGGTTGACGGCTGATGGTTGATGATTGATGGTTGATGGTTGATGGTTGATGACTGATGGTTAATGGTTGATGGTTGATGGTTAATGGTTGATGGTTGATGGTTGATGGTTGATGGTTGATGATTGATGATTGATGATTGATGGTTGATGGTTGATGGTTAATGGTTGATGATTGATGGTTAATGGTTAATGGTTGATGGTTGATGGTTGATGGTTGATGGTTGACGGTTGATGATTGATGATTGATGGTTGATGACTGATGGTTGATGATTGATGGTTGATGGTTGACGATTGATGGTTAATGGTTGATGGTTGATGGTTGATGATTGATGGTTGATGGTTGATGGTTGATGGTTGATGATTGATGATTGATGGTTGGTGGTTGATGGATAGTGATGGGTAATTGATGATGGATAATGGTTGATGGTTGATGGTTTATGGTTCAAAAATGTTGCAATTATACAAAAGAATAATGAAAAATTGCTCTCTGCGTTTAACAGGGTTGAGACTGTAGTTTGTATTAAAATTAAATAATGCAATTTTTAATACAAACTCCCGCATTACAATTTTTTAACATTACTAACAAGAATGTGATGTTATTTATATAATATTAAAAATATTCTGAATATGTTATATTCTATATATACAGATATATACGAGAAATAATAATTGCAAGATGTGGTCCAAATGAAGGGGATGCTGGGAATAATTATTGATATAAAATAGTTGATGGTTGATGATTGAAGGTTGGTGACTGATGGTTGATGGTTGATGATTGAAGGTTGGTGACTGATGGTTGATGGTTGATGGTTGATGGTGAATGGTTAATGGTTAATGGTTGATGGTTGATGATTGATGAATGATGATTGATGGTTGGTGGTTGATGGTTGATGGTTGACGGTTGATGGTTGATGGTTGGTGGTTGGTGGTTGATGGTTGATGGTTGATGGATAGTGATGGGTAATTGATGATGGATAATGGTTGATGGTTGATGGTTTATGGTTCAAAAATGTTGCAATTATACAAAAGAAAAATGAAAAATTGCTCTCTGCGTTTAACATGGTTGAGACTGTAGTTTGTATTAAAATTAAATAATGCAAGTTTTAATACAAATTCCCGCATTGCAATTTTTTAACATTACTAACAAGAATGTTATTTATATAATATTAAAAATATTCTGAATATTTTATTTTCTATATATACAGATATATATATATATATATATATATATATATATATATATATATATATATATATATATATATATATATATATATATATATATATATATATATATATATATATATATATATATATATATATATATATATATATATATATATATATATATATATATATATATATATATATATATATATATATATATATATATATATATATATATATATATATATATATATATATATATATATATATATATATATATATATATATATATATATATATATATATATATATATATATATATATATATATATATATATATATATATATGAGATATAATAACTGCAAGATGTGGTCCAAATGAAGGGGATGCTGGGAATAATTATTGATATAAAATAGTTGATGATTGAAGGTTGATGACTGAAGGTTGATGGTTGATGATTGATGATTGATGATTGAAGGTTGATGACTGAAGGTTGATGGTTGATGATTGATGATTGATGATTGATGGTTGATGGTTAATGGTTGATGATTGATGGTTGATGGTTAATGGTTAATGGTTAATGGTTGATGGTTGATGGTTGACGGTTGATGATTGATGATTGATGGTTGACGATTGATGGTTAATGGTTGATGGTTGATGGTTGATGGTTGTTGGTTGATGATTGATGGTTGATGGTTGATGGTTGATGGTTGATGGTTGATGGTTGATGGTTGATGGTTGATGATTGATGGTTGGTGGTTGATGGATAGTGATGGGTAATTGATGATGGATAATGGTTGATGGTTGATGGTTTATGGTTCAAAAATGTTGCAATTATACAAAAGAATACTGAAGAATTGCTCTCTTCATTTAACAGGGTTGAGACTGTAGTTTGTATTAAAATTAAATAATGCAATTTTTAATACAAACTCCCGCATTACAATTTTTTAACATTACTAACAAGAATGTGATGTTATTTATATAATATTAAACATATTCTGAATATGTTATATTCTATATATACAGATATATACGAGATATAATAATTGCAAGATGTGGTCCAAATGAAGGGGATGCTGGGAATAATTATTGATATAAAATAGTTGATGGTTGATGATTGAAGGTTGGTGACTTATGATTGATGGTTGGTGGTTAATGGTTAATGGTTAATGGTTGATGGTTGATGATTGATGAATGATGATTGATGGTTGGTGGTTAATGGTTGATGGTTGATGGTTGATGGTTGATGATTGATGGTTGATGGTTGATGGTTGGTAGTTGGTGGTTGGTGGTTGATGGTTGATGGATAGTGATGGGTAATTGATGATGGATAATGGTTGATGGTTGATGGTTTATGGTTCAAAAATGTTGCAATTATACAAAAGAATAATGAAAAATTGCTCTCTGCGTTTAACAGGGTTGAGACTGTAGTTTGTATTAAAATTAAATAATGCAATTTTTAATACAAACTCCCGCATTACAATTTTTTAACATTACTAACAAGAATGTGATGTTATTTATATAATATTAAACATATTCTGAATATGTTATATTCTATATATACAGATATATACGAGATATAATAATTGCAAGATGTGGTCCAAATGAAGGGGATGCTGGGAATAATTATTGATATAAAATAGTTGATGGTTGATGATTGAAGGTTGGTGACTTATGGTTGATGGTTGGTGGTTAATGGTTAATGGTTAATGGTTGATGGTTGATGATTGATGAATGATGATTGATGGTTGGTGGTTAATGGTTGATGGTTGATGGTTGATGATTGATGGTTGATGGTTGATGGTTGGTAGTTGGTGGTTGGTGGTTGATGGTTGATGGATAGTGATGGGTAATTGATGATGGATAATGGTGGATGGTTGATGGTTTATGGTTCAAAAATGTTGCAATTATACAAAAGAAAAATGAAAAATTGCTCTCTGCGTTTAACATGGTTGAGACTGTAGTTTGTATTAAAATTAAATAATGCAATTTTTAATACAAACTCCCGCATTACAATTTTTTAACATTACTAACAAGAATGTTATTTATATAATATTAAAAATATTCTGAATATGTTATATTCTATATATACAGATATATATGAGATATAATAACTGCAAGATGTGGTCCAAATGAAGGGGATGCTGGGAATAATTATTGATATAAAATAGTTGATGATTGAAGGTTGATGGTTGATGGTTAATGGTTAATGGTTGATGGTTGATGGTTGATGGTTGATGGTTGATGATTGATGGTTGATGGTTGATGGTTGATGACTGATGGTTAATGGTTCATGGTTGATGGTTAATGGTTGATGGTTGATGGTTGATGGTTGATGGTTGATGGTTGATGGTTGATGGTTGATGATTGATGGTTGATGGTTGATGGTTGATGGTTGATGGTTGATGGTTGATGGTTGATGGTTGATGGTTGATGGTTGATGACTGATGGTTGATGGTTAATGGTTAATGGTTAATGGTTAATGGTTAATGGTTAATGGTTAATGGTTAATGGTTAATGGTTAATGGTTAATGGTTGATGGTTGATGATTGATGATTGATGGTTGATGGCTGATGGCTGATGGTTGATGGTTGATGGTTGATGGTTGATGGTTGATTGTTGATGGTTGATGATTGATGGTTGATGGTTGATGGTTGGTAGTTGGTGGTTGGTGGTTGATGGTTGATGGATAGTGATGGGTAATTGATGATGGATAATGGTGGATGGTTGATGGTTTATGGTTCAAAAATGTTGCAATTATACAAAAGAAAAATGAAAAATTGCTCTCTGCGTTTAACATGGTTGAGACTGTAGTTTGTATTAAAATTAAATAATGCAATTTTTAATACAAACTCCCGCATTACAATTTTTTAACATTACTAACAAGAATGTTATTTATATAATATTAAAAATATTCTGAATATGTTATATTCTATATATACAGATATATATGAGATATAATAACTGCAAGATGTGGTCCAAATGAAGGGGATGCTGGGAATAATTATTGATATAAAATAGTTGATGATTGAAGGTTGATGGTTGATGGTTAATGGTTAATGGTTGATGGTTGATGGTTGATGGTTGATGGTTGATGATTGATGGTTGATGGTTGATGGTTGATGACTGATGGTTAATGGTTCATGGTTGATGGTTAATGGTTGATGGTTGATGGTTGATGGTTGATGGTTGATGGTTGATGGTTGATGATTGATGGTTGATGGTTGATGGTTGATGGTTGATGGTTGATGGTTGATGGTTGATGGTTGATGGTTGATGGTTGATGACTGATGGTTGATGGTTAATGGTTAATGGTTAATGGTTAATGGTTAATGGTTAATGGTTAATGGTTAATGGTTAATGGTTAATGGTTAATGGTTGATGGTTGATGATTGATGATTGATGGTTGATGGCTGATGGCTGATGGTTGATGGTTGATGGTTGATGGTTGATGGTTGATTGTTGATTGTTGATTGTTGATGGTTGATGATTGATGGTTGATGATTGATGGTTGATGATTGATGGTTAATTGTTGATAGCTGGTGGTTGATGACTGATGGTTAATGCTTAATGGTTAATGGTTGATGGTTGATGGTTGATGGTTGATGGTTGATGATTGATGGTTGATGGTTGATGACTGATGGTTGATGGTTGATGGTTGATGGTTGATGGTTGATGATTGATGGTTGATGGTTGATGGTTGATGACTGATGACTGATGGTTGATGGTTGATGGTTGATGGTTGATGGTTGATGGTTGATGGTTGATGATTGATGGTTGATGGTTGATGGTTGATGGTTGATGGTTGATGGTTGATGGTTGATGATTGATGGTTGATGGTTAATGGTTAATGGTTGATGGTTGATGGTAGATGGTTGATGGTTGATGATTGATGGTTGATGGTTGATGGTTAATTGTTGATAGCTGGTGGTTGATGACTGATGGTTAATGCTTAATGGTTAATGGTTGATGGTTGATGGTTGATGGTTGATGATTGATGGTTGATGGTTGATGACTGATGGTTGATGGTTGATGGTTGATGGTTGATGGTTGATGGTTGATGATTGATGGTTGATGGTTGATGGTTAATGGTAAATGGTTAATGGTTGATGGTTGATGGTTGATGATTGATGGTTGATGGCTGATAGTTGATGGTTGGTGGTTGATGGTTGATGGTTGATGATTGATGATTGATGATTGATGATTGATGGCTGATGGTTGATGGTTGATGGTTGACGATTGACGATTGATGGTTGATGGTTAATGGTTGATGGTTGATGGTTGATGGTTGATGGTTGATGATTGATGGTTGATGGTTAATTGTTAATGGTTAATGGTTGATGGTTGATGGTTGATGGTTGATGGTTGATGGTTGATGGTTGATGACTGATGGTTGATGGTTGGTGGTTAATGGTTAATGGTTAATGGTTAATGGTTGATGGTCGATGATTGATGATTGATGATTGATGGTTGATGGCTGATGGTTGATGGTTGATGGTTGATGGTTGATGGTTGATGGTTGATGATTGATGGTTGATGGTTAATGGTTAATGGTTGATAGTTGATGGTTGATGACTGATGGTTAATGGTTAATGGTTAATGGTTAATGGTTAATGGTTGATGGTTGATGATTGATGGTTGATGATTGATGGTTGATGGTTGATGACTGATGGTTGATGGTTAATGGTAAATGGTTAATGGTTGATGGTTGATGGTTGATGGTTGATGATTGATGATTGATGGTTGATGGCCGATGGTTGATGGTTGGTGGTTGATGGTTGATGGTTGATGATTGATGGTTAATGGTTAATGGTTGATGGTTGATGGTTGATGATTGATGATTGATGGCTGATGGTTGATGGTTGATGGTTGATGGTTGATGGTTGACGATTGACGATTGATGGTTGATGGTTAATTGTTGATGGTTGATGGTTGATGATTGATGATTGATGGTTGATGGTTGATGGTTGATGGTTGGTGGTTATGGATAGTGATGGGTAATTGATGATGGATAATGGTTGATGGTTGATGGTTTATAGTTCAAAAATGTTGCAATTATACAAAAGAATAATGAAAAATTGCTCTATGCGTTTAACAGGGTTGAGACTGTAGTTTGTATTAAAATTAAATAATGCAATTTTTAATACAAATTCCCGCATTACAATTTTTTAACATTACTAACAAGAATGTGATGTTATTAATATAATAATGATTGTATATTATAATGTATAGCATATATTATTCATTTTTAAAAGCAGTGGCGATGACTAACCAAATTAGTTATATTTTTAAATTTAAATTAGCATAAGTTCAAAAATATATATGTTTATTTAAAAGCTGAAATAATGATTAATTTAAGTTTTGGCGATTTTCGTATAAAATATTTTATATGGCGATAACTCAGCCAAATCGACTTAGAATCATAAAATTGGATTTTGATATTTATAAATTATAAATTAAATATATATTGTATTGAAAAGAAAAAAAAATATATTTTAAATTGTTTGGAATAAACTATATTTTTGATGCATATCTTAGGTTTATTACGAAATTTTTTTTTATGGTTTTAAATTTATAAAGCAGTGGCTATGACTCAATCTAATTAAATATATTTATAATATTAAATTATAATAAGTTATAAATATATAAGTATTTATTTTAAAACTGAAACATTAATATGGCGATTTTTTATCATTTTTGAAAATTGAAGTTTCACTTAAAAATATTTTCAGATTTTTTCTTGATCTTACTCTTTTGATGTGACATATAATTGACCATGACAAAATGCTTGTGAGCGTAAAAACAATCCAACTTTATCAAATGATTGCCCTCGTGATTTATTTATAGTCATAGCGATCCTATTTCGTGGTGATAATCCATTTCGTGTTAATGAATGTAAGAACTCTATTGGGATTGATCTTGTCAGTTCATCATCGGTTATTATACTACTTTAAACATACACTTTAATTAATTGCTATGTTTACAAACGCATATTGTTTTTACAATTATATATATATATATATATATATATATATATATATATATATATATATATATATATATATATATATATATATATATATATATATATATATATATATATATATATATATATATATATATATATATATATATATATATATAAAGTAGATATCTTCACGAATACTATCATTTTTGTTTTTTTTATGAAATAACTATTACATTTTAAGATCATTTAAAATATCAAAATATAATTAACATTGATATTTTAGTTTAAATAAAGAGAAAACAAATGTAAATGCAAAGGATGGAGAAGAAGCAAGAGAGCAAGCGAGAGAGAAGATCTTCTTTATCTCACAAGAAAAAGCTCGCGCCTCCAAATAAAAGGCCCGAGCGCCGCAAACTAGCTCCGCGCGCTTCTTTAGCGACGCCCCATGAGGACCTAATGAGAAGAAAAGCACGTGGGAGGAGGAAAGGGAGGAAACGCTCTTTCCTATTTGTCCTTTCTCATCCTCACTTCGCTTGCTCGACCCTTCTGCATAGAGGAGATACGGCGGAAAACTGTTTAAAAAGAGCCGGTCCGCAGGCTCTAAGCAGCATTCGCTAGACAAGCATCTCCGGAGCACTATCTGCTCTAGTACAGCTTTGTGTTTGATTCTCATTTGCTTAAGCAACTCTCGATCACTTACACTCGTTGAGTACAGCTAGGCTCGTGCTATAGAATAATATCTCGTTTTGCCACAAGCACCTCCGGAAGACTATCTGTTATAGTACAGCTTAAGCTTACGTTAGACTCCTAGTAAAAAGACTTAGCTTGTCCGAGCAACTCTCGATCACTTACACTGATTGAGTACAGCAGGGCCTGCTACAGATCTTTGTAGACAAATTGTATAGACAAATCGTTCAAATACATACTTTAATATCAGGGCAGACAATTTTAGTCGAAGACCCACGCATATTAAATATATATATTCATTTAAATATTTCGAGTAAAACAGCTTAAGGCTAAACGCCAAGGATTAAAAATCTAATTATTCAATTAAACGATTTGTCTTACAATAAAGAATTCATCAGATAATCAAAAGTAATTATATTTAATTTATATTGTATGGATTATTTAAAGGCTATTTCTTGTGTACAATTAGAATATATGATTTATTTGAATAAACAAAAAAATATAAATAAAAATATTCTCAATTTTTATAAACCTAAATAAAAACACATACATATACATATATACATACATATATATAATAAACACACCTCGTCCCTACTATCTAGGAGCGTACAGCATTAGTTAAATATATAAAATACATACATATACATATATACTATACATATATATATAATAAACGCACCTCGTCCCTACTATGTAGGAGCGTACAGCGTTTATTATAATATTAACGTATTAACAAATGCACCTCGTCCCTACTATCTAGGAGCGTACAGCATTAGTAAAATATATTAAAAAAATCGAACCGGCGCATTTTTGATAATAATAAGACATTGAAATTTAAATAAATGTAAAATGTATTGTGCGATAAATCATACATTTCTCTACATGATTCTTGAGAATTCTTCATTCAGTTGAATGTAAAGTTTGTATACAGTTGTTGATATTACTCTAAACTCACGTTATTTTGAGATTTTAAATGTCTCTGTTATATGCATAATATTATAAATATATTTTTTAAGTAGTCATTAATATTAATATTTTATTAGATAAATCAGATCTAAAACATTTTTTTCTATTTTGCATATGTCTTAGTTTAATCTAAAAATAATTATATAGGAGAGAGCCGTACACTATAAATAAGCATTCAGTATGAATATTTTTTATTTTTAGGCTACTACCGCTCAGTGGCGACGCCTCATGAAGTGAATTTAGCGTATGTTGATATTTTTTATAATATAATCTGCATCTGGTATTTTAAATTCTGACTACTAAAGTTTTCGAAGAAATAGCTGATTTGCCAATTTTTAGCGCATAAAACTTATTCTTCGAAATTTAAAATCGGTACTTTTGTATTTTAATATATACATAATTTTGCCCATTTAATTCGAACTCCATCACCTTTTTTTCAGAGAAGGCCATTCAAAGAATTAATCCTTTTTTGTAAAACCAATGACCGCGGCTCTAATCAATGGTTATGTAGTTAAAATTGCCTATAGGTTTTCTTTCTGGACACCAGTTTTTAATAATCTCAAAATCGTCACTTTTGCATGTTCATACATAAATAATTATTGTTGCGCATGCGCATATACCTCTAAATATTGTGTTACACAATAAATAAGTAGGTAGTAGAAGCGAAAATTACACCTCAAGTTGGTGTTCACGTGTATACTATAGAGCTTTCTTAGTTTGCGCACTAAACGTTACTATCCAGCATACTTATCGAGTAGGTAAGGTTAGGTCGCGTATTTGAGAAACGCACAGTGGATTACATCGACATTTATTTTCGAGTCAGACGCTACTTATACTTGTAGGACGCAGCAAGTATTTGTATTATATTTAAATAGTGCAAGTATTCTATGTTAACGATCTCGACGTAAAACGAAAGTTGTTCGTCGTCCCCTGTGTCGTCAAGATGTCTTCTCCTGACATCGGTGAAATCAAAGCTGTCACATCAAAGTACAAGTGGATAATTGATAACTTTTATGATTGCTGTGCAGATGTAAGAGATTCTGTAAAATCACCCACTTTCTCAGCGCTCAGTGTCGAAGAACTCAGCGAATGGCAGCTTTGGCTATTTCGGAAGGGCATCACAGGATTAGATAAAGACTATTTATCCATTACATTATTCAGTCTATGTGATATAAATTCACCGGTGACCGTTTCGTTTAACATTCTCAACAATAAAAATCAAGTTGTGGTAAATGAGAGAACTAACGAACATTTACCTGCGGATAAATATTGTTTTTGCATATCCGAATTTGTTAAACGAGATTTTATCATAGACGAGGCAAACGAAGTACTAAGTGATGGAAAACTGACGATTGTGTGTGAAATCTTTTTGACTGCTACTACTAGACACAAAGCAGCGCAGAAAAGAGAGTTATCGAAGTCAGAAATAGCAGAGGAAGAAAAATTCGATGCAACTAGACTGCGACTGCAAGGACTCGACAAATATGAGCGACTCATCAACGATAAACAATTGAGCGACGTAACCTTCACTGTCGAGGGCAAAACTTTGCAAGCACATAAATGTATACTGGTCCAAAGTAGTCCCGTGTTTGCCGCCATGTTCAAGATCCAGATGAAGGAAAAGTGCGAGAACGTAGTGGAAATCAAAGATATTAGTTACCCAGTCTTTCTGGAAATGCTTCGCTTTATTTACGCCGGCAAGGTCAACGATATCGAGACGATCGATGACGAGCTTTTGGCTGTAGCGGACAAATATTCGCTGGACGAGCTAAAGATCGTCTGCGAACAGTCGATGTGCGAAAATTTGAGTGTAAACAACGCAGTGGAAAGTCTTAAGATTGCTGAACAATATCGCACGAATACTTTGAAGGCTAAGGCGATCGAGTTTATCATTTCAAACGCCGATGAATTTGTAGAAAAATCGAAGTTTGGCTTATTAACTCAAGAACCAAATCTACTTTTAGAAATTTTCCGCGCGATGACGAAGAGGAAACAGTGAATCGTCAAAGAAATATCTGTTTTTTAATGATTTTAATTATTAAACGACAACAATTATCGAAATTTTACGGATTTTTATTATAATTAAGGATTTTATTGTAATTCATTTTTCCTGTAATTAATTTGTTATTAAAGATCATGCGCGAGAACGCAATGTGCGAAAATTTGAAGGTCTACCCGCTCCGATCAACATCGCGTGGAAACTTTGAGGTAGAGCTATGAAGTCGAGCAAGTTGCAGACAATAACATTAAAATGTATAGAATATCTGTTATCATGTAGCAAGATACTGAATATTACAGTTCACTCATTTTTGGTTATTAAACAGTTTTTGGATTATTCACCGAGTTATTCTGCGATTATCTGTCTATTAATAAATAAGCTTAGTCGTAACAATAAAATATTGTATTCATATTCATTAAAATATACCTTTCCTTTTCTTTATAGATATCCCTATAAATATTATATTTTTATACAAATCGCAAATTACAAAATATAAAATATATAAATTTATATTATATAAAAAAATATATAAATATATTATAATATGTAAATATATAAAATTATTGAATTTCTTTGTTTTCCTATATACATAGTAATTATATATTCACACAGATAATATCATTTTTGTTTGTATTTCGAAGATTTGATGTTTTATAATACAATAAATTATTTTATTATCTTATGAAGTATTTTTTTAGTACATGAATATACTACAATAATATTTCATTTATACACAAGGATGATATGTAGCGTAAAAATAATATGTATATATGTATAAGTGTACACCTAAGGTAGAGTGATTATTTGCGGAAACCACTAGCGTTTACTAGTTTTCTTCTGGTCGCTGTTTCCAAAATTCAAACTTAATATCAAAGTATTCATGATTGGGTGATCTATCATTCTATGTTCGTGAATATTTTTGTTACATTTTTCAATTACACGTCTTACCAGGGACAAAGATTGCGTAATGTTGTGTTAATGGATCGTATTATGCTATATGTCGGAGATTATCATTTTACTCAGAAAATATTTTTATTCAAGACTAATGAGAGCTTTTATATACACATAATAAAATACCTTTTAGTGAATCAATGATAATTATTTCGAATATAATAAAAAGAACGTTGATAGACAACTTTTAAAACATTGGTGTAGTTATATACTTCCCTGAAAACACACAATGTTATTAAAACGTTTTAAAAAGGTTACATCAAAACACCTTCTAACGTTTAGATGAATAATTTAAAAAAACCTTTTTATAAAGTTTAAAAAAGGTGCGAAATGTCCACATTTTGGTTTATTATAAAAGCTTTAAAAACGTTTTGCAAATGTTTGAACGGCAAAAATTTAAATGATTTAAAAATGGTTGAAAAATCTTTGAAATTAACGACATAGAATATATCGAATAGAATTCTTTAAATGGAATTTAATTACTAGATTACCATTTCAAAATTACTATTTTACTATACATAAATCTCGCGCATATTCTCACTACAATGTATAAAATATGCCGCGTGCTCTCCTGCCCGGTCGAAAATCGAACGTTCGGCGGCCCTTTTCCTGCCGCGCCGACCGCGAAAGAAGACGGTGATCTCTTTCTCACCCCGCAGGCACAATATCAGCCTTTACCAACCGTTGGAGAGGAAAATGCAGCTTCGGACGATTCTCCGCGAACGTCGTGCACTCCATATGTGATGGCTAATGAGCCGCCGAGGCGATCGAGACGCTTATCTCCGAGAGCACATTGTTCAAATCTCAGCTATACAGTTCACGCACGTCAGAAATATTAACTCTATTCTTCATACACGGGGTATCAAGTCTATATTTTACAATAAAGATTATACAAGTTACACTATAAGTGTCCCGATTATCTTAACGTACACACACACGACGTTAATATTAATTGGATCGAATGCTTGTTCTCGCTAACTTCATTGGAGGGTTTCAAATAAATTCGAACAAATTCGACCAGATATTTTTAACGTCCTGTGTATGATATAGCCAACCTATAAAACATTTACTTTCATATATTTAATATTACAACCAATGGTACTTTTTAGTTCAAAACTCTTACAATTTTAACCATGTATTTTTCGAAATATATGAGTTCGCTTTAGCGTTTGATTATCTAAATATTAATATTATATGTTCAATATAACTCACAATGATTGTTATTTGTTAAATTTATATATTTCGGTTTATACAATTTGCTTTTAAAATAAATAATGATTATTGTTAATATGAAAATATACATCACAATATGTAATATGAATATAGAAACATATATTTATTTATATATTTTCAACATTTAAATGAAATATATGGATTAACGTAATAACATTAATTATAACTATTTGAAACAAACAATTATGTTAACATACGTAAAGCTTTATTTATTATATAGTTAAATACAATAAAATCAATTGAAATGAATATTAGAGTAGTATATTATTATTGAATTATATATAACAAAATGTATTTGTACCACAACTAAAGTAAATATATCAAGATCTTTGTTAAAAATAGTTATTATTTAATAAAATGTCCTGTAAAAACAATAATTATAACTTAGCTTCGAAAATAACATAGTAGAGACATCTGGTAATTTTTTCTTGAACCGTGATCATATATAGAACATAGGGGCGGATCTTAGGGCCCAAATATTGATGGAAGGGCAGTGCGAGGGTGGAGAATACCGGAAAAGCGTGGGAAAGGCGAAAGCATAGGCGGAACCAGGAAGAAGATGCAAGAGGGACAAATTTTGGGACCTATGAGATGACCAAGCGTATCATCTACAGTCAGTCTAGCCTCAGCCTTCAAGCGAGGACAAAATAAAACAATTTCTACTCCGTTCGTCAACAAACTTAAAATTTTGTACAAACAATTCAGTGTTTATATTTTAGTGTTATATAACATTTCAAATAAAATAGCGTGTACTCAGTAAAATTTATAAACAAAATAAAATTTAGCGAATAAATATATATAAATCCAACATATATTTATTTATTTCAAATTAACACCTTTTTTCTTATTCATCCACATAAATTTTAATATCTTTCAAAAATAAAAACAGTGATCGGCAGTTCCTGAAACAATAGATCAGAGTAAGTAAATAAAAAAATTGCTATCTATATCTTTAAAATACTTTTACTTCTCTTCATTCACATTTTTTTCTAATCAGAATCCGATTAATCCCGGGTTTGATTAGAAAAGAAAAAGAAAAAGAAAGATTTTGAACCGACCAACCCGGGTCAGACCTTTCTTCTCGTACATTTCATAAATTATATGAACCGAGTGAATCAGGGTCAGTAATTTATGTTAAGCTCTTCTTTTATTTTCATATTTCCATACCTTTTAAATAATTTATTAATTAATAGATCTGGGGCCTGGCTATTATACGCAAGTGTAGGCCGAAAATAATTTGTAAATTTAAAAGTGTGTACGTTCAGACGTTACAGTTTTTCGACGAGAAACAATTTATTACAGCAAAGCTTGGTACACGTTGAAGGGCTTCGCGCAGGTGGTACTTTTCCAGCAATAAACAACCTTTTGAGAAAAGCTTACTGCGCGTATGGATTCGAAAAGTCTATTTTCGAGCCAAAACGCTGACAGTTTTTTTCCGCAAAAAATGCTATATTAGAGTAAGGCTTGGTGCGCGATGAAGATCTTTGCGCAGGTAAAAGTAAATGGCCCCATCAATAAACGACCTTAAGCGAAACTCTCACTGCGCACCGACAAACGAAAATTTCATTTTCTTCAGGCTGATACGCTGCCAGATTCTTTTTCCGCTAGAAACGAATTTATTACAGTAAAGCTTGGTGCACGTTGAAGATTCGCGCGCAGGTGGTAGTAAATTGTTTCCATCAATAAATAACCTTAGACAAAGGCTTACTACTCGCAAGTACTTGTAAATTTGATTGATGGTTGATGGTTGATGGTTGGTGGTTGATGGTTGATGGTTGGTGGTTGATGGTTGGTGGTTGATGGTTGATGGTTGATTGTTGATGGTTGATGGTTGGTGGTTGTTGGTTGATGGTTGATGGTTGATTGATAGTGATGGCTAATTGATGATGGATAATGGTTGATGGTTGATGGTTTATGGTTCAAAAATGTTGCAATTATACAAAAGAAAAATGAAAAATTGCTCTCTGCGTTAAACAGGGTTGAGACTGTAGTTTGTATTAAAATTAAATAATGCAATTCTTAATACAAACTCCCGCATTACAATTTTTTAACATTACTAATAAGAATGTGATGTTATTTATATAATAATGATTGTATATTATAATGTAAATCATATATTATACATTTGTAAAAGCACCTTTATTACAGTAAGGCATGCTGTGCATTGAAGAGCCTCGTGCTTCGTTTTCCAGTAATTATCGATGTGTTAGTGACAATATGACACCAGTTTCTAGAGATGTACTTTCTCGATAGCAAGATGGGAAAAATGTGTAGGCGTGGATAAGACCGACAGGGAGATGGTCCTTAATAAAATTCTGGGAGGCAAATTTCTGCAAGGCAAGCGTTTTTGTAAATTAAGGGAGGAGACATTTTTAACCAATCGCAGAATTTCTTGAAAAAGTGAAAGAAAGGGTAATCTCTTCTGTCGATATAAATACTAGGGCGCAAACTAGGGTCAGTTAGTAAATTTTCAAATTTCAAATAATACATCAACTTGAAATTTTGAAAGATAAATTCGAGATGGCATTAAATAGCAATACCAATTTGCTGTGATGAACTATTTCATACTTCTTTTTTTTTAATCTTTCTTTTTCTTTCTCATTTCGTAACGTCTCTACGAAATAAACATTTTCCTTCAAACTTTTACGCAATCCATAAAATCCTATACAAATGTAATATAGACGTTAGGACAAATACCTCAATAATTAAGTACCTGTGTTAGAATAGAATCGCTAAGACGAAAGTAATATTCTAGATAGGGCTAGACTAAGACCTATTGTATACACAGGTTTGCATTTTCCGGCCGGACCCGTAATAAAAGCCGACTCTTTCTTGAACTCGGGGCCAGAAGTCGCCCGTCAGCCGAAACGAATTTATTGCAGTAAAGCTTGGTGCACGTTGGAGTTTCGCGAGCAGGTGGTAGTAAATTGTTTCCATCAATAAATAACCTTAGACAAAGGCTTACTACTCGCAAGTACTTGTAAATTTTCTTTTCTGGTCGATACGCTGTCAGCCTTTTGCTACAAAAGCTTTATTACAGTAAGGCATGGTGTGCATTGAAGAGACTCGTGCTTCGTTTTCCAGTAATTATCGCTGTGCTAGTGACAATATGACACCAGCTTCTAGAGATACACTTTCTCGATAGCAAGATGGGAAAAACTTTTACGAAAAAAATGTGTAGGCGTGGATAAGACCGACAGGGAGGTGGTCCTTAATAAAATTCTGGGAGGCAAATTTCTGCAAGGCAAGCGTTTTTATAAATTAAGGGAGGGGAGGAGACATTTTTAACCAATCGCAGAATTTCTTGAAAAAGTGAAAGAAAGGGTAATCTCTTCTGTCGATATAAATACTAGGGCGCAAACTAAGGTCAGTTAGTAAATTTTCAAATTTCAAAAAATACATCAACTTGAAATTTTGAAAGATAAATTCGAGATGGCATTAAATAGCAATACCAATTTGCTGTGATGAACTATTTCATACTTCTTTTTTTTTAATCTTTCTTTTTCTTTCTCATTTCGTAACGTCTCTACGAAATAAAAATTTTCCTTCAAACTTTTACGCAATCCATAAAATCCTATATAAATGTAATATAGACGTTAGGACAAATACCTCAATAATTAAGTACCTGTGTTAGAATAGAATTGCTAAGACGAAAGTAATATTCTAGATAGGGCTAGATAAAGACCTATTGTATACACAGCTTTGCATTTTCCGGCCAAACCCGTAATAAAAGCCGACTCTTTCTTGAACTCGGGGCCAGAAGTCGCCCGTCAGCCGAAACGAATTTATTGCAGTAAAGCTTGGTGCACGTTGAAGTTTCGCGAGAAGGTGGTAGTAAATTGTTTCCATCAATAAATAACCTTAGACAAAGGCTTACTACTCGCAAGTACTTGTAAATTTTCTTTTCTGGCCGATACGCTGTCAGCCTTTTGCTACAAAAGCTTTATTACAGTAAGGCATGGTGTGCATTGAAGAGCCTCGTGCTTCGTTTTCCAGTAATTATCGCTGTGCTAGTGACAATATGACACCAGCTTCTAGAGATACACTTTCTCGATAGCAAGATGGGAAAAACTTTCACGAAAGAAATGTGTAGGCGTGGATAAGACCGACAGGGAGGTGGTCCTTTATAAAATTCTGGGAGGCAAATTTCTGCAAGGCAAGCGTTTTTGTAAATTAAGGGAGGAGACATTTTTAACCAATCGCAGAATTTCTTGACAAAGTGAAAGAAAGGGTAATCTCTTCTGTCGATATAAATACTAGGGCGCAAACTCGGGTCAGTTAGTAAATTTTCAAATTTCAAAAAATACATCAACTTGAAATTTTGAAAGATAAATTCGAGATGGCATTAAATAGCAATACCAATTTGCTGTGATGAACTATTTCATACTTCTTTTTTTTTAATCTTTCTTTTTCTTTCTCATTTCGTAACGTCTCTACGAAATAAACATTTTCCTTCAAACTTTTACGCAATCCATAAAATCCTATATAAATGTAATATAGACGTTAGGACAAATACCTCAATAATTAAGTACCTGTGTTAGAATAGAATCGCTAAGACGAAAGTAATATTCTAGATAGGGCTAGACTAAGACCTATTGTATACACAGGTTTGCATTTTCCGGCCGGACCCGTAATAAAAGCCGACTCTTTCTTGAACTCGGGGCCAGAAGTCGCCCGTCAGCCGAAACGAATTTATTGCAGTAAAGCTTGGTGCACGTTGGAGTTTCGCGAGCAGGTGGTAGTAAATTGTTTCCATCAATAAATAACCTTAGACAAAGGCTTACTACTCGCAAGTACTTGTAAATTTTCTTTTCTGGTCGATACGCTGTCAGCCTTTTGCTACAAAAGCTTTATTACAGTAAGGCATGGTGTGCATTGAAGAGACTCGTGCTTCGTTTTCCAGTAATTATCGCTGTGATAGTGAGAATATGACACCAGCTTCTAGAGATACACTTTCTCGATAGCAAGATGGGAAAAACTTTCACGAAAGAAATGTGTAGGCGTGGATAAGACCGACAGGGAGGTGGTCCTTAATAAAATTCTGGGAGGCAAATTTCTGCAAGGCAAGCGTTTTTGTAAATTAAGGGAGGAGACATTTTTAACCAATCGCAGAATTTCTTGAAAAAGTGAAAGAAAGGGTAATCTCTTCTGTCGATATAAATACTAGGGCGCAAACTAGGGTCAGTTAGTAAATTTTCAAATTTCAAATAATACATCAACTTGAAATTTTGAAAGATAAATTCGAGATGGCATTAAATAGCAATACCAATTTGCTGTGATGAACTATTTCATACTTCTTTTTTTTTAATCTTTCTTTTTCTTTCTCATTTCGTAACGTCTCTACGAAATAAACATTTTCCTTCAAACTTTTACGCAATCCATAAAATCCTATATAAATGTAATATAGACGTTAGGACAAATACCTCAATAATTAAGTACCTGTGTTAGAATAGAATCGCTAAGACGAAAGTAATATTCTAGATAGGGCTAGACTAAGACCTATTGTATACACAGGTTTGCATTTTCCGGCCGGACCCGTAATAAAAGCCGACTCTTTCTTGAACTCGGGGCCAGAAGTCGCCCGTCAGCCGAAACGAATTTATTGCAGTAAAGCTTGGTGCACGTTGGAGTTTCGCGAGCAGGTGGTAGTAAATTGTTTCCATCAATAAATAACCTTAGACAAAGGCTTACTACTCGCAAGTACTTGTAAATTTTCTTTTCTGGCCGATACGCTGTCAGCCTTTTGCTACAAAAGCTTTATTACAGTAAGGCATGGTGTGCATTGAAGAGACTCGTGCTTCGTTTTCCAGTAATTATCGCTGTGCTAGTGAGAATATGACACCAGCTTCTAGAGATACACTTTCTCGATAGCAAGATGGGAAAAACTTTCACGAAAGAAATGTGTAGGCGTGGATAAGACCGACAGGGAGGTGGTCCTTAATAAAATTCTGGGAGGCAAATTTCTGCAAGGCAAGCGTTTTTGTAAATTAAGGGAGGAGACATTTTTAACCAATCGCAGAATTTCTTGAAAAAGTGAAAGAAAGGGTAATCTCTTCTGTCGATATAAATACTAGGGCGCAAACTAGGGTCAGTTAGTAAATTTTCAAATTTCAAATAATACATCAACTTGAAATTTTGAAAGATAAATTCGAGATGGCATTAAATAGCAATACCAATTTGCTGTGATGAACTATTTCATACTTCTTTTTTTTTAATCTTTCTTTTTCTTTCTCATTTCGTAACGTCTCTACGAAATAAACATTTTCCTTCAAACTTTTACGCAATCCATAAAATCCTATATAAATGTAATATAGACGTTAGGACAAATACCTCAATAATTAAGTACCTGTGTTAGAATAGAATCGCTAAGACGAAAGTAATATTCTAGATAGGGCTAGACTAAGACCTATTGTATACACAGGTTTGCATTTTCCGGCCGGACCCGTAATAAAAGCCGACTCTTTCTTGAACTCGGGGCCAGAAGTCGCCCGTCAGCCGAAACGAATTTATTGCAGTAAAGCTTGGTGCACGTTGGAGTTTCGCGAGCAGGTGGTAGTAAATTGTTTCCATCAATAAATAACCTTAGACAAAGGCTTACTACTCGCAAGTACTTGTAAATTTTCTTTTCTAGTCGATACGCTGTCAGCCTTTTGCTACAAAAGCTTTATTACAGTAAGGCATGGTGTGCATTGAAGAGCCTCGTGCTTCGTTTTCCAGTAATTATCGCTGTGCTAGTGACAATATGACACCAGCTTCTAGAGATACACTTTCTCGATAGCAAGATGGGAAAAACTTTCACGAAAGAAATGTGTAGGCGTGGATAAGACCGACAGGGAGGTGGTCCTTTATAAAATTCTGGGAGGCAAATTTCTGCAAGGCAAGCGTTTTTGTAAATTAAGGGAGGAGACATTTTTAACCAATCGCAGAATTTCTTGACAAAGTGAAAGAAAGGGTAATCTCTTCTGTCGATATAAATACTAGGGCGCAAACTCGGGTCAGTTAGTAAATTTTCAAATTTCAAAAAATACATCAACTTGAAATTTTGAAAGATAAATTCGAGATGGCATTAAATAGCAATACCAATTTGCTGTGATGAACTATTTCATACTTCTTTTTTTTTAATCTTTCTTTTTCTTTCTCATTTCGTAACGTCTCTACGAAATAAACATTTTCCTTCAAACTTTTACGCAATCCATAAAATCCTATATAAATGTAATATAGACGTTAGGACAAATACCTCAATAATTAAGTACCTGTGTTAGAATAGAATCGCTAAGACGAAAGTAATATTCTAGATAGGGCTAGACTAAGACCTATTGTATACACAGGTTTGCATTTTCCGGCCGGACCCGTAATAAAAGCCGACTCTTTCTTGAACTCGGGGCCAGAAGTCGCCCGTCAGCCGAAACGAATTTATTGCAGTAAAGCTTGGTGCACGTTGGAGTTTCGCGAGCAGGTGGTAGTAAATTGTTTCCATCAATAAATAACCTTAGACAAAGGCTTACTACTCGCAAGTACTTGTAAATTTTCTTTTCTGGTCGATACGCTGTCAGCCTTTTGCTACAAAAGCTTTATTACAGTAAGGCATGGTGTGCATTGAAGAGACTCGTGCTTCGTTTTCCAGTAATTATCGCTGTGCTAGTGAGAATATGACACCAGCTTCTAGAGATACACTTTCTCGATAGCAAGATGGGAAAAACTTTCACGAAAGAAATGTGTAGGCGTGGATAAGACCGACAGGGAGGTGGTCCTTAATAAAATTCTGGGAGGCAAATTTCTGCAAGGCAAGCGTTTTTGTAAATTAAGGGAGGAGACATTTTTAACCAATCGCAGAATTTCTTGAAAAAGTGAAAGAAAGGGTAATCTCTTCTGTCGATATAAATACTAGGGCGCAAACTAGGGTCAGTTAGTAAATTTTCAAATTTCAAATAATACATCAACTTGAAATTTTGAAAGATAAATTCGAGATGGCATTAAATAGCAATACCAATTTGCTGTGATGAACTATTTCATACTTCTTTTTTTTTAATCTTTCTTTTTCTTTCTCATTTCGTAACGTCTCTACGAAATAAACATTTTCCTTCAAACTTTTACGCAATCCATAAAATCCTATATAAATGTAATATAGACGTTAGGACAAATACCTCAATAATTAAGTACCTGTGTTAGAATAGAATCGCTAAGACGAAAGTAATATTCTAGATAGGGCTAGACTAAGACCTATTGTATACACAGGTTTGCATTTTCCGGCCGGACCCGTAATAAAAGCCGACTCTTTCTTGAACTCGGGGCCAGAAGTCGCCCGTCAGCCGAAACGAATTTATTGCAGTAAAGCTTGGTGCACGTTGGAGTTTCGCGAGCAGGTGGTAGTAAATTGTTTCCATCAATAAATAACCTTAGACAAAGGCTTACTACTCGCAAGTACTTGTAAATTTTCTTTTCTAGTCGATACGCTGTCAGCCTTTTGCTACAAAAGCTTTATTACAGTAAGGCATGGTGTGCATTGAAGAGCCTCGTGCTTCGTTTTCCAGTAATTATCGCTGTGCTAGTGACAATATGACACCAGCTTCTAGAGATACACTTTCTCGATAGCAAGATGGGAAAAACTTTCACGAAAGAAATGTGTAGGCGTGGATAAGACCGACAGGGAGGTGGTCCTTTATAAAATTCTGGGAGGCAAATTTCTGCAAGGCAAGCGTTTTTGTAAATTAAGGGAGGAGACATTTTTAACCAATCGCAGAATTTCTTGACAAAGTGAAAGAAAGGGTAATCTCTTCTGTCGATATAAATACTAGGGCGCAAACTCGGGTCAGTTAGTAAATTTTCAAATTTCAAAAAATACATCAACTTGAAATTTTGAAAGATAAATTCGAGATGGCATTAAATAGCAATACCAATTTGCTGTGATGAACTATTTCATACTTCTTTTTTTTTAATCTTTCTTTTTCTTTCTCATTTCGTAACGTCTCTACGAAATAAACATTTTCCTTCAAACTTTTACGCAATCCATAAAATCCTATATAAATGTAATATAGACGTTAGGACAAATACCTCAATAATTAAGTACCTGTGTTAGAATAGAATCGCTAAGACGAAAGTAATATTCTAGATAGGGCTAGACTAAGACCTATTGTATACACAGGTTTGCATTTTCCGGCCGGACCCGTAATAAAAGCCGACTCTTTCTTGAACTCGGGGCCAGAAGTCGCCCGTCAGCCGAAACGAATTTATTGCAGTAAAGCTTGGTGCACGTTGGAGTTTCGCGAGCAGGTGGTAGTAAATTGTTTCCATCAATAAATAACCTTAGACAAAGGCTTACTACTCGCAAGTACTTGTAAATTTTCTTTTCTGGTCGATACGCTGTCAGCCTTTTGCTACAAAAGCTTTATTACAGTAAGGCATGGTGTGCATTGAAGAGACTCGTGCTTCGTTTTCCAGTAATTATCGCTGTGCTAGTGAGAATATGACACCAGCTTCTAGAGATACACTTTCTCGATAGCAAGATGGGAAAAACTTTCACGAAAGAAATGTGTAGGCGTGGATAAGACCGACAGGGAGGTGGTCCTTAATAAAATTCTGGGAGGCAAATTTCTGCAAGGCAAGCGTTTTTGTAAATTAAGGGAGGAGACATTTTTAACCAATCGCAGAATTTCTTGAAAAAGTGAAAGAAAGGGTAATCTCTTCTGTCGATATAAATACTAGGGCGCAAACTAGGGTCAGTTAGTAAATTTTCAAATTTCAAATAATACATCAACTTGAAATTTTGAAAGATAAATTCGAGATGGCATTAAATAGCAATACCAATTTGCTGTGATGAACTATTTCATACTTCTTTTTTTTTAATCTTTCTTTTTCTTTCTCATTTCGTAACGTCTCTACGAAATAAACATTTTCCTTCAAACTTTTACGCAATCCATAAAATCCTATATAAATGTAATATAGACGTTAGGACAAATACCTCAATAATTAAGTACCTGTGTTAGAATAGAATCGCTAAGACGAAAGTAATATTCTAGATAGGGCTAGACTAAGACCTATTGTATACACAGGTTTGCATTTTCCGGCCGGACCCGTAATAAAAGCCGACTCTTTCTTGAACTCGGGGCCAGAAGTCGCCCGTCAGCCGAAACGAATTTATTGCAGTAAAGCTTGGTGCACGTTGGAGTTTCGCGAGCAGGTGGTAGTAAATTGTTTCCATCAATAAATAACCTTAGACAAAGGCTTACTACTCGCAAGTACTTGTAAATTTTCTTTTCTAGTCGATACGCTGTCAGCCTTTTGCTACAAAAGCTTTATTACAGTAAGGCATGGTGTGCATTGAAGAGACTCGTGCTTCGTTTTCCAGTAATTATCGCTGTGCTAGTGACAATATGACACCAGCTTCTAGAGATACACTTTCTCGATAGCAAGATGGGAAAAACTTTCACGAAAGGAATGTGTAGGCGTGGATAAGACCGACAGGGAGGTGGTCCTTAATAAAATTCTGGGAGGCAAATTTCTGCAAGGCAAGCGTTTTTGTAAATTAAGGGAGGAGACATTTTTAACCAATCGCAGAATTTCTTGAAAAAGTGAAAGAAAGGGTAATCTCTTCTGTCGATATAAATACTAGGGCGCAAACTAGGGTCAGTTAGTAAATTTTCAAATTTCAAATAATACATCAACTTGAAATTTTGAAAGATAAATTCGAGATGGCATTAAATAGCAATACCAATTTGCTGTGATGAACTATTTCATACTTCTTTTTTTTTAATCTTTCTTTTTCTTTCTCATTTCGTAACGTCTCTACGAAATAAACATTTTCCTTCAAACTTTTACGCAATCCATAAAATCCTATATAAATGTAATATAGACGTTAGGACAAATACCTCAATAATTAAGTACCTGTGTTAGAATAGAATCGCTAAGACGAAAGTAATATTCTAGATAGGGCTAGACTAAGACCTATTGTATACACAGGTTTGCATTTTCCGGCCGGACCCGTAATAAAAGCCGACTCTTTCTTGAACTCGGGGCCAGAAGTCGCCCGTCAGCCGAAACGAATTTATTGCAGTAAAGCTTGGTGCACGTTGGAGTTTCGCGAGCAGGTGGTAGTAAATTGTTTCCATCAATAAATAACCTTAGACAAAGGCTTACTACT
Source organism: Gastracanthus pulcherrimus (assembly GCA_949152435.1). Classification (NCBI taxonomy): domain Eukaryota; kingdom Metazoa; phylum Arthropoda; class Insecta; order Hymenoptera; family Pteromalidae; genus Gastracanthus; species Gastracanthus pulcherrimus. The sequence continues at coordinate 11,899,763 of OX424575.1, forward strand.
CGCAAGTACTTGTAAATTTTCTTTTCTGGCCGATACGCTGTCAGCCTTTTGCTACAAAAGCTTTATTACAGTAAGGCATGGTGTGCATTGAAGAGACTCGTGCTTCGTTTTCCAGTAATTATCGCTGTGCTAGTGAGAATATGACACCAGCTTCTAGAGATACACTTTCTCGATAGCAAGATGGGAAAAACTTTCACGAAAGAAATGTGTAGGCGTGGATAAGACCGACAGGGAGGTGGTCCTTAATAAAATTCTGGGAGGCAAATTTCTGCAAGGCAAGCGTTTTTGTAAATTAAGGGAGGAGACATTTTTAACCAATCGCAGAATTTCTTGAAAAAGTGAAAGAAAGGGTAATCTCTTCTGTCGATATAAATACTAGGGCGCAAACTAGGGTCAGTTAGTAAATTTTCAAATTTCAAATAATACATCAACTTGAAATTTTGAAAGATAAATTCGAGATGGCATTAAATAGCAATACCAATTTGCTGTGATGAACTATTTCATACTTCTTTTTTTTTAATCTTTCTTTTTCTTTCTCATTTCGTAACGTCTCTACGAAATAAACATTTTCCTTCAAACTTTTACGCAATCCATAAAATCCTATATAAATGTAATATAGACGTTAGGACAAATACCTCAATAATTAAGTACCTGTGTTAGAATAGAATCGCTAAGACGAAAGTAATATTCTAGATAGGGCTAGACTAAGACCTATTGTATACACAGGTTTGCATTTTCCGGCCGGACCCGTAATAAAAGCCGACTCTTTCTTGAACTCGGGGCCAGAAGTCGCCCGTCAGCCGAAACGAATTTATTGCAGTAAAGCTTGGTGCACGTTGGAGTTTCGCGAGCAGGTGGTAGTAAATTGTTTCCATCAATAAATAACCTTAGACAAAGGCTTACTACTCGCAAGTACTTGTAAATTTTCTTTTCTGGCCGATACGCTGTCAGCCTTTTGCTACAAAAGCTTTATTACAGTAAGGCATGGTGTGCATTGAAGAGACTCGTGCTTCGTTTTCCAGTAATTATCGCTGTGCTAGTGACAATATGACACCAGCTTCTAGAGATACACTTTCTCGATAGCAAGATGGGAAAAACTTTCACGAAAGAAATGTGTAGGCGTGGATAAGACCGACAGGGAGGTGGTCCTTAATAAAATTCTGGGAGGCAAATTTCTGCAAGGCAAGCGTTTTTGTAAATTAAGGGAGGAGACATTTTTAACCAATCGCAGAATTTCTTGAAAAAGTGAAAGAAAGGGTAATCTCTTCTGTCGATATAAATACTAGGGCGCAAACTAGGGTCAGTTAGTAAATTTTCAAATTTCAAATAATACATCAACTTGAAATTTTGAAAGATAAATTCGAGATGGCATTAAATAGCAATACCAATTTGCTGTGATGAACTATTTCATACTTCTTTTTTTTTAATCTTTCTTTTTCTTTCTCATTTCGTAACGTCTCTACGAAATAAACATTTTCCTTCAAACTTTTACGCAATCCATAAAATCCTATATAAATGTAATATAGACGTTAGGACAAATACCTCAATAATTAAGTACCTGTGTTAGAATAGAATCGCTAAGACGAAAGTAATATTCTAGATAGGGCTAGACTAAGACCTATTGTATACACAGGTTTGCATTTTCCGGCCGGACCCGTAATAAAAGCCGACTCTTTCTTGAACTCGGGGCCAGAAGTCGCCCGTCAGCCGAAACGAATTTATTGCAGTAAAGCTTGGTGCACGTTGGAGTTTCGCGAGCAGGTGGTAGTAAATTGTTTCCATCAATAAATAACCTTAGACAAAGGCTTACTACTCGCAAGTACTTGTAAATTTTCTTTTCTAGTCGATACGCTGTCAGCCTTTTGCTACAAAAGCTTTATTACAGTAAGGCATGGTGTGCATTGAAGAGCCTCGTGCTTCGTTTTCCAGTAATTATCGCTGTGCTAGTGACAATATGACACCAGCTTCTAGAGATACACTTTCTCGATAGCAAGATGGGAAAAACTTTCACGAAAGAAATGTGTAGGCGTGGATAAGACCGACAGGGAGGTGGTCCTTTATAAAATTCTGGGAGGCAAATTTCTGCAAGGCAAGCGTTTTTGTAAATTAAGGGAGGAGACATTTTTAACCAATCGCAGAATTTCTTGACAAAGTGAAAGAAAGGGTAATCTCTTCTGTCGATATAAATACTAGGGCGCAAACTCGGGTCAGTTAGTAAATTTTCAAATTTCAAAAAATACATCAACTTGAAATTTTGAAAGATAAATTCGAGATGGCATTAAATAGCAATACCAATTTGCTGTGATGAACTATTTCATACTTCTTTTTTTTTAATCTTTCTTTTTCTTTCTCATTTCGTAACGTCTCTACGAAATAAACATTTTCCTTCAAACTTTTACGCAATCCATAAAATCCTATATAAATGTAATATAGACGTTAGGACAAATACCTCAATAATTAAGTACCTGTGTTAGAATAGAATCGCTAAGACGAAAGTAATATTCTAGATAGGGCTAGACTAAGACCTATTGTATACACAGGTTTGCATTTTCCGGCCGGACCCGTAATAAAAGCCGACTCTTTCTTGAACTCGGGGCCAGAAGTCGCCCGTCAGCCGAAACGAATTTATTGCAGTAAAGCTTGGTGCACGTTGGAGTTTCGCGAGCAGGTGGTAGTAAATTGTTTCCATCAATAAATAACCTTAGACAAAGGCTTACTACTCGCAAGTACTTGTAAATTTTCTTTTCTGGTCGATACGCTGTCAGCCTTTTGCTACAAAAGCTTTATTACAGTAAGGCATGGTGTGCATTGAAGAGACTCGTGCTTCGTTTTCCAGTAATTATCGCTGTGCTAGTGAGAATATGACACCAGCTTCTAGAGATACACTTTCTCGATAGCAAGATGGGAAAAACTTTCACGAAAGAAATGTGTAGGCGTGGATAAGACCGACAGGGAGGTGGTCCTTAATAAAATTCTGGGAGGCAAATTTCTGCAAGGCAAGCGTTTTTGTAAATTAAGGGAGGAGACATTTTTAACCAATCGCAGAATTTCTTGAAAAAGTGAAAGAAAGGGTAATCTCTTCTGTCGATATAAATACTAGGGCGCAAACTAGGGTCAGTTAGTAAATTTTCAAATTTCAAATAATACATCAACTTGAAATTTTGAAAGATAAATTCGAGATGGCATTAAATAGCAATACCAATTTGCTGTGATGAACTATTTCATACTTCTTTTTTTTTAATCTTTCTTTTTCTTTCTCATTTCGTAACGTCTCTACGAAATAAACATTTTCCTTCAAACTTTTACGCAATCCATAAAATCCTATATAAATGTAATATAGACGTTAGGACAAATACCTCAATAATTAAGTACCTGTGTTAGAATAGAATCGCTAAGACGAAAGTAATATTCTAGATAGGGCTAGACTAAGACCTATTGTATACACAGGTTTGCATTTTCCGGCCGGACCCGTAATAAAAGCCGACTCTTTCTTGAACTCGGGGCCAGAAGTCGCCCGTCAGCCGAAACGAATTTATTGCAGTAAAGCTTGGTGCACGTTGGAGTTTCGCGAGCAGGTGGTAGTAAATTGTTTCCATCAATAAATAACCTTAGACAAAGGCTTACTACTCGCAAGTACTTGTAAATTTTCTTTTCTAGTCGATACGCTGTCAGCCTTTTGCTACAAAAGCTTTATTACAGTAAGGCATGGTGTGCATTGAAGAGACTCGTGCTTCGTTTTCCAGTAATTATCGCTGTGCTAGTGACAATATGACACCAGCTTCTAGAGATACACTTTCTCGATAGCAAGATGGGAAAAACTTTCACGAAAGGAATGTGTAGGCGTGGATAAGACCGACAGGGAGGTGGTCCTTAATAAAATTCTGGGAGGCAAATTTCTGCAAGGCAAGCGTTTTTATAAATTAAGGGAGGGGAGGAGACATTTTTAACCAATCGCAGAATTTCTTGAAAAAGTGAAAGAAAGGGTAATCTCTTCTGTCGATATAAATACTAGGGCGCAAACTAAGGTCAGTTAGTAAATTTTCAAATTTCAAAAAATACATCAACTTGAAATTTTGAAAGATAAATTCGAGATGGCATTAAATAGCAATACCAATTTGCTGTGATGAACTATTTCATACTTCTTTTTTTTTAATCTTTCTTTTTCTTTCTCATTTCGTAACGTCTCTACGAAATAATCATTTTCCTTCAAACTTTTACGCAATCCATAAAATCCTATATAAATGTAATATAGACGTTAGGACAAATACCTCAATAATTAAGTACCTGTGTTAGAATAGAATCGCTAAGACGAAAGTAATATTCTAGATAGGGCTAGTCTAAGACCTATTGTATACACAGGTTTGCATTTTCCGGCCGGACCCGTAATAAAAGCCGACTCTTTCTTGAACTCGGGGCCAGAAGTCGCCCGTCAGCCGAAACGAATTTATTGCAGTAAAGCTTGGTGCACGTTGGAGTTTCGCGAGCAGGTGGTAGTAAATTGTTTCCATCAATAAATAACCTTAGACAAAGGCTTACTACTCGCAAGTACTTGTAAATTTTCTTTTCTGGCCGATACGCTGTCAGCCTTTTGCTACAAAAGCTTTATTACAGTAAGGCATGGTGTGCATTGAAGAGACTCGTGCTTCGTTTTCCAGTAATTATCGCTGTGCTAGTGAGAATATGACACCAGCTTCTAGAGATACACTTTCTCGATAGCAAGATGGGAAAAACTTTCACGAAAGAAATGTGTAGGCGTGGATAAGACCGACAGGGAGGTGGTCCTTAATAAAATTCTGGGAGGCAAATTTCTGCAAGGCAAGCGTTTTTGTAAATTAAGGGAGGAGACATTTTTAACCAATCGCAGAATTTCTTGAAAAAGTGAAAGAAAGGGTAATCTCTTCTGTCGATATAAATACTAGGGCGCAAACTAGGGTCAGTTAGTAAATTTTCAAATTTCAAAAAATACATCAACTTGAAATTTTGAAAGATAAATTCGAGATGGCATTAAATAGCAATACCAATTTGCTGTGATGAACTATTTCATACTTCTTTTTTTTTAATCTTTCTTTTTCTTTCTCATTTCGTAACGTCTCTACGAAATAAACATTTTCCTTCAAACTTTTACGCAATCCATAAAATCGTATATAAATGTAATATAGACGTTAGGACAAATACCTCAATAATTAAGTACCTGTGTTAGAATAGAATTGCTAAGACGAAAGTAATATTCTACCTAGGTCTAGAGTAAGACCTATTGTATACACAGGTATGCATTTTCTCTCTCTTGACTCTTTCTTGAACTCGGGCCAGAAGTCGTCCGTCAGCCGAGACGAAGACGCTATACCAAAGCGCATAAATTAACTTTCGGGACGTTCGCCGCACAGGGAAATGCGCACCTGCCGATTGTAAGAATTTTCCATTATGTGACATCGTACGTATATATACAGTTAAAATATAAAAAAATATATATTATTAAAAAAAACTTTTGACCATCTTTTCACACTGTAGCCAGCGTGAATCTAGCTTCTTCTAAGCAGACACGCTGGCACAGCGAGGGTACATCTGGCAAGTGTCGCTAGACGCGCGCACGTGCGTTCTACTCTCCCCCTATCCTAGCTGGAGGATAACGTAAACATCCGGCTATATGCAGCCTTTGTCGAGCGGAGAAATACAGGCAAACATATTATTTCGAAGTCGATAGCTTCTAAATATAGTTTTAAATATTCTGTAATAATAATAATATTTACATCTAAGACGATAATTTTAAGCGTTTAAATATGAATATTTATTCATTAACTACAAATTACATTATAGTCATTTTTGAAACCTTTTTTTTGAATTTAAGTGAACATAAATTAATATTAACTTTACTTTCATTATTTATTCTCATTATTACTGCCATTTAATCTTATACTATTTTAACCATATATAATATTACTATAATTGTAGTATGAGTTTTATAACTATATATATATATATAATTAGTAAATATTCTCACAATATTATGATTAATGATTTTTTATGAAATAAGTATTACATTTTAAGATCGTCTAGCAAATAAGAATATAATAAACATTAATATTTTAGATTATTATTAATAGAATCAATTGTAAAATGCTAAAGATAGAGAAGGAGCAAGAGAGCAAGTGAGAGAGAAGATCTCCCTTACGTCTCTAAGGAAAAGCTCACCCCACCAACAAGGCCCGAGCGCGAAAGCCTACTTGCGCGCGCTTCTTTAGCGACGCCCTCTGAGGACCTCTTTACCCTCCCTCTCTTCTTTTTTCTCTGTCTTAAGCATTAACCTAATAAGAGGAAAAGCGAGTGGGAGGAGAAAAAGGAGGAAACCTTTGTCGCTATTCGTCCTTGCTCACCCTCACCCGTTCGCTCGACGCTTTAGCATAGGCGAGATGCGGCGAAAAACTGTTTAAAAGGAGCTGGTGCAGAAGGTCTCACCAGCATTCGCTCGATAAGCACCTCAGGAGCAGTCTCTGTTCTTGTAAAGTAATCTTGTGTTTGACTCTGGGTATCTCACTCGCCGAAGCGCCTCAGGAGCAGTATCTGTTCTTGTACAGCAAGGCTGGAGTGAATACTATAAACTCGAACTCTCACTAGCCGAAGCGCCTCAGGAGCAGTATCTGTTCTTGTACAGCAAGGCTGGAGTGAATACTATAAACTCGAACTCTCACTAGCCGAAGCGCCTCAGGAGCAGTATCTGTTCTTGTACAGCAAAGCCTGTGCTGCAGTAAGAGTAGTAAAAACTTGAACTCTCACTAGCCGAAGCGCCTCAGGAGCAGTATCTGTTCTTGTACAGCAAAGCCTGTGCTGCAGTAAAAGTAGTAGTACGTCTCACTCACCGAAGCACCTCCAGAACAATAACTGGCTAGGAACAGCAAGGTTTGTGCAAGACATAAATTTACAAGGACGTAGCTCGCTCAAGCAACCTTTCAAGGAACGCGCCTTTAGTATCGCTGAGCCTGCTACGGATCTTTAAAAATTCAAATATTCGGGTAGACAGTTTTTAAGTTGAAAACCCACAAAACTCTCATTTGCATAAATAAATATTACGGGTCAAACACCCAAGATTAAAACGAATTATTTAGCGATTTAGTTTTAATATCCGAAAAAGTAATTATATTTTGTTTACGATTTTGTACTATTTCTTGTATACAATTTAAATAAACAGTTTTATTATAAATAAAAAGGATTCACATTTAATTATCATACATATATATATATATATATATATATATATATATACATTCATATAAAATCGAACGCAATACATCACATGGTAATCCACCTCGCCACTAGTATCTAGTAGCGTACAGCATTCCAGTGATTTCTATACATTCTGAACCTCGCAGGCTATTTTATTTTAATCTTATGTGTAGTCTGTTGGACGTCACACAAACTTAGAAGGAGCCCTCAGCTCATGCAAGTATGCCTGCGAGTAGATCATTCTTGCCGTGAAAGTCACCGAGTGTAGATCGTTGTTACTCCTCAAGCACTTCGTAAACCACGTGTTAATCTGAAGTTCGGGTAACGTGCTTAAAATAAAATTATTACACGCGACGTGCGAGTAACGCACCAGCGACGCGCCCACGTGCATCCACGAACGTCGAGCGCAATTAAAGAAATTGTATCAGGACTCCTTACTTGAATAAAACCACCGATATAAGGTAAATTAATAAACATTATTTAAAATAAACCTACAACAGACTCTCGAGTCTCCTCACTAACCGCCTCCTATCCAAGCCTACCTTTGCTGCCTTAGCCACGCAAACTATCTCGCCCGTGCATACCGCTCGGCGCGACGCGAGAAACGCCGTAACGTTCGGGCTTTATTAATTAATAATAAAAGCCAGTACGTCGCATTGCAAATGATGCAGGAACGTATCCAGTGGCTCATCTCTAACGGGCCCACATTGCTCATGATGCTTGATCATATGTCATGGGCAATGGATGCGATACAATCATGTAAGTAGAATTTTATAGAATTTTATTAAAAATAATTAAAATAATATTTATGTTAAATGTTCATTTATTTTTCAGTACCAGCACTATCCCCTGTTGCTGCTATGCAACAGTTGTACGAAGGAATAAGACCTCAAAGGAGCGCACCGGTTACTCGCTCGCTGAGATCGAGGTAGAGCTCGAGATCCAGTTCGAGTTCCAGCTCGAGTTCCAGCTCGAGTTCCAGCTCGAGTTCCAGCTCGAGCTCTAGTTTCAGCTCTAGTTCGAGCTCACGTTCAAGGGTCAGTTTAAAGGCGGCGAAAGAAAAGAGTATTCACGACGTTGGTCGTATTCCAAAAATTACATCGCCGAGGAACAGCAGCAGCAAACGAAACAACGACCAAAAAGGGCAGAAAATAGTTAATTTACAAGGGACATATCTACAGCATAAATCCGCAAACTCAGAACACTCACTCGCCAGCTTTCCAGCTAGCAACTACCTCTTCTGCTTTCCTCTTAAGAAACTTACGTATAATTCTGAATAAAAAAAAAAAATATATATATATATATATATATATATATATATATATATATATATATATATATATATATCGGGGCGACCCATCGACAGCCTTTATAAAAAAGTAATATTAATTATTTTTTTACAGTTTAAAAAAATTTTCAACAGCACTCTTTCAAACTGCATTGAATAAAAATCTTCTGGACGGCGCATGGCGCACGAAGGCTGTACGGAAATCAGAAGGGGTTGATATCCGCAGTAACACCCACATGTACCATATGTTTGCTACAGATTTTTATCTATTATATTTTAATTTTAATTTGATATTTTGTGAAAGAATAGTATCGTACAATGATATTTCTTTTACTTTTTTTTTTCAATCATCAAGCTTCTTATTTTCTTTTTACAGAATATTAATAAAAATTTATTTCCAATATAAACATGAACATGTATTACTTTTAGAAATGATATCTACTTGATCTTGGCCAAATTTAGCATCCAAATAATCCAGTAGCCATGCTTGTATTGAGATAACGTTATGTATAACGTTATGATACACCCGAGGCTGACCTTCAGCTGTATAATGTGCGTTCGGTGAAAAAGATTTTTTAAACTCTTTTCAACCAAGTGAAATATTTGACGCATTTACGAGTGATCAAATTCTTGAACTTCTTGATAAAAAACGTATTTTTCCCGGCATAAAGTAAAAATTGAAACTTTGTATGTATTTTCAATAAATTTTATATTAAATAAATTTATGTATATATATATAGCCCTATATAGACATATATACGCATATATATAATTATATATAACTGTATATAATTCTGAATGATGTTATATATAATTATTTATTATGACAACAATTTTATCTATACTAGTCAAGATAATTGCGCCGCACATGTAAGCTTTAATATTATTTTTGTTCGAGACTTTAAATAAATTACACACAGGAATTTAGGGTAAAAGTATGAACACTTGTGGTTTATTCAATTTATATTCGACGACGAGAGCAGTCGTTTAGAGCACATTGTAGCAACAATTGAACTGAAACCGTTGCCCGGAACAGTGTACGCCTGAAGAAGAGCGGGACAGATGCGGAGTTTCGGTCCGGTTGACGTGCAAAAGATTTCTTAAACTCTTTTCAACCAAGTGAAATATTTGACTCATTTACGAGTGATCAAATTCTTGAACTTCTTGATAATAAACGTATTTTTCCCGGCATAAAGTAAAAATTGAAACTTTATATGTATTTTCAATAAATTTTTATTCGAATAAATTTATGTATATATATATATATATATATATATATATATATATATATATATATATATATATATATAGCCCTATATAGCCATATATACGCATATATATAATTATATATAACTGTATATAAATCTGAATGATGTTATATATAATTATTTATTATGACAATAATTTTATCTATACTAGTCAAGATAATTGCGCCGCACATGTAAGCTTTAATATTATTTTTGTTCGAGACTTTAAATAAATTACACACAGGAATTTAGGGTAAAAGTATGAACACTTGTGGTTTATTCAATTTATATCCGACGACGAGAGCAGTCGTTTAGAGCACATTGTAGCAACAATTGAACTGAAACCGTTGCCCGGAACAGTGTACGCCAGAAGAAGAGCGGGACAGATGCGGAGTTTCGGTCCGGTTGACGTGCAAAAGATTTCTTAAACTCTTTTCAACCAAGTGAAATATTTGACGCATTTACGAGTGATCAAATTCTTGAACTTCTTGATAATAAACGTATTTTTCCCGGCGTAAAGTAAAAATTGTAGCTTTATATGTATTTTCAATAAATTTTGTATTAAATAAATTTATGTATATATATATATAGCCCTGTATAGCCATATATACGCATATATATAATTATATATAACTGTATATAAATCTGAATGATGTTATATATAATTATTTATTATGACAATAATTTTATCTATACTAGTCAAGATAATTGCGCCGCACATGTAAGCTTTAATATTATTTTTGTTCGAGACTTTAAATAAATTACACACAGGAATTTAGGGTAAAAGTATGAACACTTGTGGTTTATTCAATTTATATCCGACGACGAGAGCAGTCGTTTAGAGCACATTGTAGCAACAATTGAACTGAAACCGTTGCCCGGAACAGTGTACGCCTGAAGAAGAGCGGGACAGATGCGGAGTTTCGGTCCGGTTGACGTGCAAAAGATTTCTTAAACTCTTTTCAACCAAGTGAAATATTTGACTCATTTACGAGTGATCAAATTCTTGAACTTCTTGATAATAAACGTATTTTTCCCGGCATAAAGTAAAAATTGAAACTTTATATGTATTTTCAATAAATTTTTATTCGAATAAATTTATGTATATATATATATATATATATATATATATATATATATATATATATATATATATATAGCCCTATATAGCCATATATACGCATATATATAATTATATATAACTGTATATAAATCTGAATGATGTTATATATAATTATTTATTATGACAATAATTTTATCTATACTAGTCAAGATAATTGCGCCGCACATGTAAGCTTTAATATTATTTTTGTTCGAGACTTTAAATAAATTACACACAGGAATTTAGGGTAAAAGTATGAACACTTGTGGTTTATTCAATTTATATCCGACGACGAGAGCAGTCGTTTAGAGCACATTGTAGCAACAATTGAACTGAAACCGTTGCCCGGAACAGTGTACGCCTGAAGAAGAGCGGGACAGATGCGGAGTTTCGGTCCGGTTGACGTGCAAAAGATTTCTTAAACTCTTTTCAACCAAGTGAAATATTTGACTCATTTACGAGTGATCAAATTCTTGAACTTCTTGATAATAAACGTATTTTTCCCGGCATAAAGTAAAAATTGAAACTTTATATGTATTTTCAATAAATTTTTATTCGAATAAATTTATGTATATATATATATATATATATATATATATATATATAGCCCTATATAGCCATATATACGCATATATATAATTATATATAACTGTATATAAATCTGAATGATGTTATATATAATTATTTATTATGACAATAATTTTATCTATACTAGTCAAGATAATTGCGCCGCACATGTAAGCTTTAATATTATTTTTGTTCGAGACTTTAAATAAATTACACACAGGAATTTAGGGTAAAAGTATGAACACTTGTGGTTTATTCAATTTATATCCGACGACGAGAGCAGTCGTTTAGAGCACATTGTAGCAACAATTGAACTGAAACCGTTGCCCGGAACAGTGTACGCCTGAAGAAGAGCGGGACAGATGCGGAGTTTCGGTCCGGTTGACGTGCAAAAGATTTCTTAAACTCTTTTCAACCAAGTGAAATATTTGACTCATTTACGAGTGATCAAATTCTTGAACTTCTTGATAATAAACGTATTTTTCCCGGCATAAAGTAAAAATTGAAACTTTATATGTATTTTCAATAAATTTTATTCGAATAAATTTATGTATATATATATATATATATATATATATATATATATATATAGCCCTATATAGCCATATATACGCATATATATAATTATATATAACTGTATATAAATCTGAATGATGTTATATATAATTATTTATTATGACAATAATTTTATCTATACTAGTCAAGATAATTGCGCCGCACATGTAAGCTTTAATATTATTTTTGTTCGAGACTTTAAATAAATTACACACAGGAATTTAGGGTAAAAGTATGAACACTTGTGGTTTATTCAATTTATATCCGACGACGAGAGCAGTCGTTTAGAGCACATTGTAGCAACAATTGAACTGAAACCGTTGCCCGGAACAGTGTACGCCTGAAGAAGAGCGGGACAGATGCGGAGTTTCGGTCCGGTTGACGTGCAAAAGATTTCTTAAACTCTTTTCAACCAAGTGAAATATTTGACTCATTTACGAGTGATCAAATTCTTGAACTTCTTGATAATAAACGTATTTTTCCCGGCATAAAGTAAAAATTGAAACTTTATATGTATTTTCAATAAATTTTTATTCGAATAAATTTATGTATATATATATATATATATATATATATATATATATATATATATATATATATATATATATATATATATATATATATAGCCCTATATAGCCATATATACGCATATATATAATTATATATAACTGTATATAAATCTGAATGATGTTATATATAATTATTTATTATGACAATAATTTTATCTATACTAGTCAAGATAATTGCGCCGCACATGTAAGCTTTAATATTATTTTTGTTCGAGACTTTAAATAAATTACACACAGGAATTTAGGGTAAAAGTATGAACACTTGTGGTTTATTCAATTTATATCCGACGACGAGAGCAGTCGTTTAGAGCACATTGTAGCAACAATTGAACTGAAACCGTTGCCCGGAACAGTGTACGCCAGAAGAAGAGCGGGACAGATGCGGAGTTTCGGTCCGGTTGACGTGCAAAAGATTTCTTAAACTCTTTTCAACCAAGTGAAATATTTGACTCATTTACGAGTGATCAAATTCTTGAACTTCTTGATAATAAACGTATTTTTCCCGGCATAAAGTAAAAATTGAAACTTTATATGTATTTTCAATAAATTTTTATTCGAATAAATTTATGTATATATATATATATATATATATATATATATATAGCCCTATATAGCCATATATACGCATATATATAATTATATATAACTGTATATAAATCTGAATGATGTTATATATAATTATTTATTATGACAATAATTTTATCTATACTAGTCAAGATAATTGCGCCGCACATGTAAGCTTTAATATTATTTTTGTTCGAGACTTTAAATAAATTACACACAGGAATTTAGGGTAAAAGTATGAACACTTGTGGTTTATTCAATTTATATCCGACGACGAGAGCAGTCGTTTAGAGCACATTGTAGCAACAATTGAACTGAAACCGTTGCCCGGAACAGTGTACGCCAGAAGAAGAGCGGGACAGATGCGGAGTTTCGGTCCGGTTGACGTGCAAAAGATTTCTTAAACTCTTTTCAACCAAGTGAAATATTTGACTCATTTACGAGTGATCAAATTCTTGAACTTCTTGATAATAAACGTATTTTTCCCGGCATAAAGTAAAAATTGAAACTTTATATGTATTTTCAATAAATTTTTATTCGAATAAATTTATGTATATATATATATATATATATATATATATATATATATATAGCCCTATATAGCCATATATACGCATATATATAATTATATATAACTGTATATAAATCTGAATGATGTTATATATAATTATTTATTATGACAATAATTTTATCTATACTAGTCAAGATAATTGCGCCGCACATGTAAGCTTTAATATTATTTTTGTTCGAGACTTTAAATAAATTACACACAGGAATTTAGGGTAAAAGTATGAACACTTGTGGTTTATTCAATTTATATCCGACGACGAGAGCAGTCGTTTAGAGCACATTGTAGCAACAATTGAACTGAAACCGTTGCCCGGAACAGTGTACGCCTGAAGAAGAGCGGGACAGATGCGGAGTTTCGGTCCGGTTGACGTGCAAAAGATTTCTTAAACTCTTTTCAACCAAGTGAAATATTTGACTCATTTACGAGTGATCAAATTCTTGAACTTCTTGATAATAAACGTATTTTTCCCGGCATAAAGTAAAAATTGAAACTTTATATGTATTTTCAATAAATTTTATTCGAATAAATTTATGTATATATATATATATATATATATATATATATATATATATATATAGCCCTATATAGCCATATATACGCATATATATAATTATATATAACTGTATATAAATCTGAATGATGTTATATATAATTATTTATTATGACAATAATTTTATCTATACTAGTCAAGATAATTGCGCCGCACATGTAAGCTTTAATATTATTTTTGTTCGAGACTTTAAATAAATTACACACAGGAATTTAGGGTAAAAGTATGAACACTTGTGGTTTATTCAATTTATATCCGACGACGAGAGCAGTCGTTTAGAGCACATTGTAGCAACAATTGAACTGAAACCGTTGCCCGGAACAGTGTACGCCTGAAGAAGAGCGGGACAGATGCGGAGTTTCGGTCCGGTTGACGTGCAAAAGATTTCTTAAACTCTTTTCAACCAAGTGAAATATTTGACTCATTTACGAGTGATCAAATTCTTGAACTTCTTGATAATAAACGTATTTTTCCCGGCATAAAGTAAAAATTGAAACTTTATATGTATTTTCAATAAATTTTTATTCGAATAAATTTATGTATATATATATATATATATATATATATATATATATATATATATATATATATATATATATATATATATATATATATAGCCCTATATAGCCATATATACGCATATATATAATTATATATAACTGTATATAAATCTGAATGATGTTATATATAATTATTTATTATGACAATAATTTTATCTATACTAGTCAAGATAATTGCGCCGCACATGTAAGCTTTAATATTATTTTTGTTCGAGACTTTAAATAAATTACACACAGGAATTTAGGGTAAAAGTATGAACACTTGTGGTTTATTCAATTTATATCCGACGACGAGAGCAGTCGTTTAGAGCACATTGTAGCAACAATTGAACTGAAACCGTTGCCCGGAACAGTGTACGCCTGAAGAAGAGCGGGACAGATGCGGAGTTTCGGTCCGGTTGACGTGCAAAAGATTTCTTAAACTCTTTTCAACCAAGTGAAATATTTGACTCATTTACGAGTGATCAAATTCTTGAACTTCTTGATAATAAACGTATTTTTCCCGGCATAAAGTAAAAATTGAAACTTTATATGTATTTTCAATAAATTTTTATTCGAATAAATTTATGTATATATATATATATATATATATATATATATATATATATATATATATATATATATATATATAGCCCTATATAGCCATATATACGCATATATATAATTATATATAACTGTATATAAATCTGAATGATGTTATATATAATTATTTATTATGACAATAATTTTATCTATACTAGTCAAGATAATTGCGCCGCATGTAAGCTTTAATATTATTTTTGTTCGAGACTTTAAATAAATTACACACAGGAATTTAGGGTAAAAGTATGAACACTTGTGGTTTATTCAATTTATATCCGACGACGAGAGCAGTCGTTTAGAGCACATTGTAGCAACAATTGAACTGAAACCGTTGCCCGGAACAGTGTACGCCTGAAGAAGAGCGGGACAGATGCGGAGTTTCGGTCCGGTTGACGTGCAAAAGATTTCTTAAACTCTTTTCAACCAAGTGAAATATTTGACTCATTTACGAGTGATCAAATTCTTGAACTTCTTGATAATAAACGTATTTTTCCCGGCATAAAGTAAAAATTGAAACTTTATATGTATTTTCAATAAATTTTTATTCGAATAAATTTATGTATATATATATATATATATATATATATATATATATATATATAGCCCTATATAGCCATATATACGCATATATATAATTATATATAACTGTATATAAATCTGAATGATGTTATATATAATTATTTATTATGACAATAATTTTATCTATACTAGTCAAGATAATTGCGCCGCACATGTAAGCTTTAATATTATTTTTGTTCGAGACTTTAAATAAATTACACACAGGAATTTAGGGTAAAAGTATGAACACTTGTGGTTTATTCAATTTATATCCGACGACGAGAGCAGTCGTTTAGAGCACATTGTAGCAACAATTGAACTGAAACCGTTGCCCGGAACAGTGTACGCCTGAAGAAGAGCGGGACAGATGCGGAGTTTCGGTCCGGTTGACGTGCAAAAGATTTCTTAAACTCTTTTCAACCAAGTGAAATATTTGACTCATTTACGAGTGATCAAATTCTTGAACTTCTTGATAATAAACGTATTTTTCCCGGCATAAAGTAAAAATTGAAACTTTATATGTATTTTCAATAAATTTTTATTCGAATAAATTTATGTATATATATATATATATATATATATATATATATATATATATATATATATATATATATATATAGCCCTATATAGCCATATATACGCATATATATAATTATATATAACTGTATATAAATCTGAATGATGTTATATATAATTATTTATTATGACAATAATTTTATCTATACTAGTCAAGATAATTGCGCCGCACATGTAAGCTTTAATATTATTTTTGTTCGAGACTTTAAATAAATTACACACAGGAATTTAGGGTAAAAGTATGAACACTTGTGGTTTATTCAATTTATATCCGACGACGAGAGCAGTCGTTTAGAGCACATTGTAGCAACAATTGAACTGAAACCGTTGCCCGGAACAGTGTACGCCTGAAGAAGAGCGGGACAGATGCGGAGTTTCGGTCCGGTTGACGTGCAAAAGATTTCTTAAACTCTTTTCAACCAAGTGAAATATTTGACTCATTTACGAGTGATCAAATTCTTGAACTTCTTGATAATAAACGTATTTTTCCCGGCATAAAGTAAAAATTGAAACTTTATATGTATTTTCAATAAATTTTTATTCGAATAAATTTATGTATATATATATATATATATATATATATATATATATATATATATAGCCCTATATAGCCATATATACGCATATATATAATTATATATAACTGTATATAAATCTGAATGATGTTATATATAATTATTTATTATGACAATAATTTTATCTATACTAGTCAAGATAATTGCGCCGCACATGTAAGCTTTAATATTATTTTTGTTCGAGACTTTAAATAAATTACACACAGGAATTTAGGGTAAAAGTATGAACACTTGTGGTTTATTCAATTTATATCCGACGACGAGAGCAGTCGTTTAGAGCACATTGTAGCAACAATTGAACTGAAACCGTTGCCCGGAACAGTGTACGCCAGAAGAAGAGCGGGACAGATGCGGAGTTTCGGTCCGGTTGACGTGCAAAAGATTTCTTAAACTCTTTTCAACCAAGTGAAATATTTGACGCATTTACGAGTGATCAAATTCTTGAACTTCTTGATAATAAACGTATTTTTCCCGGCGTAAAGTAAAAATTGTAGCTTTATATGTATTTTCAATAAATTTTGTATTAAATAAATTTATGTATATATATATATAGCCCTGTATAGCCATATATACGCATATATATAATTATATATAACTGTATATAAATCTGAATGATGTTATATATAATTATTTATTATGACAATAATTTTATCTATACTAGTCAAGATAATTGCGCCGCACATGTAAGCTTTAATATTATTTTTGTTCGAGACTTTAAATAAATTACACACAGGAATTTAGGGTAAAAGTATGAACACTTGTGGTTTATTCAATTTATATTCGACGACGAGAGCAGTCGTTTAGAGCACATTGTAGCAACAATTGAACTGAAACCGTTGCCCGGAACAGTGTACGCCTGAAGAAGAGCGGGACAGATGCGGAGTTTCGGTCCGGTTGACGTGCAAAAGATTTCTTAAACTCTTTTCAACCAAGTGAAATATTTGACTCATTTACGAGTGATCAAATTCTTGAACTTCTTGATAATAAACGTATTTTTCCCGGCATAAAGTAAAAATTGAAACTTTATATGTATTTTCAATAAATTTTTATTCGAATAAATTTATGTATATATATATATATATATATATATATATATATATATATATATATATATAGCCCTATATAGCCATATATACGCATATATATAATTATATATAACTGTATATAAATCTGAATGATGTTATATATAATTATTTATTATGACAATAATTTTATCTATACTAGTCAAGATAATTGCGCCGCACATGTAAGCTTTAATATTATTTTTGTTCGAGACTTTAAATAAATTACACACAGGAATTTAGGGTAAAAGTATGAACACTTGTGGTTTATTCAATTTATATCCGACGACGAGAGCAGTCGTTTAGAGCACATTGTAGCAACAATTGAACTGAAACCGTTGCCCGGAACAGTGTACGCCAGAAGAAGAGCGGGACAGATGCGGAGTTTCGGTCCGGTTGACGTGCAAAAGATTTCTTAAACTCTTTTCAACCAAGTGAAATATTTGACGCATTTACGAGTGATCAAATTCTTGAACTTCTTGATAATAAACGTATTTTTCCCGGCGTAAAGTAAAAATTGTAGCTTTATATGTATTTTCAATAAATTTTGTATTAAATAAATTTATGTATATATATATATAGCCCTGTATAGCCATATATACGCATATATATAATTATATATAACTGTATATAAATCTGAATGATGTTATATATAATTATTTATTATGACAATAATTTTATCTATACTAGTCAAGATAATTGCGCCGCACATGTAAGCTTTAATATTATTTTTGTTCGAGACTTTAAATAAATTACACACAGGAATTTAGGGTAAAAGTATGAACACTTGTGGTTTATTCAATTTATATCCGACGACGAGAGCAGTCGTTTAGAGCACATTGTAGCAACAATTGAACTGAAACCGTTGCCCGGAACAGTGTACGCCTGAAGAAGAGCGGGACAGATGCGGAGTTTCGGTCCGGTTGACGTGCAAAAGATTTCTTAAACTCTTTTCAACCAAGTGAAATATTTGACGCATTTACGAGTGATCAAATTCTTGAACTTCTTGATAATAAACGTATTTTTCCCGGCATAAAGTAAAAATTGAAACTTTGTATGTATTTTCAATAAATTTTATATTAAATAAATTTATGTATATATATATATAGCCCTATATAGCCATATATATATTAGCTGTTTATATTTTAGTGTTATACAACTTTTCAACTAAAATAGCGTGTACTCAGTAAAATTTATAAACAAACAAAATTTAGCTAATAAATATATATAAATCCAACATATATTTATTTATTTCAAATTAACACCTTTTTTCTTATTCATCAACATAAATTTTAATATTTTTCGAAATAAAAACAGAGATCGGCAGTTTCTGAAACAATAGATCAGAGTAAGTAAATAAAAAAATTTACAAGTAGAAAAACTGGAATGTTATCTACACGTCAAGAAAAGAATGGGAACGCGATGACATAATGAAAAGTCAATGGTGCCGACGAAGGGGCACGACGACGAGAGCAGTCGTTTAGAGCACATTGTAGCCACAATTGAACTGAAACAATGAATGAGCGAAGGATGACAAAGCTTCGCTTCACAGTAAGCTGCAAGCGAAACGTGATTGGCTGCGAATGCATAGCCGAGTGCAGGATAAACCAGCTCAACCGAAGATAGCGGCAGCAGTAGCAGCCAAATTCCACCAAATATTGATGGAAGGGCAGTGCGAGGTTGGAGAATACCGGAAAAGCGTGGGAAGGCGTGGAAACTTCGATATAACGACCTACTCTATTGGCTAAGGCGAAAGCATAGGCGGAACCAGGAAGAAGATGCAAAAGGGACAAATTTTGGGACCTATGAGCTGACCAAGCGTATCATTTTTCAGTCAGTCTAGCCTCAGCCTTCAAGCGAGGACAAAATAAAACAATTTCTACACCGCTCGTCAACAAACTTTAAATTTTGTACAAACAATTCAGTGTTTATATTTTAGTGTTATATAACTTTTCAACTAAAATAGCGTGTACTCAGTAAAATTTATAAACAAAATAAAATTTAGCTAATAAATATATATAAATCCAACATATATTTATTTATTTTAAATTAACACCTTTTTTCTTATTCATCAACATAAATTTTAATATTTTTCGAAATAAAAACAGAGATCGGCAGTTCCTGAAACAATAGATCAGAGTAAGTAAATAAAAAAATTTACAAGTAGAAAAACTGGAATGTTATCTACACGTCAAGAAAAGAATGGGAACGCGATGACATAATGAAAAGTCAACGGTGCCGACGAAGGGGAACGACGACGAGAGCAGTCGTTTAGAGCACATTGTAGCCACAATTGAACTGAAACAATGAATGAGCGAAGAATGACAAAGCTTCGCTTCAAAGTAAGCTGCAAGCGAAACGTGATTGGCTGCGAATGCATAGCCGAGTGCAGGACAAACCAGCTCAACCGAAGATAGCGGCAGCAGTAGCAGCCAAATTCCACCAAATATTGATGGAAGGGCAGTGCGAGGTTGGAGAATACCGGAAAAGCGTGGGAAGGCGTGGAAACTTCGATATAATGACCTACCCTATTGGCTAAGGCGAAAGCATAGGCGGAACCAGGATGCTATCTATACCTTCAAACTACTTCACAATTATTTCTAATCAGTCGCTTTAATATAAATTCACCGGTGACCGTTTCGTTTAAAATTCTCAACAATAAAAATCAAGTTGTGATAAGTGAGAGAACTAATGAACATGTATCTACGGGTAACAATTGTTTTTGCATCTCCGAATTTGTTAAACGAGATTTTATCATAGACAAGGCAAACAAAGTCCTGAGTAATGGAACACTGACGATTGTGTGTGAAATCTATTTGACTCCTGTTAGACACAAAGCAGTACACAGAAGAGAATTATCGAAGTCAGAAATAGCAGAGATAGACAAACTCGATGCAGATGAACTGCGACTTCAAGAATTCGACAAATATGAGCTACTCATCGACGATAAACAATTGAGCGACGTGTCCTTCACTGTTGAGGGCAAAACTTTGCAAGCACATAAATGTATACTGGTCAAAAGTAGTTCCGTGTTTGCAGCCATGTTCCAGACTGAGATAAAGGAAAAGGGCGAGAACGTAGTGGAAATCAAAGATATTAGGTACCCGGTTTTTTTGGAAATGCTTCGCTTTATTTACACCGGCAAGGTCACATGAGTGCGAGAGAGAGATACCGCTTGAGTGAGGGTGAGGAGCACCATAGACCGCTACCCCATGCGTATGACTGAGACAGACAATCTGAGGGGGCGCGAGTGGGGGCTCGCTATAACCCATTACCACATGTGTGCGAGAGAAACAGCCGTACGTGGTGGGGAGTATGCGCCATATACCAGCCACCACATATGCCGTCATGACATGATGTCACTGTCTCGCCATAATAGGGTATTTTCTACTGTCACAGTATCATAATGATATTAATTATTTCGCCTGTAAATAAATATTTTTTCATTTTTTTAATAATTATTCTTGTGCCATTACAAAGTCCACCTTCTAAATCCAAATTTCTTAATCAAATAACTATTGTACCTTTTTAAAAATTAATTTATGAGGTGATAATCCATTTCGTGTTAATGAATTCAAGAACTTTATTCGGATTTATTTTGTCAGTTTCTCATCGGTTAGTATACTACTTTAAACATATGTAACACTTTAATTAATTACTATATGTATATACAAAAATGATAGTATTCGTGATATCTTCACGAATACTATCATTTTTGTTTTTTTTTATGAAATAACTATTACATTTTAAGATTATTTAAAATATCAAAATATAATAAACATTAATATTTTAGTTTAAATAAAGAGAAAACAAATGTAAATGCAAACGATAGAGAAGTAGCAAGAGAGCAAGCGAGAAAGAAAATCTTCTTTATCTCTCGAGAAAAAGCTTGCGCCTCCAAAAAAGGGCCCGAGCGCCGCAAACTAGCTGCGCGCGCTTCTTTAGCGACGCACTATGAGGACCTCTTTACCCTCACCCTGCTCTTCCTTTTTCTCTGTCTCATGCATAAGCCTAATGAGAGGAAAAGCGCGTGGGAGGAGCAAAGGGAGGAAACGTTCTTTCTTACACGTTCTTTCTCATCCTCACCCCGCTCGCGCAACCCTTCTATATAGAGGAGACACGGCGGAAAACTGTTTAAAAAGAGCCGGTCCGCAGGCTCTAAGCAGCTTTCGCTAGACGAGCATCTCCGGAGCACTATCTGCTCTAGTACAGCTTTGCGTTTGATTCTCATTTGCTTAAGCAACTCTCGATCACTTACATTGGTTGAGTACAGCAAGGCCTGCTACAGATCTTTGTAGAGAAGTTGTATAGACAAATCGTTCAAATACATACTTTAATATCAGGGCAGACAGTTTTAGTCGAAGACCCACGCTTATTAAATATATATATATATATATATATATATATATATATATATATATATATATATATATATATATATATATATATATATATATATATATATATATATATATATATATATATATATATATATATATATATATATATTCATTTAAATATTTCGAGTAAAACAGCTTAAGGCTAAACGCCAAGGATTAAAAATCTAATTATTCAATTACACGATTTGTCTTACAATAAAGAATTCATCAGATAATCAAAAGTAATTATATTTAATTTATATTGTATCGATTAGTTAAAGGCTATTTCTCGTGTATAATTAGAATAAACGAATTATTTGAATAAACAAATAAATATAAATAAAAATATTCTCAATATTTATAAATTTAAATAAAAATACATACATGTACATGTATACATACATATATATATATATATATATATATATATATATATATATATATATATATATATATATATATATATATATATATATATATATATAATAAACGCACCTCGTCCCTACTATCTAGGAGCGCGCAGCGTTTATTATAATATTAACGTATTAACAAATGCACATCATTCCTACTATCTGGGAGTGTACAGCATTAGTAAAATATATAAAATAAAATCGAACCGACGCATTAATCTTCGTACGGTCATCTCGGTACGGAAAGGAACAACTTTCGAAACGCATTTTTGATGATAATAAGACATTGAAATTTAAATACATGTCAAATGTATTGTGCGATAAATCATACATTTCTATACATGATTCTTGAGAATTCTTAATTGAAATGAATGTAAAGTTTTTATACAGTTGTTGATATTACTCTAAACTCACGTTATTTTGAGATTTTAAATGTCTCTGTTATAAGCATAATATTATTAATATATTTTTTAAGTAGTCATTAATATTAAAATTTTATTAAATAAATCAAATCTAAAACATTTTTTTCTATTTTGTACTATTTTGTTCTATTTCTTAGTTTAATCTAAAAATAATTATATAGGAGAGAGCCGTACAGTAGGAATAAGCATTCAGTAGGAATATTTTTTAGTTTTGAGCTACTACCGCTCAATGGCGACGCCTCATGAAGTGAATTTAGCGTATGTTGTTATTTTTTATAATATAATCCGCATCCGGTATTTTAAATTCTTGCTACTAAAGTTTTCGAATAAATAGCTGATTTGCCAATTTTTAGCACGTAAAAGTTATTCTTGGAAATTTAAAATCGGTACTTTAGTATTTTAATAGATACATAATTTTGCCCATTGAATTTGAACTCCGTCTCCTTTTTTTCAGAGAAGGCCATTCAAAGAATTAATCCTTTTTTGTAAAACCAATGACCGCGGCTCTACTGAAAAGTTATATAGTTAAAATTGCCTATGAGTTTTTTACTGGACGCCAGTTTTTAAAAATCTCAAAATCGCCCTTTTTGCATTTTTATACATAAATAATTATTGTTGCGAATGCGCAAATGCCTCTAAATATTGTGTTATACAATAAATAAGTACATAGTAGAAGAGAAAAGTACACCTGAAGTTGGCGTACACGTATATACTATAGAGCTTTATTAGTTTGCGCGCTAAACGTTACTATCCAGCATACTTATAGAGTAGGTAAGGTTAGGTCGCGTATTTGAGAAACGCACAGTGGATTACATCGACATTTATTTTCGAGTCAGACGCTGCTTATACTTATAGGACGCAACAAGTATTTAAAGTATATTTAAATAGTGCAAGTATTCTTTGTTAACGATCTCGACGTAAAACGAAGTACGAAAGTTGTTCGTCGTCCCCTGTATCGTCAAGATGTCTTCTGTCATCGGTGAAATTAAAGCTGTCAGATCAAAGTACAAGTGGATAATTGATAACTTTTGTGATTACTGTAAAGATGTAAGAGATTCTGCAAAATCACCCACTTTCTCAGCGCTCAGTGTCGACGACCTCAGTGAATGGCAGCTTTGGCTATTTCGGAAAGGCATCACAGGATTAGAGAAAGACTATTTATCCATTACATTGTTCAGTCGCTTTAATATAAATTCACCGGTGACCGTTTCGTTTAAAATTCTCAATAATAAAAATCAAGTTGTGATAAGTGAGAGAACTAATGAACATGCATCTACGGGTAACAATTGTTTTTGCATCTCCGAATTTGTTAAACGAGATTTTATCATAGACGAGGCAAACAAAGTCCTGAGTAATGGAACACTGACGATTGTGTGTGAAATCTATTTGACTCCTGTTAGACATAAAGCAGTACATAGAAGAGAGTTATCAAAGTCAGAAATAGCAGAGATAGACAAACTCGATGCAGATGAACTGCGACTTCAAGAATTCGACAAATATGAGCTACTCATCGACGATAAACAATTGAGCGACGTGTCCTTCACTGTTGAGGGCAAAACTTTGCAAGCACATAAATGTATACTGGTCAAAAGTAGTTCCGTGTTTGCAGCCATGTTCCAGACTGAGATGAAGGAAAAGGGCAAGAACGTAGTGGAAATCAAAGATATTAGGTACCCGGTCTTTTTGGAAATGCTTCGCTTTATTTATGCCGGCAAGGTCTACGATATCGAGACGATCGATAACGAGCTTTTGGCTGCAGCGGTCAAATATTCGCTGGAAGCCCTAAAGATCGTCTGCGAGAAGTCGATGTGCGAAAATTTGAGTGTAAACAACGCCTTGCAAAGTCTTAAGTTTGCTAAACAATATCGCACGTATAATTTGAAGGCTAAGGCGGTCGAGTTTATCGCTTCACACGGCGATGAATTTGTAGAAAAATCGGAGTTTGGCTTATTGACTCAAGCACCAGATGTACTTTTCGAAATTTTTCTGGCGATGTCGAAGACGACTCAGTGAACCGTCAAAGAAGTATCTGTTTCTTAATGTTTTTAATTATTGAACGACAACAATTATCGAAATTTTACGGATTTTTATTATAATTAAGGTGTTCTGTAATTAATTTGTTATTAAAGATCATGCGCGAAAACGCGATGTGCGAAACTCGAAGGTCTACCCGTTCTGATCAACATCGCGTGGAAACTTTAAGGGTAGAGCTATGAAATCGAGCAAGTTGCAGACAATAACATTGAAATGTATAGAATATCTGTTATCATATAGCAAGTTACTGAATAGTACATTTCACTCAATTTAGGTTATTAAACAGTTTTTGGATTATTCATCGAGTTATTCAGCGATTATCTGTCTATGAATAAATAAGCTTAGTTGTAACAATAAAATATTGTATTCAGTTTCATTAAAATATACCTTTCCTTTTCTTTATAGATATCCCTATAAATATTATATTTTTATACAAATCGCAAATTACAAACTATAAAATATATAAATTTATATTAATATAAATATATATATATATATATATATATATTATAATATGTAAATATATAAAAATTATTGAATTTGTTTGTGTGCCTATATACATAATAATTATATATTCACGCAGACAACATAATTTGGTTTGTATTTCGAAGATTTGATGTTTTATAATACAATAAATTATTTTATTATCTCATGAAGTATTTTTTAGTACATACTACAATACTAATATACTACAATAATATTCCACTTATACACAAGGATAATATATAGCGTATTTTTCAATTACACGTCTTACCAGGGACAAAGATCGCGTAATTGTCAAATAATCAAATACTGAACTCGTTTTTTCTTAGGCTTTTAAGCGATACGTTAAGTGCACCCTCCCCTATTATAAAATCTTTCATCCTGAGCTCATCGATTTTAGTATCGAGTCTCGAAAAAGAAAGAAATTTCCGCAGTGGTGTAGTCCACTATAAAAACAGCCAAGGCTGGACGTTAGATGTATGAATTCCTAACCTGCCATGTCCAAAAAATTGCGTTAGCGTGGTAAATGTACTGTATGTGACATCTTTTATCTGCTTTAAAAGTTGTTCTACTAACAAAAATAAATTTTCACCCATAAAATTATAGAAATGAATTGACGTTACAAATCAAAATCTGGCCAAGTCCAAAAACGTTGTTTTTGAAAACCTGCTAAATCCTAACTTATTAAAAGCTGGTAAACATATTAAATTTTTCGTGTCAAAAATATTGCGAAATTCAAAAATTCTTTAATTATGCATATTATATAATAAGTACTATATTATGTATTATACTAACATAATTTAACATCATATATTCTATATTTAAAAAAATACATTTTTTCTGAAAACTTTTGTAAGATAAATAACGAATTTTCTAATTAGAAAGTTCATTTGATACTTTTATAAGACGAGAATGAATAAATGAACTATATAGTACCTTAGTGTAATAATGATTTTACCGTTCAAATCGGTGTATTACGTATCTATAATACTGCTGTTCTGGATGACCCAAATATAAACAAAAATAAGGGCGTGGTGTCCACTTAACATGCTACATTCACCATACGCAAATAATTAAGACATTATGATAGTGAGTCACTTCAGTTGCTTGCAATAAGTGATTGCGTAAAGGCGGTGACATACCAAGGAAAGAGGTACTTCCCGGAAACGGATAAAAGCGAATCACACTTTTTCTGTATATCAATTCTTACGGCAATTTAACATGAAAATTATGGACTTAAAACGGTCATCATTGATATAACAATTACTTAACTTCTAAGGGTGCAAAAAATTTTTCACGTCATAGGATGTAAAGTAGAGAAAATATAGCTTTAATTTGAGATGTACTGCGACAAAACTGACCAAAATAAGAATTTTTAAAACTTTTATAACGTTTTAAAATTTTCATCTACAAATTTTAAATTTATACAAGTTGTAGGTAACATGTTAAAAGATCGAACAGCGCTAGGAGAGCGGATTCATATAGTTAAAGACTAATATTTATATGCATGAATGGAGAAACTTGATATTTCTAACAATTAGTTGTTTACATAGTGTTTTAACAATTTGGTTGAATAATTGCATACATGTATTAAAAATAAATTCAATACAATTTACTTTTACTTAAATTAATATATTCTGGGTTGTCCAAATGAAAAACATTGTTTTTCCGGATGCTACTGCTAATTAAAAAAAGAAAATGTTATTGTAAGTGTCATAGTTCTCGAGCTAATGCTTTTTATTAGCGCTCGTAATGGAATTGCTAGAAAAAACGAATTATTTGAATAAACAAAAAAATATAAATAAAAATATTTTTAAATTTTATAAACTAAATAAAAACACATACATATACATATATACATACATATGTATAATAAACGCACCTCATCCCCACTATCTAGGAGTGTACAGTATTTGTTAAAAATACACACATATATATAATAAACGCGCCTCGCCCCTACTATCTAGGAGCGTATAGCGGTTACTAAAAATATATATTAAAATATTTTTCATAAAATTTGAACCTCACGGACTAATTTAAATACTACGGAATAAGTACTACGAACGCTAAAGGTTACTGTTCTTGGAAATAAAATATAAAAGTCGAGAACCCTTGTATGATCAACTATATATGAATCACATGTATACTAAGAATGGGAGAAGTTAAAGACAACAGAAGCTTACATACGTACGATTACCGTAGAAACCTTGGCTAGTGTGCGAAAGCATAGGCTTAAATAAAAGGCGCGTTACAAAGCTTAGTAGCTTTAGACTCTCTTGTAGTCATTTGGACGTCTCAATGATTTAAGACGATAATTAAAACTTATATTGAAGCGTAGGGTTTGTGATCAAATTATAGTTAGAGAATCGATGGCTAGGAAATAAGGCTCCCGTCGGACACTTGACGGCTCTGTCCTTTAATCTGGACTTAACATATGGAATATGGTATAAACATCATGTTTCATTTTATTTATTTATTTATTTATTTATTTATCTTTTAAATCGGCTAAAGAGCCGTTTACTAGAGTTTTCAAAAGAACGGTGGTGCAAACAGTACCAGACTTACATCTAAAGTTGTTAATCGTTGAAACACAAATATACATAAAATATAATGCTGATAAGAATTAAAGAGAGAATAATTAGAATGCATCGGTCGTCCCATTTTGAACGCAGCATAACGAAAGAACTTGTGCTGGACATATTCGAGCCTATTCATTTGAACTGTAGTGTATGAGGACAAAATTTGCGAAGAATAGATAAAATACAGTAAGACTAGAGAATTATAAAGATATGTTATAGAGGTAATATTTGAAAATTGAGACGTAGAGCGTTTGATAAAATCAATCATTTGCGAACCAATGAAAGCTACATAATTTATATGGGGTACAAATGAGAGACTCGAATCTAGCCAGTCACCAAGATCCCGTACCACATGCGATCTTCGCAACGCAGTTCCATTAAAAGAGTAGTCAAACAGTAACGGACTCCGACTTCTATTGAATGAGATAATATAACACTTAGAGGTATTAAGTCGACGTCCGTGGCTGCTCGACCACTTCACAAGCGCATTAAGCTCACATTATAAATTTGTAGCATCGGATTGCGACTTAACATTTAAATAAAACTTAACATCGTCGGCATACAATAAAATTTTTACAAAATTTAGGTCATAATACAAACGCAGAACAAAAGAGGCCCTAAGTGAGAGCCCTGAGGCACCCCTGACGTTACAGAAACAGAATGTGAGACGAAGCTGTTAATTCTGACCGCAAAACTACGACCGAAGAGGTACGATTTCAACCACTTGATAAGACTGCCACGTATACCCAGATTCCATAATTTATCAATAAGGAGATCATGAACAACCATGTCGAAGGCCTTGGAAAAGTCCCAAGAGGATCAGTTGATAATCCGAATGTTTCTACATGACATTTTCAACTGTAATGTTAAAATCGATATAGTCAGCGTATGTTGATTGAGACCTTATATAGGCTACGCCAATAATAAGCTTAGCATCCGGAAAAAAGACTTTAGCTGGTCAACTTTGGTCCTCACTGGTATTAGGTTGGTAAAAATATGGCTCCTGATGGCTAACAGGACCCGTCCTCCTCTGGACACAACAGCTCTGGACTCATCTCTGTCGTCCATTATCTAATGGATGATTCTTATTATGAGCGGCCACAGCAAGCTTGATCTTCTTCAATTGATCACGCTACGCCCTGGTACGGTCAGCAGACACCTGAACTTCGGATTGAAGATGTTTCCAGTTTTTCAGAACCCTACCCACTTGTTCGCAGGAAGCCAATCTAATGATAACTGGAGGTGGCACATGCATACGTGCTGGATTAGAAAATTTACGAACTACTATATTATCCAGATCAATCTTCTCAATGCGAGACAGAGCCTATCGAACTGAAGCTATATCTTGTTGTTGATTGACATTCTGTGGGAGGTTATATAGAATAATATTGGACGATCTATCTAATATATCTTGAACATCTGATGCTAATGTTGAGTCACTCAACTGAGATACTAGGGGGTCCCTGGCTTGACACAGTGACACTGGCTGACGCCTCCGCTCCAAGATTAACTGTTATTTCTCTCAGCTTCTGATTGATGCGCATAATATCATCTGAGTTATTCTTGATTCTAACCTCAAAATTGTCCAATTGATTATAAATTATCTGCAAGTATTTATTTGTTGCTTGAAGAGTGTTGTTCGAAGCCTCCAAATTAGAATTGGTTTACCCAATTGTGACTTCATCCATGAGGCTAGTTTATTGAACTCGATTAAAAAACAAGAGCCATCAGAAGGCTTCTTAAGCTGCGGTGATTCTGCTCTTGAAGAGTTGCCACAGTCTGATTGCTCAGGCACCGCAGGGACAGTGAAGGGACAAATCTTGTCATCTTCCATGGTTGCGAGCACTTGACAGTCTTGCTGCCCAAACGATTGCAGCAGCAGATCTACACACACAACTTACGATACGAGTAGCGCACTCTTTTCACTGTAAATACTGTGTTATAAAAGCAACAGCAGGCAGCTCGAGCGGGCGGCCGCAAAGCCGAGAGACAGCGGAAACACAACACTGGCCGAGAGCCTGAGGGCAAGTGAGATGGGCAATACACGTGCCAAGCGTTAGGCGTCCCCCAGCTGCACTGATATGACGCAGTATCCTGACACTGCTCCAAGAGAGAGAGAGAGAGAGCAAAAGAGATGAGAGTAGCACTTTGTAGGTTGTGTCCGCTACGACGTGCAAGCACAGGGCGAACACAGCGTCCGTTCTGTTTCCGACGCTCACCACATCAACACTATGCTCACTCAAATTGAAAGAGAGCACAAATGAATAAAGTCAAGCAATGCTGGTAACACAACCGCAGGTTCAAATAAAGCAGCTAAGAAAGCTACGTCACTGCGTGAAATTAACCGCGCTGCGTAAAGGCAGACCCCCAAACAAAGAGCGACGGCGTGTATAGCTCGGGCAGTAAGCGAAAGAGAGAGATAGAGATACACTTTGTAGACTAGGTGCAAGCAGTGTTTTACAGTTAAGGAGAAAAGAAGAATCCAAACAAAAAGATTTGATGAAAAGAACACTTCGATGTCAGTAGAGCTGGAGCACAGAAAAAACTTTTCCAAATTGTATGGGTAGATAACAAATCCTCTTGAAGAACGAAATGCTCCAAAACATGATGCTGCACGCGACAAAAGCGTGGAAAACATAAACGATGGAAATCTTAAGTATCCAGACTCAAGTAGTTGAAATTTTTAGATCACTATGAAGTTCGGTCTTATGGTAATCATAAGAACTATTTATTTCAGCGGAAAAAAATGTATACTTAGTTAAACTCCTAAAAATTGTGGAGCAACTGTACAAGCGTCTGGTCAACGCACTACCTAACGGCTAGTCGCATTTGAAACATTTCATTTTATAAACTTTATTAGAAGTGAATCTATTCTATTTTACTATATATATCGTACATATTTAGATTTTTCTTACAAATTCTCTTTATAAAATATTTGAAATAACATTAATTTGATTTCCAAATATATAGTATAATCGTCGCATTTCATTTTTAAACATTTCATTTTATAAACATTATTAGAAGTGAATCTATTCTATTTTACTATATAAATCACGCATATGTAGATTTTTCTTACAAATTATCTTTATAAAATATTTGAAATAACATTAATTTGATTTCCAAATATATAGAATACTGGGTTAACATCGCATTTTGCTTTTAAACATTTTTTTATAAACTTTACTAGATGCGAATCTATTCTATTATACTATATACATCACGCATATATGGATTTTTCTTACAAATTCTCTTTACAAAATATTTTAAATAACATTAATTTGATTTCTACATTGAGTGAACATCGCATTTTGTTTTATAAACTTTACTACGAGTGAATCTATTCTATTTTACTATATAAATCGCGCATATATAGATTTTTCTTACAAATTTTTTTTATAAAATATTTGAAATAATATTAAATTGATTTCCAAATATATAGCACATTGTATAAGCATCGCATTTAATTTTTAAACATTTCATTTTATAAATCTTACTAGAAATGAATCTATTCTATTTTACTATGTAAATCGCGCATATTGATTTTTCTCACATATTTTCTTTAAAAAACATTTGAAATAATATTAGTTGGATTTCTACATATATAGAACATTGAGTAAACATCGCATTTCATTTTTAACATTTTGTTTTATAAACTTTACTAGAAGCGAATCTATTCTATTTTACTATATAAACGGCGCATATATACATTTTCCTTACAAATTTCCTTTATAAAATATTTGAAATAACATTAATTCGATTTCCAAATATATCAAACATTGTATAAGCATCACATTTCATTTTTAAACACATCATTGCATAATCTTTACTAGAAGTGAATTTACTCTATTTTATTTACAAATTTCGCACATATAGCTTTCCCTTATCTATTCTCTTTTACGAAATATTTGAATAACATTAACTTGATTCCGAAATATATAGAATATTGTGAAAACGTCACATTGTACATTACACTTTTTTTCCTATAAAACTTAACAGAAACATTGTATAAACGTCGCATTTCATTTTTAACCTTTCTTTTACAAACTTTACTAGAAAGAGATTTATTCTTTTTCCACTATATGAATCACGCACACTTAGCTTCAACATTAGTTTGATTTCGAAACAATAGGACTTTGTAAAAATCGCCGTATTGCATTTTAAACATCTCTTTTATAAATTTTAATCGAAAAGATATATTCCAGTTCCTTATAAAAATAGCGCAAATACAACACTTTCCCAAGTCATTCTCTTATCTCAAAAACATTTTGAAACCATGAACTTGATATCGGGACGTATAAAACCTTGTGAAAACGCAGAAGGGAATTTAAAAAAATTCTTTTATCAACTTATTAGGAAGGTCCATTATTTGGCATTTTCAACAATATTGCTTATGCATTATTAATAATAATTTGCTTATTCAAATAAATAAACTAAAACGTCTCATATCTTGAGATATCACGCATAGCGTTTCCATATTTGCGATTGATCTAATTGTCATTTTCAATAATATTGCTTACTAATTATTAATAATAATTTGAATAAATAAATAAATAAATAAAATAAAACTTCTCATATTTTGAGATATTACGGGTAGCATTTCCATATTTGAGATTCATCTATTTGGTATTTTCAACGAATATTTCTATTAATTATTAATACGGCGATACAGCGAAAAACTGGTTAAAAGGCACAGGTCTACGGACATTCACTCGGCAAGCACCTCTGGAGCAGTATCTGTTCTAGTAAAGCAAAGCTTGTGTCGAACTCTAAACTCGAACTCCCACTCGCCGAAGCGCCTCCAGAGCAGCATCTGTTCAGGTAAAGCAAAGCTTGTGTTGAAGTAAGAGTAAAAAAAAACTCTCCTTCGCCGAAGCACCTCTAGAGCAGTATCTGTTCAGGTAATGCAAGGCTTGTACAAGACTAAATATTAAAAAAACTTAGTTCGCTCTAGCAACCTCTCGAGGCATATTGTCTCTAGTACCGCTAAGCTTGCTATAGATCTTTGTAGAAAATTATATTGACAAATCATTATAAATACTAAACTCAAATATTTGGGTAGATAGTTTAAGTCAAAAACCCACAAAATCTCTATTCAATTAATAAATATTTCGGGTTAAAATACCTAAGACAAAAATAAATATTACGGGTTAAAATACCCAAGACAAAAACAAATATTAGAGGTTAAAATACCCAAGACTCAAAATAAAGTATACATTTCGGGCAGACAGTTTCTAAATCTGATACCTAAGAAACCTGTTTTTATAAAAAAGAGGCTCAATTACCTTTTAACTGAACGATTTTTTCTTAATAATAAAAACGACTTACAGATTGAACTTCGAAAAAAACAACCAAAAAGTATTTATATTTTATCTTATATTTTGTATCGATTATTTTAAGCTATTTCTTGTATAAAACACTTTGAATACTAAATAGATTTATTAATAAAAGATTTGAATTTAATAAAATCACCCAATATATATATATATATATATATATATATATTGGCCCGCGAGGTTCAGAATATATAGAAATCGCAAGTATGCTATAAGTTACTAGATACTAGCGGCGAGGAGCATTATCATGTGATTTATTGAATTCGATTTTATGTATATGAGTAAGTGTATATATATATATATATATATATATATATATATATATATATATATATATATATATCTATGCGTTATCTAACTCGAGTACCCTAGAAGACGACGCCATCCGTCATTTCCGCAGTATTCAAGAATCCTAACCATCCATTCCACCTGAAGTTAGTTTGAGTAATCCTACGGGCGCTCCTGCACCAAATTCTACAAACGACCCTGTGGGACCAATCCTTCTCTCGGTTATAAAGGACGCCCTACGAATTGTGCCTGATTTTGACGGTTCCAACATCACATCAAGTCAATTTTTAGAGGGATGCACCGAAGCCAAAGAAATGACAGGAGAGGCCGCGGAAATTAAAGTAGCCAAATTAATTAGATCGAAGATTTATTTTATCTTCTATTTAATATTTTATCCCATTAAAAGAATACATTTTTTATTTTATTTTCCCGGATAAAGTTACCTTGTTTTATTATTAGTTTAGAAACCGAACTAGCCGAATTAGAATTCCAAAAATTAAAATCTCAATCTACACCAAAAATCAGCCTTGCGGCTGGTAGTTCTTCTAGGACTACAAAGTCCAATTTGGAAATAGCAGCAAACAGACGTATTTGTCGATAGCATTTCCTCTGAGATAGTAGACTCCATTTTAGACAAAGTGGACGACACTAGCTTAAAGAACCCTAACCATCCACCTGAAGTTAGTTTGAGTAATTCTACGGGCGCTCCTGCAACAAATTCTACAAACGACCCTGTCGGACCAATCCTTCTCTCGGTTATAAAGGACGCCCTACGAATTGTGCCTGATTTTGACGGTTCCAACATCACATCAAGACAATTTTTAGAGGGATGCACCGAAGCCAACGTCCCTGTAAAAGAACTAGACGTAGAAGGAGTTTTGGAAAGTTGCCAAAAATAAATAAAATCACGTACTGCGAATTCAAGATCGTCATACACCAAAGCAGCTCATTTTCAAAGTTTGACTACCATACAGAATTCAGCCCATCCTTGCACCTCAAATCAACGGATCATCTGGCTACATCTTGCCAAAAAGACAATACATCAACAGGTTTAAAAGATTCAACCAACACACGTTCTTTAACGAAGGAGATTTGGAAAATTGCCAAAAATAAATAAAAATGCGTACTGCGAATTCAAGATCGTCATATACACCAAAGCAGCTCATTTTCAAAGTTGGACCACCATACAGAATTCAGCCTATCCTAGCACCTCAAAACAACGGATCATCTGGCTACATCTTGCCAAAAGGACAATACATCAACAGGTCCAAAAGAATCAAACAACACACGTTCTTTAACGAAGGAGATTTGGAAAATTGCCTAAAAATAAATAAAAACACGTACTGCGTATTCAAGATCGTCATATACACCAAAGCAGCTCATTTTCAAAGTTCGACCCCCATACAACGAGGTCGGCACTTGGTGCGTGCTAGTAAAGGCGAGAGCGGCCATTGGACTGCCCACGTGCAACCATGGGCCTTTAGCGAAATAGTTAAAAGCGGTGAAACAAGTAAAGTCGTGGTGAGGATAGTAAATTAATGGAGTAAAATTTGGTGTTTTAAAATCATATAGAAAATTAACGTCGTAAATTTTGGGGTTTTCGAATTATTATTTTTAAGAAATTAAATGCTACAATTAAGGAAGCAAGTAAAGTTATGGCGGCATATTAAATGTTAACGGACCGACATCTAATTATTTATAGTTATTAGCGATAAATGCAATTTAATGTATAGATATTATTATCGAGAAATAAAGTTAGAAAAGATTATATATATATATTTATAGATCATTTACGTAGATATCACCTATATGAGCCATAATAATTTAAATTGTTAATAATTATTTATTTAAATAACTCGAGATTGGATATCCGTGGATTGCGCCGTTTGTCCAGGCGTCGGCTCAGCGAACCTCCTCTCGAGATCGGAGGAGTCCACCAGAGGGCAATTGTCGAGTAATAAAGAGCAGTATTGATCGAATAACAAAATAATTAATGAGTTGTATGGACAGAATCCAGATCAGTTAAAAATACAACATCATAAATGCCTGATTTTGACGGTTCCAACATCCCACCGAAGCCAAAGAAATGACAGGAGAGGCCGCGGAAATTAAAGTAGCCAAATTAATTAGATCGAAGATTTATTTTATCTTCTATTTAATATTTTATCCCATTAAAAAAATACATTTTTTATTTTCTTTTCCCGGATAAAGTTACCTTGTTTTATTATTAGTTTAGAAACCGAACTAGCCGAATTAGAATTCCAAAAATTAAAATCTCAATCTACACCAAAAATCAGCCTTGCGGCTGGTAGTTCTTCTAGGACTACAAAGTCCAATTTGGAAATAGCAGCAAACAGACGTATTTGTCGATAGCATTTCCTCTGAGATAGTAGACTCCATTTTAGACAAAGTGGACGACACTAGCTTAAAGAACCCTAACCATCCACCTGAAGTTAGTTTGAGTAATTCTACGGGCGCTCCTGCAACAAATTCTACAAAAGACCCTGTCGGACCAATCCTTCTCTCGGTTATAAAGGACGCCCTACGAATTGTGCCTGATTTTGACGGTTCCAACATCACATCAAGACAATTTTTAGAGGGATGCACCGAAGCCAACGTCCCTGTAAAAGAACTAGACGTAGAAGGAGATTTGGAAAGTTGCCAAAAATAAATAAAATCACGTACTGCGAATTCAAGATCGTCATATACACCAAAGCAGCTCATTTTCAAAGTTTGACTACCATACAGAATTCAGCCCATCCTTGCACCTCAAATCAACGGATCATCTGGCTACATCTTGCCAAAAAGACAATACATCAAAAGGTTTAAAAGATTCAACCAACACACGTTCTTTAACGAAGAAGATTTGGAAAATTGCCAAAAATAAATAAAAATGCGTACTGCGAATTCAAGATCGTCATATACACCAAAGCAGCTCATTTTCAAAGTTGGACCACCATACAGAATTCAGCCTATCCTAGCACCTCAAAACAACGGATCATCTGGCTACATCTTGCCAAAAGGACAATACATCAACAGGTCCAAAAGAATCAAACAACACACGTTCTTTAACGAAGGAGATTTGGAAAATTGCCTAAAAATAAATAAAAACACGTACTGCGTATTCAAGATCGTCATATACACCAAAGCAGCTCATTTTCAAAGTTCGACCCCCATACAACGCGGTCGGCACTTGGTGCGTGCTAGTAAAGGCGAGAGCGGCCCTTGGACTGCCCACGTGCAACCATGGGCCTTTAGCGAAATAGTTAAAAGCGGGGAAACAAGTAAAGTCGTGGTGAGGATAGTAAATTAATGTAGTAAAATTTGGGGTTTTATAATCATATAGAAAATTAACGTCGTAAATTTTGGGCTTTTCGAATTATTATTTTTAAGAAATTAAATGCTACAATTAAGGAAGCAAGTAAAGTTATGGCGGCATATTAAATGTTAACGGACCGACATCTAATTATTTATAGTTATTAGCGATAAATGCAATTTAATGTATAGATATTATTATCGAGAAATAAAGTTAGAAAAGATTATATACATATTTATAGATCATTTACGTAGATATCACCTATATGAGCCATAATAATTTAAATTATTAATAATTATTTATTTAAATAACTCGAGATTGGATCTCCGTGGGTTGCACCGTTTGTTCAGGCGTCCGCTCAGCGAACCTCCTCTCGAGATCGGAGGAGTCCACCAGAGGGTAATTGTCGAGTAATAAAGAGCAGTATTGACCGAATAATAAAATAATTAATGAGTTGTATGGACAGAATCCAGATCAGTTTAAAATACAACATCATAAATGCCTGATTTTGACGGTTCCAACATCCCACCGAAGCCAAAGAAATGACAGGAGAGGCCGCGGAAATTAAAGTAGCCAAATTAATTAGATCGAAGATTTATTTTATCTTCTATTTAATATTTTATCCCATTAAAAGAATACATTTTTTATTTTCTTTTCCCGGATAAACTTACCTTGTTTTATTGTTAGTTTAGAAACCGAACTAGCCGAATTAGAATTCCAAAAATTAAAATCTCAATCTACACCAAAAATCAGCCTTGCGGCTGGTAGTTCTTCTAGGACTACAAAGTCCAATTTGGAAATAGCAGAAAACAGACGTATTTGTAGATAGCATTTCCTCTGAGATAGTAGACTCCATTTTAGACAAAGTGGCCGACACTAGCTTAAAGAACCCTAACTATCCACCTGAAGTTAGTTTGAGTAATTCTACGGGCGCTCCTGCAACAAATTCTACAAACGACCCTGTCGGACCAATCCTTCTCTCGGTTATAAAGGACGCCCTACGAATTGTGCCTGATTTTGACGGTTCTAACATCACATCAAGTCAATTTTTAGAGGGATGCACCGAAGCCAACGTCCCTGTAAAAGAACTAGACGTAGAAGGAGATTTGGAAAGTTGCCAAAAATAAATAAAATCACGTACTGCGAATTCAAGATCGTCATATACACCAAAGCAGCTCATTTTCAAAGTTTGACTACCATACAGAATTCAGCCCATCCTTGCACCTCAAATCAACGGATCATCTGGCTACATCTTGCCAAAAAGACAATACATCAACAGGTTTAAAAGATTCAACCAACACACGTTCTTTAACGAAGGAGATTTGGAAAATTGCCAAAAATAAATAAAAATGCGTACTGCGAATTCAAGATCGTCATATACACCAAAGCAGCTCATTTTCAAAGTTGGACCACCATACAGAATTCAGCCTATCCTAGCACCTCAAAACAACGGATCATCTGGCTACATCTTGCCAAAAGGACAATACATCAACAGGTCCAAAAGAATCAAACAACACACGTTCTTTAACGAAGGAGATTTGGAAAATTGCCTAAAAATAAATAAAAACACGTACTGCGTATTCAAGATCGTCATATACACCAAAGCAGCTCATTTTCAAAGTTCGACCCCCATACAACGAGGTCGGCACTTGGTGCGTGCTAGTAAAGGCGAGAGCGGCCATTGGACTGCCCACGTGCAACCATGGGCCTTTAGCGAAATAGTTAAAAGCGGTGAAACAAGTAAAGTCGTGGTGAGGATAGTAAATTAATGGAGTAAAATTTGGTGTTTTAAAATCATATAGAAAATTAACGTCGTAAATTTTGGGGTTTTCGAATTATTATTTTTAAGAAATTAAATGCTACAATTAAGGAAGTAAGTAAAGTTATGGCGGCATATTAAATGTTAACGGACCGACATCTAATTATTTATAGTTATTAGCGATAAATGCAATTTAATGTATAGATATTATTATCGAGAAATAAAGTTAGAAAAGATTATATATATATTTATAGATCATTTACGTAGATATCACCTATATGAGCCATAATAATTTAAATTGTTAATAATTATTTATTTAAATAACTCGAGATTGGACCTCCGTGGATTGCGCCGTTTGTCCAGGCGTCGGCTCAGCGAACCTCCTCTCGAGATCGGAGGAGTCCACCAGAGGGCAATTGTCGAGTAATAAAGAGCAGTATTGACCGAATAATAAAATAATTAATGAGTTGTATGGACAGAATCCAGATCAGTTAAAAATACAACATCATAAATGCCTGATTTTGACGGTTCCAACATCCCACCGAAGCCAAAGAAATGACAGGAGAGGCCGCGGAAATTAAAGTAGCCAAATTAATTAGATCGAAGATTTATTTTATCTTCTATTTAATATTTTATCCCATTAAAAGAATACATTTTTTATTTTATTTTCCCGGATAAAGTTACCTTGTTTTATTATTAGTTTAAAAACCGAACTAGCCGAAATAGAATTCCAAAAATTAAAATCTCAATCTACACCAAAAATCAGCCTTGCGGCTGGTAGTTCTTCTAGGACTACAAAGTCCGATTTGGAAATAGCAGAAAACAGACGTATTTGTAGACAGCATTTCCTCTGAGATAGTAGACTCCAGTTTAGACAAAGTGGCCGATACTAGCTTAAAGAACCCTAACCATCCACCTGAAGTTAGTTTGAGTAATCCTACGGGCGCTCCTGCAACAAATTCTACAAACGACCCTGTCGGACCAATCCTTCTCTCGGTTATAAAGGACGCCCTACGAATTGTGCCTGATTTTGACGGTTCCAACATCACATCAAGTCAATTTTTAGAGGGATGCACCGAAGCCAACGTCCCTGTAAAAGAACTAGACGTAGAAGGAGATTTGGAAAGTTGCCAAAAATAAATAAAATCACGTACTGCGAATTCAAGATCGTCATATACACCAAAGCAGCTCATTTTCAAAGTTTGACTACCATACAGAATTCAGCCCATCCTTGCACCTCAAATCAACGGATCATCTGGCTACATCTTGCCAAAAAGACAATACATCAAAAGGTTTAAAAGATTCAACCAACACACGTTCTTTAACGAAGAAGATTTGGAAAGTTGCCAAAAATAAATAAAATCACGTACTGCGAATTCAAGATCGTCATATACACCAAAGCAGCTCATTTTCAAAGTTTGACTACCATACAGAATTCAGCCCATCCTTGCACCTCAAATCAACGGATCATCTGGCTACATCTTGCCAAAAAGACAATACATCAAAAGGTTTAAAAGATTCAACCAACACACGTTCTTTAACGAAGAAGATTTGGAAAGTTGCCAAAAATAAATAAAATCACGTACTGCGAATTCAAGATCGTCATATACACCAAAGCAGCTCATTTTCAAAGTTTGACTACCATACAGAATTCAGCCCATCCTTGCACCTCAAATCAACGGATCATCTGGCTACATCTTGCCTAAAGGACAATACATCAACAGGTTTAAAAGATTCAACCAACACACGTTATTTAACGAAGGAGATTTGGAAAATTGTCAAAAATAAATAAAATCACGTACTGCGAATTCAAGATCGTCATATACACCAAAGCAGCTCATTTTCAAAGTTGGACCACCATACAGAATTCAGCCCATCCTAGCACCTTAAATCAACGGGAGAATCTTTCCCAGGGTCAAGACGAGTAAACTGTGTGGTACATACTCGAAAACTCTACGGATCCGATAAGCAATTCGAGACCGAGGGCTGAGAGTAATAAAACTGTACGTGTACTGAAAGAAACAAGAGACGTTCTCTGAAAAGCGACTCGGGCTGGTGGCAGTGCAGTTATAAAAAAAATAAGCTGAGACGACGATTAGGAGCCTTCCGCTCTCCGTCTCTCACCACCCGCCTGCGTGTTTGCTTGAGAGTGTAAATACACAGAGACGGTTATATATGCATTATCTAACTCGAGTACCAACTCCGACGACGACGCTGAATCCGATGTCACGCAGAAACTACCCTAGAAGAGGACGCCATCCGTCATTTCCGCAGTATTCAAGAATCCTAACCATCCACCTGAAGTTAGTTTGAGTAATCCTACGGGCGCTCCTGCAACAAATTCTACAAACGACCCTGTGGGACCAATCCTTCTCTCGGTTATAAAGGACGCCCTACGAATTGTGCCTGATTTTGACGGTTTCAACATCCCATTATATCAATTTTTAGAGGGATGCACCAAAGCCAAAGAAATGACAGGAGAGGCCCCGGAAATCGAAGTAGCCAAATTAATTAGATCGAAGATTTATTTTCTCTTCTATTTAATATTTTATCCCATTAAATGAATAAATTTTTTATTTTCTTTTTGCCTGATAAAATTACCTTATTTTATTATTAGTTTAGAAACCGAACTAGCCGAATTAGAATTCCAAAAATTAAAATCTGAATCTACACCAAAAATCAGCCTTACGGCTGGTAGTTCTTCTAGGGCCACAAAGTCCAATTTGGAAATAGCAGAAAACAGACGTATTTGTAGATAGCATTTCCTCTGAGATAGTAGACTCCATTTTAGACAAAGTGGCCGACACTAGCTTAAAGAACCCTAACTATCCACCTGAAGTTAGTTTGAGTAATTCTACGGGCGCTCCTGCAACAAATTCTACAAACGACCCTGTCGGACCAATCCTTCTCTCGGTTATAAAGGACGCCCTACGAATTGTGCCTGATTTTGACGGTTCTAACATCACATCAAGTCAATTTTTAGAGGGATGCACCGAAGCCAACGTCCCTGTAAAAGAACTAGACGTAGAAGGAGATTTGGAAAGTTGCCAAAAATAAATAAAATCACGTACTGCGAATTCAAGATCGTCATATACACCAAAGCAGCTCATTTTCAAAGTTTGACTACCATACAGAATTCAGCCCATCCTTGCACCTCAAATCAACGGATCATCTGGCTACATCTGGCCAAAAAGACAATACATCAACAGGTTTAAAAGATTCAACCAACACACGTTCTTTAACGAAGGAGATTTGGAAAATTGCCAAAAATAAATAAAAATGCGTACTGCGAATTCAAGATCGTCATATACACCAAAGCAGCTCATTTTCAAAGTTGGACCACCATACAGAATTCAGCCTATCCTAGCACCTCAAAACAACGGATCATCTGGCTACATCTTGCCAAAAGGACAATACATCAACAGGTCCAAAAGAATCAAACAACACACGTTCTTTAACGAAAGAGATTTGGAAAATTGCCTAAAAATAAATAAAAACACGTACTGCGTATTCAAGATCGTCATATACACCAAAGCAGCTCATTTTCAAAGTTCGACCCCCATACAACGAGGTCGGCACTTGGTGCGTGCTAGTAAAGGCGAGAGCGGCCATTGGACTGCCCACGTGCAACCATGGGCCTTTAGCGAAATAGTTAAAAGCGGTGAAACAAATAAAGTCGTGGTGAGGATAGTAAATTAATGGAGTAAAATTTGGTGTTTTAAAATCATATAGAAAATTAACGTCGTAAATTTTGGGGTTTTCGAATTATTATTTTTAAGAAATTAAATGTTACAATTAAGGAAGCAAGTAAAGTTATGGCGGCATATTAAATGTTAACGGACCGACATCTAATTATTTATAGTTATTAGCGATAAATGCAATTTAATGTATAGATATTATTATCGAGAAATAAAGTTAGAAAAGATTATATATATATTTATAGATCATTTACGTAGATATCACCTATATGAGCCATAATAATTTAAATTGTTAATAATTATTTATTTAAATAACTCGAGATTGGATCTCCGTGGATTGCGCCGTTTGTCCAGGCGTCGGCTCAGCGAACCTCCTCTCGAGATCGGAGGAGTCCACCAGAGGGCAATTGTCGAGTAATAAAGAGCAGTATTGACCGAATAATAAAATAATTAATGAGTTGTATGGACAGAATCCAGATCAGTTAAAAATACAACATCATAAATGCCTGATTTTGACGGTTCCAACATCCCACCGAAGACAAAGAAATGACAGGAGAGGCCGCGGAAATTAAAGTAGCCAAATTAATTAGATCGAAGATTTATTTTATCTTCTATTTAATATTTTATCCCATTAAAAGAATACATTTTTTATTTTCTTTTCCCGGATAAACTTACCTTGTTTTATTGTTAGTTTAGAAACCGAACTAGCCGAATTAGAATTCCAAAAATTAAAATCTCAATCTACTCCAAAAATCAGCCTTGCGGCTGGTAGTTCTTCTAGGACTACAAAGTCCAATTTGGAAATAGCAGAAAACAGACGTATTTGTAGATAGCATTTCCTCTGAGATAGTAGACTCCATTTTAGACAAAGTAGCCGACACTAGCTTAAAGAACCCTAACTATCCACCTGAAGTTAGTTTGAGTAATTCTACGGGCGTTCCTGTTACAAATTCTACAAACGACCCTGTCGGACCAATCCTTCTCTCGGTTATAAAGGACGCCCTACGAATTGTGCCTGATTTTGACGGTTCTAACATCACATCAAGTCAATTTTTAGAGGGATGCACCGAAGCCAACGTCCCTGTAAAAGAACTAGACGTAGAAGGAGATTTGGAAAGTTGCCAAAAATAAATAAAATCACGTACTGCGAATTCAAGATCGTCATATACACCAAAGCAGCTCATTTTCAAAGTTTGACTACCATACAGAATTCAGCCCATCCTTGCACCTCAAATCAACGGATCATCTGGCTACATCTTGCCAAAAAGACAATACATCAAAAGGTTTAAAAGATTCAACCAACACACGTTCTTTAACGAAGAAGATTTGGAAAGTTGCCAAAAATAAATAAAATCACGTACTGCGAATTCAAGATCGTCATATACACCAAAGCAGCTCATTTTCAAAGTTTGACTACCATACAGAATTCAGCCCATCCTTGCACCTCAAATCAACGGATCATCTGGCTACATCTTGCCTAAAGGACAATACATCAACAGGTTTAAAAGATTCAACCAACACACGTTATTTAACGAAGGAGATTTGGAAAATTGTCAAAAATAAATAAAATCACGTACTGCGAATTCAAGATCGTCATATACACCAAAGCAGCTCATTTTCAAAGTTGGACCACCATACAGAATTCAGCCCATCCTAGCACCTTAAATCAACGGGAGAATCTTTCCCAGGGTCAAGACGAGTAAACTGTGTGGTACATACTCGAAAACTCTACGGATCCGATAAGCAATTCGAGACCGAGGGCTGAGAGTAATAAAACTGTACGTGTACTGAAAGAAACAAGAGACGTTCTCTGAAAAGCGACTCGGGCTGGTGGCAGTGCAGTTATAAAAAAAATAAGCTGAGACGACGATTAGGAGCCTTCCG
Source organism: Gastracanthus pulcherrimus (assembly GCA_949152435.1). Lineage (NCBI taxonomy): Eukaryota > Metazoa > Arthropoda > Insecta > Hymenoptera > Pteromalidae > Gastracanthus > Gastracanthus pulcherrimus. The sequence goes on from OX424575.1 coordinate 11,944,491, forward strand.
CTCTCCGTCTCTCACCACCCGCCTGCGTGTTTGCTTGAGAGTGTAAATACACAGAGACGGTTATATATGCATTATCTAACTCGAGTACCAACTCCGACGACGACGCTGAATCCGATGTCACGCAGAAACTACCCTAGAAGACGACGCCATCCGTCATTTCCGCAGTATTCAAGAATCCTAACCATCCACCTGAAGTTAGTTTGAGTAATCCTACGGGCGCTCCTGCAACAAATTCTACAAACGACCCTGTGGGACCAATCCTTCTCTCGGTTATAAAGGACGCCCTACGAATTGTGCCTGATTTTGACGGTTTCAACATCCCATTATATCAATTTTTAGAGGGATGCACCAAAGCCAAAGAAATGACAGGAGAGGCCCCGGAAATCGAAGTAGCCAAATTAATTAGATCGAAGATTTATTTTCTCTTCTATTTAATATTTTATCCCATTAAATGAATAAATTTTTTATTTTCTTTTTGCCTGATAAAATTACCTTATTTTATTATTAGTTTAGAAACCGAACTAGCCGAATTAGAATTCCAAAAATTAAAATCTGAATCTACACCAAAAATCAGTCTTACGGCTGGTAGTTCTTCTAGGGCCACAAAGTCCAATTTGGAAATAGCAGAAAACAGAAGTATTTGTAGACAGCATTTCCTCTGAGATAGTAGACTCCATTTTAGACAAAGTGGCCGACACTAGCTTAAAGAACCCTAACCATCCACCTGAAGTTAGTTTGAGTAATCCTACGGGCGCTCCTGCAACAAATTCTACAAACGACCCTGTCGGACCAATCCTTCTCTCGGTTATAAAGGACGCCCTACGAATTGTGCTTGATTTTGACGGTTTCAACATCCCGTTAAGTCAATTTTTAGAGAGATGCACCGAAGCCAAATAAATTATAGGAGAGGCTGCGGAAATTAAAGTAGCCAAATTAATTAGATCGAAGATTTATTTTATCTTCTATTTAAAATATTTTATCCCATTAACATAATACATATTATATTTTCTTTTTGCCAGATAAAATTACCTTGTTTTATTATTATTTTAGTAAATTTTATACAATTTTTGTTGTTATGTAAATTTTTTACCTTTAAGTTAATTATTTTTATGAAGCAATTTTCATTAGCATTACATTTACTTTATATATTAATATTTCAAAAGTAAAACATAAATAAATTCATTTTTTCGCCATTTCAGTATCTTTCTATTATTATTTTTTTTATTTTTAATCTTACATGTTATATTTCTATGAGTAAACTCACTAGATCTGCCGCGAAAGAGAATCATAGTATTATTTTTATATATTGTTAAATATATTTAATTGAGTGTACAAGTGTTGCTTGAAACAGTGGCACTTGATATTAAATATTTAACTGGTTTAAATCTTACTTCCGCTTTTTATAACCTACGTTCCGACAAGAAAGTATTTCACTCGCACATAGGTGGAGTAACCTCAGGAATTATCCGTAACGTTAAATATAATAATAAGCACTTTGAATATTTATGGCTGCATTTGCCCCACTACCTTTTTTGAGCATGCATTTTATACTTCTTGCATCTTAACTGTCTTAGCTCGTAATATCGCAAACACCGCAGTAATTTCGGGATACCTTTCAGAAGATAGAAAACACGGCATTTCATTAATCGCCATACTGCTGAATATTTTAGTTATTGGGACCCTTTCTCTTTAGGAAGTGAAACTTGCAATCCGGATTTCAGCGAAAACCTTATTACACAGCCTTGAATTTATCAGAGGTTAAAGTTAATAATATAGAGTTATCCTACTCCTACGCGATAAAATTTTAAAAATAAAAACAACATCAATATAATAAAAATTTTTTTTCGCTTTCGGACCGTTCCTTGAGGGCCACTGAGGTTTCTTTCTCTGTCGACCCAACGAAGCACAATTTACTAATTACTTTCCTCTTCTCGATTAGAAGTATTTTTTTATTTACATGGGTAAACAATAATAGTAAGAAAGTAGCATAATAGATTGTTTCAAGCTAGGATTAAAACCGGAAATTGAGCAGCGTATGGCAAATAAAACTGGTATAACCGATATTATAAAAAGGAGATAAAAGCTGAACGCCTAATAGAATCTAGAAAAGCCTTACGTGAAAAGTATGCTCCTAAAGCTGAAATTAAGATAAAAGAAATACCTATACTTGCCAAATTTGTAAAAAGGATGGGCATGAAGCAAATGATTGCAGCGTCCATCTACAAGCCAATCGGGCAAAAAAACCTTTTTGTAGCTATTGTAAAATACCGGGTCATATTGAAAATAATTGTTTTCAATAAGCTAAAGATTTTTCTATTAACTCTATTTGCTAAATTTGTAATAAGCGTAACCATGCTGCAAAACAATGTTTGGCTGTCTTTTTGCCAATCTTGTAATAAATCAGGCCATACTGCAGTGAATTGCAATTTCAACAATGTAAATTTAAAATGCCAAATTTGCGATAATGTATCGCCGCGATATCAAAGCGCAGCTGATGGAGAATCGTTGTGAGAACATTTTCGTCTTCTCATTTTGATTTATTTTCCCACGCAAAATTCGGGATTGTCACGTACATCAACGGCCGCACTGGCAGTTGACGTGCTTGATAGTGCCCAGGCTTTCCCGGCGGGTGATAGTGTCCTCGAGTTTTTTTCAACTGATTTTCTTACTTGAGAATTCGGGTTCTCAAGTAATACGCAAATCGTAAATCGGAACTCGACCCTTGATGTTCCATTCCAATATGTAACTTTATATATATATATGTTTATTTATTTATAATTTCGTAAAATTATGACTATTGCGCAAACTGACTGAATGTTATACGAACGAGTGAGAGTATGCGCATGCGCGAACAACTGATCTACCAGATCGACTAGAGGCGGCGGCGCTGTGTGCGTCTCGTCACCGCTACCAGCGATAGACGCGCGCGGCGGACATCTTTAGATTCTACGACTGAATCTCACAGCGTGCGGAGCTCCCTCGCGTTTTTGGCGGTTAACGACCGTATCGCAAATATTGCGAATATCTATCTTGTCGACTAACGAGTCGTCAGATCCATTAAGAATCTTATCAAATCGCCAATCTGGCAGGACGATTCATTGTGAATCACATCTAATCGAAAGTGACGTGCGTGAAGCAGTGTGTGTGTGTGCATTTTCATCGCGTAGCGAGCACGCGGCCGCATGCGGCGGTTGTGCGGTATATTTGTTGTAGTGTAAAATAAATTTAGGGTTTTTTATGCCGTCAAGGCTTTTTCCCGTAATATTGTGTTTTTAATTTACCGACCTAACCTAAATATAAAAAAAATGAAAAATAGAACATCAATCTTTTATTGAATCAATTCACTTGATACGCACAGGACAATGCTCGACCTGCGCTACGTCTTATGCTTCGGCAACGGCTTGCATGCGACTTCAGGTAGGCATGTACAGTCCGTGAAAAAATTTAATAGCTTGCTTCTACTGCGAATTTATTTGGCGTATTTTGGCAAACCTATTATTACTGGAGATCATGTATCTTATATTACGCTTGCCATATTATAAACTTTAATAGTAAAAGAATAGGTAGTTTTTCGTCGATGTTCATCGGGAATGTATTCAATCTAAAATAGAGAAAGATTCCATTCTACTTAAGAGCGAAACATTTTCACTCTAATTAGAGTGATTTATTTCACTCTAACGGGTTTAGCGTGTATTAATGAGATTACGTATTATCACATAATACTTAAAAAAGTTAGTTTCCATAAAATTTTCTTTACATTAGTAAAATAATACCCTCTAGCTTCTTAACATATAAAAACGGCATTCAAACTCCTATTTACGTCTTTAACGCTGGTTAAACGGGTTCCATCAAATGCAACATTGCGTTACTTTACTTAAATGTACCCTTTACCTACCTAATATATTACAGAATGGCTTTCGAATTCTTTCGAAGGCCTTTGAATTCCTTGTATATTTGGTCATTAAGCAATATTTAGAATAAGAATACACATATAAAATCATATAATAAATAAAAAGGTAAATTTATGAAAAAATTAAAATTTTATTACAATACTCAAAAAAACCCTACCACTTTCCTGATAAACATAGAACGGCTTTCAAATTCCTATTTATATTTTTAATGCTGTAGTTATTCTATGAATAAGAATATACTAAAGTTATTTCTCGAGAAATTCAAGGAGGTTCAGACTATACAGTCCCAACAAACAGATTCTGTATGCTACTTTTTTAACCCGTATTTTTATTAGTAGTTTTGTGTTTATGTACTTCTATGTAAAGGTAAAATAGAAAATTAAACGAATTAATTAATTAATGAAACTTAAAGTTTGTTATTTGCATATTAAATGCGCATGAAATTAAGTATCGCAAACTTTTGACTACATTGCTGAACTCGAGCAGTGTAAGAAATCGTTCTAAAGGTGCTGACAAAGTCACCTGTCATCGAAAAATACGAGGATCTACTTTTCTAATTTCATTTTCAATTTTTAATAAATATCTCTATGGAAAATTGTTGTCCCAATCAATAACAACTTTCCAGAGAGACATTTTCTCAAAATTGAAAATTGAATGAAAAAAAACTCACCACCTTAACTTTAGCGTATCACGCAAATTAAATAATGGGACGACTTTAGTCAAATTTCAACATTTTATACACATTATTGATTATATTGCATATACAATCACTTAAAGCATGAGATAAATTAAGATAACATTTGAAAAATATGAGAAATATTACATTAACGGCTTACTTGCAAAAAATGAGCTAACGCGTGATGTATTTTTATTTGTATTCTGGGCAGTTTCTCAAAAACTAGATTCCTAATCGTTCTAAAAATTTGCATGTGCCTTCTTGAAATATCTACCAAATCTAAAAATATTAACAAATTCTGTTTATTTTGAATTTGGGCTCAAATCTCCTTAAAATGAGATATAGAAACATAAATATTAATATAATACTTATTATTTTATATATAAAATGCATATGTCTTTTGTGCCATTCAATACAAGTTCATAATGTGATATAAAAGTCTATCTGGTGTCTTTTAACCACAAGGCTAGTCTTTTTAGTTATAAGGCTGAATCGGTTACTACAATGCAAACTTGTCTAACTATTAACTTTTAGGCAAAAGGCTAGCCTTTTAGTTAAAAGGCCAAATCGCCTATTACAACACAGATAGCCCGATAGCTGATTCAGCCTTTTGACTAAAAGTCAGCAGATAAACTATATATATACACAACAAAGACTTATAACTAAAAAGACTAGCCTTGTGGTTAAAAGACACCAGATAGACTTTTATATCACATTATGAAATCGTATTGAATGGTATAAAAGACATATGCATTTTATATACAAAATAATAAGTATTATATTAATATTTATGTTTCTATTATATCTCATTTTAAGGAGATTCGAACCCAAATTCAAAATAAACAGAATTTGTTAATACTTTTAGATTTGGTAGATATTTCAAGAAGGCACATGCAAATTTTTAGAACGATTAGGAATCGAGTTTTTGAGAAACAGCCCAGAATATAAATAAACACACACACACATACACATAAATATATATATATATATATATATATATATATATATATATATATATATATATATATATATATATATATATATATATATTTAAATGTTTGATAATTGTAAGAAAATTGTATATCTCACCCGCAGAGTAAGACTATCACAACTAAACATTTTTTAACTCAATTTTTATTCACAAAATAACTCATACAAAAATAAAAACCCTAAATACACATCGACTATTAGTTAAAAAGTGTTAAGGAACTATAATAGAATAATAAAATTCAAGAAAAAAAATATCTCATGAAAAACTGGTTTAGTTTTAAAGAAACATTAAGTTTTGATTTGTCAGTTTTGCTCTGAGGGTGCGATACGATTAGACTGCGGATATTTATGCAAAATAAAAATTTCGAAGAGAAATACGTAACAAATAATTACTAATTAAATCATTAATAATTACTTAATCAGCTCCAAAAACAGTTGCAGTTAAAAAATCTATTAGTAATTGAATTATTATTGATTAATTACGAATTAATTAACTTGAAAAATGTTATTTTACATAAACTTCCGCAATCTAGATATGATACTGAAACGTCTGTCAAGAAAACATTATTTCTTAAGTTTAATCTTTCATTTTTGAGCTTATTCTTTCATATATCATAGCTTGAGGCATATCTAGGAAGATTGACATTTCTTTAACTTTTAAGACAAACGAGGAGAGAAGAAGTATGTATTCCTACTTTGAATACGAATCAAGAGATTTTCGGAAGAATTGTAAAGTTTATACGCAAGAACAAACGAATAAAATATATTTGAAAGAAAAAGTAAAAAATGTCACTTACTTTATAACAAAACTACAATCTCCGGCAAATTCTGCGGCGTTGGTGTACGTCTCCCTCAGAGTGTCTGCTACGGATGGTTGGCTTTGGGTGAACTGCTGCTGCTTTCTGCGACGGAACTGAAGATGTTGTTGGTTGCTCGGCTGACTGTCGACTGACTGCATTCGTCCTAAATGCCGTGCTCTGCAAACTCTTACCTGACCCAACTTTTCGTACCATTGCCTTACAAGACGAATAGTAGGCCTCTTCACTGGACAATCGGAGAGCACGGTCCTCTCCAGGTCTATAGTTTAATGACCTCATTAAGGAGGAATGCATAATGGGCTGCCGTAGTCCGGCAACGACACCCTTGCTCTCCGCCCACATGAACCTTTCGGGTTCAGCCCCGTTCATCTACGGCCGGCAGATGTTCCCCCCTTCTTGAATTCGCAAATTCAGAGAAATAGAGAACAAGGGGGGGGCGGGAGTGTGAGAGAGAGAGAGAAAGTAACCTTTCATAATGAATATTTAAAATAATATTTTACATGAATAACTATTAGAATCTTCATTGTAGATAAACAAATATTTTAGCGTATACAATTTCATTTTTATTTCCATTCTAAAAAAATCTATGAGCAGTTTCGACCTAAATATTTCGAAATACGAAAGTACCTGTTTGCGTCTAAATCACATAGGGTTAGTGTCTCAATCAATGACACTTTATTCATATTTGCTGCCACCCTGGTGTATTTCTATATCCACGTTGATATATTATATAAACGAAAAAAATTCGTAAAATTAACTGACTAGTGATTACTCAAAAAAGCATTTTAATGAACGTAATTTTTTATGGATATATTATGTTCGCGAATAGTATTTGTGAACTTCAAGAGAGCATTTCATCAAGAGAGCATTTTAGTGAACGTAATTATTATTTGTGAACATAAATTTTATTCGTTAGCTTAAGCGTAAACTCAATACAGTTCACTCAATAAATATTTAAGAAAATGGAATTTCTCGTAATCTAATTGACGTACAGATCTCAAAATAGTAGGGTTTTGTAGGAGTTTTCCACACAAAAAATGCATTTTTTCGATACTGCATTATTTGTTCAAAAACTTAATCAGTTCTATACTAACAAGGAGAGTCCACAACCTTCGGGAAATGGTTTTCGATATGACCTTTCGTATTCAAAATACCCGTTATTTCAGTAAAATAAGGTAAATATACTTTGTATCGTAACATAAAAGAAACCGCTGCCAGTTCATTGGCACTTAGCTTCCACAAACTAAATTAATTGTTCTAACATAACATTTTTTATTCTATTAAATTAATTTTAAATTGCTTATCTCTTTTCAATCAGCCGATGTTCATGGGGAAACTATGTATGCTAAAGTAGAGTGAGATTTCACTCTACTGAAAGTAATAGATTTCCACTTTACTATTAGAATTAAAAATCCACTCTAATTAGATAGATTTATTTAATTCATTCTTCGAGTATCATTTTATCCCGAAATTTCAACCAACTAGTTTAGCGTGTAATTAAATCGTTCATACATACAATTTTCCCAGATTTATAAGAAATAAAATATAAAAACTACTAATATACATTGTTTCATTAATCTTTAAACACCTTTTCAATCAATATTTGCAAATATCAATGGAAAAGTTACAAAGAAAATAAATATCACCGTTTATAAGTAATTTTATACTCTTTCAATTTGTAAAATGAAGCGATCATAGAGCCCCTCTTAGCTCAGCGGGTATGACGCTTGCCTACCGATTCAAGACGCTCAAGCAGTCGAGATTCGATTCCCGTCGAGAATTTTCGAGAATTTTTTCTTCGAGTTTTACGTCGAATATTAAAGCAACTAAGATACGCCAATGGAAAGAAAATTACGTGAGAGTTACAGAAATATACAAATTTTTAAAATAATCAGTAGGTTTCGGCTATTTAGCTTAAATATCTAATCAGTTCTATGTTGGGTTATATCTAATATACCTGCAAAAATGCAGCCCAATATACGATGTCCTACAAAAAGTCTCAATCTCGTTATTATAGTAATTATTATTTTTAAATTTTTAGAGCGTTTATTTTTGTAGTAAGTAGTAATATTTCAAAAAATTATTTTTAGGTAGGTATTCCATATTCATTTATTCATTTTTCCATATTATTCATGTCATTTTATACTTAAATCTCCTATTTATTTATTTCTTCTTCTTTTTTTTTTCTTTTTTTCTAGCCTTCTTGGCGTATTTTGGTGTCCTGTACTTGATTCATTGATTCATTTATTCAAATTGATTAATAATACAATGGCACCATCTACACATACGTGGCCATCTATACATAATGGTTATTAGTTTTAGAATCATTAGACAAGTCACATTTCCATGTAACAGAAAGATAAGAATTATTATAAGAAAAAAAAGGTGGGAGAGCGGCAAGCGATAGATACGTTGATTGATCGTTACAATGCTAACCGCTCGCCACTACTACCTTCCGCCTAACGTTTGCGTGCTAGCCGTAAGGTGGTTTATGCATCAATATGTATCAAAATATAAAAATTTATATGACAAACCGTTTTCATATTACAATATAAGAAACGACATAATATAAAAGAAAGATACTTTAAGGTAGAATTTCCGTCAAAATGAGCGAAATGCAGAAATAAATTATTTCACTGTCATAAAGTATTATGTGTAAAGGAATTTAGCACCATTAATTAGATAAAATGCTTTTGTTTAAGAAAAAAAAATTCATAACAACACAATAACAACAAATGTGCTTCTACCTAGAGTATGTACAAATTTATGTGCATTTACAACCTAACAAACTATTATTATCAAACTTATGATTTTTTTAGATGCTTTTTAGAATCATTAGACAATTTACGAGACCTCCGCCGTTTCAGTTTAAAAAAATTGCTTAATCAGCGAAGAACAATATGCATTTGTTTATAATACTTTTGATCATAGTTCTCATTATCGTGCGACATATTTTATAAACCAATGCATATTGATTTTCACTCATTACGTATTTTTTAAAAACTAAAACGGCGGAAGTCTCGTAAATTGTCTAATGATTCTAAAAAACATCCAAAGAAAATCATAAGTTTGAAAATAAAAGTTTGTTGGGTTGTAAACGAGCTCAAATGTCTTCATATTCCAGGTAGAAGCACATTTATTGTTATTTTTTTTTGTTATTAATTTTTTTTCGCAAATAGAAACATTTTATCTAATCAATGCTGTGTAGTTATTTTGCATATCATATATTTTATTACAGAAAAAGTTTTTTTTCTGTATTTCCTTTATTTTGATGGAACTTCCTCCTTAAGCAACCAACAAATTTTTTCCTAAAAGGATTTCCATTTTGTAAAAGTATAAATTTATATCTGAATTTAATTATGAAGGTCTCATTTTATTTCTTGAAAGATTTCAGCCAAAGATTGCAAAAAACTGATGAACCTGCAAAGTTTTTGTAAATTCATAGGTGTACAAATATAAATTATTGGCTGTAACTAAGTAGGTTCATCGGTTTTTGCAATTCTTCCCTGAAATCTTTCAAGAAACAAAATGATACCTTCAGGTGATGCTAAACCCACCCGTCACCGGCAATTGAAGGCATCGATTCTAAAACGTCCTTAGCGCTCGGCTCGGGTTGCCGCTATATACAAATTGACGTCATGGTGACCAATTTTTAAATTTGCGGAAATGAATTTTTAAAAATAGCATCGTATAGAGGATAAAAAATGGCAACATTTTATATATATACTTTGTTTGTACAATGTTAAGTATTTGAAAAAAGAAAAATAAAAACGGCAAAATTTTAAATCTTATTTGCACCACGTTTTTTAAACTTAACTCGCTGCAGCTCCGACAAATATGAACGGATCTTGCTCATTTTTTTAATAATCTCGTAAAATAGTCTAGCGCTGCTGATAAACTCATAGATAGTTAAATATTAAATATTTTTCTTTCAACAATTTAATTGCAAACCAGTGAGTTACCTTTTATATGGTTAAGTATATTCAACGAAAAAAAGTATCGAGGGAAGTTTAAGACTCAGTGAACTTTCAACGAGACATTTGTTTGTTAACATTTGAAGAAGTTTCTCAGAAAATTACAGATCAATTGGATGAAAAGTGGCAAAGATAGAGCGATTTTGCCAAACTTGCATGCTCCGCGCGAACATTAGTGGGTCTGCGCGATACATGACGCTCGCAGCGTCATATAATGCCGTTTACTTGAAGATTTGCGGTCCTTTTTTTTAAAAAATACATACTTAATGAAATCATACTATTTAATACTGTCGATTTATAGTGTAGAAGTTAAGAAAAATAAGTATCTGATGAAACAATAAGAAATTAAATGAACAAAGCAAAGGCAAAATCAAACGGCAGTTATTCATAAAGTTGTTGAATTTTTAAATCTTTGTACGAAAGTTTTAGAAATTATTGTTAATTCTAAATGTTATATACACTAGATAATAAATGGTTATAATAAAGCGTTCAAATGAAATTCACACACATTAAAAAGAATATTGCAGCGTAAATGAATTGAATAGTAAATTACCATCTTTAAAAATATAAATTTCTGGGAAACATATAAATTTCACAGATATTTGACATTGTTCAGTAAATTAGAAACTTCAAATAACTAATACTTATATTTATTTATATTTCTACATTAAGATTTATTTACAATTTAGTCGCAATACATATTACTTTTTTTTTCCTTTTATTGTTTTTGTTTTCTTTTCTTTTTTATTAATTTTTAATTCTAATTTTTTCTTTTGTTCGTCGCTTACTTTTCTTCTTTTTGTTGAGACAACTTCCGTTTTTCGAACTTTTTTGTTACCATGTTCTTCTTTCACATTCTTTGTTTTACTGACAACAGTTTTAATAGAAGTTGTTTTTAAAAATTTTTCACCAAAATGTTGCCCATTAGTAGTACAAAATTGCAATAAATGTTTAAAATCCTTTTCTTTTTCTTTCGTTATTCCTACCTTTTTAGCTAATGATACTTTCGACAAATCTACTTCACTGCTGTTTCTTAGTTTAATTGTAATTGGATTGCCATCATAATCGTAATACAAATCAATTTGTCCGTTAGGAAAATATACAATTCTAACAACTTTGCTTATTTTAATTACATTTTTCTGCAAGTCTTCGTCTTTCGCAAACAGTTTTTCATAATCTTTTACTTCGCACTGTGAAATAGCAACCATTTCGAATGGAGGATTTCTATAATTTTTTATTAGTTGCACATAATCATTTTCTGTTTCAATTCTTTCTTGCTTTTTTTTCTTACTACCATACAAACCGAAATTTCGGTCACACTGGCAGTAGGAATGCCCTCTAACAGGAAATAAATGTTGGATTTCTAATTGCAATTTGTAAGATAAAAATGAAAAGAATTTCAAATTAATGTAATTTCGATTTTGACCTCCTGCAGCATCAGAAAATAAAAATATTTTATCGAAGACGTTTAGTTGTAGTTCTTTCCTTATCGCATACCATATTACATACGCTGTTGGCGCCCTTTTTTAAAATCCCTTCAAGGAAATGGAACATGTAACTTCGATCACTATCGAAAATGTGTACATTAAACAAATACATCCAAACTAAACGAAGAAAAAATTGAGAATTAACTGGTAGTTTTGGCAATGGCAAGTTTTGACCAAAGTCAAATTCACATTTTAGTACATTTACAGTGGACAACATTGAATTTTTTAAGTTTTTATACTTTTCAACTTGCACGATATGTTCAAAATACTCATTTTCTCGTCCTTTGTTAGTTTCATAAGTAAAACAAAGATCATATACATCAGTACGTGGCAGACCAATAGAGAAATTCACAAAATGATTAAAATAATTAAAATATGTTGTTTTATCAATAGGAATAGCTTCACTCCCTGTTACAGCTGCATAAAAATCCAAAAAGGAAAAATAGACTGAATGTAATGTTAACGATGTATCAAGAAAATAGTAAAGCTTTGAGCTTTCTCTAGTATAATGTGACTCAGAATGCGGAAGGCTTTTACAATGTTCCAGAATTAAAGTTTTGACATCTTCAGTTAGCTTTACCTTGTGATTATCTTGTTTTCCTCTATTATCAGACATCGTTTTGCCACTTACTATTTTTTCTTGAACCGTTTTTATTCTTCGTTCTCCAATTTGGAAAATACTGCAAACAAACTTTCGACAAATATCGATACTAGTGCTTTTGTAGTAACAATGAAATTGCCACTGTAAACGTTTTAATTCTTGTGTCGATTCTTTTCTTACAATCATATTTTCTAATATTGTATTCTGTACTTGAAAATCTCCACTGCGACAAAATTTATGAAACATATTTTTTTGCCATTCATGATCTACTTTTAAAAAACACTTTTTAGGACAACAATTTTTTATTTCTGTGAACGTCTTTTCAAGCACTTTCTTTCCACTAACTGATTCATATTCTAATCCCTGTATAAAAGACGTTTGGAAATCATCATTTTATATATACGTATTAATGAAAAAATTTATTTTACAAAATTGATTCCAGCTTCATTTTAAATGATTTGAAAATAGTGCATTTTGACACGGGTGTGGAAGTTGATTAACGCATGGAATGCATAAGTAATTAAAATAATTAACCTCAAATTGTTTATTTACATAATATTTCACAACAGCATAAAAATTTAGAGAGTTCTTCGTTTTAATTAATTTCGAGTTTTATATAAATGTCATTCAATCATATTTGCAACAGAAATTCTTTTTTATAACACGTCTTACGATATTTTACTTACCTTATTTTTACAACTTTTATTAATAGTTTTTTTCCATGCATGCTCATTTCTAATTCTTTTACGTCCTATATTGATCGACATTATGCTTATAATTTATTTAGCAAGTAAAACGTTTTTTAAAAAGATTAAAGAAATTAACAAATTTGTGAATAAATGCAGCTTGTAAACGAACAAGAAAATCAGTGTGATTTCAATGCGAAACGAGTTCGACTTTATTTTCTTTATTTCAGGATAACTTTTATCATGATTCTTAAATTATTTCTTATTCTATGACTGACATACACTGAGCGTCATGTATCGCGCAGACCCGCTAATGTTCGCGCGCATCGTGCAAGTTTGGCAAAATCGCTCTATCTTTGCCACTTTTCATCCAATTCATCTGAAATTTTCTGAGAAACTTCTTCAAATGTTAACAAACAAATGTCTCGTTGAAAGTTAGTTGAGTCTTAAACTTCCCTCGATACTTTTTTTCGTTGAACATACTTAACCATATAAAAGGTAGCTCACTGGTTTGCAATTAAATTGTTGAATGAAAAATATTTAATATTTAACTATCTATCAGTTTAATAGCAGCGCTAGACTATTTTACGAGTCTATGCAAAAAATAAGCAAGATCCGTTCATATTTGTCGGAGCTGCAGCAAGCTAAGTTTAAAAAACATGGTGCAAATAAGATTTAAAATTTTGCCGTTTTTATTTTTTTTTTCATATACTAAACATTGTACAAACAAAGTATATATATAAAAAGTTGCCATTTTTGATCCTCTGCACGATACTATTTTTTAAAATTCATTTGTAAAATTGCAAATATTGGTCACCACGACGTCAATTTTGATATAACGGCAGCCGGGCCGAGCGCTAAGGACGTTTTAGAATCGATGCCTTCAATTATGAGGATCCACTAATTTCATTTAATTTTCAATTTTAGGTAAATATCTCATGAAATGTTGTTCTTCCAGTATAAAACAAGAATACTCCAGAGAGATATTTTCTCAAAAATGAAAATTTAATGAGAAAAGTGGTTCCCCGCATTTACCAGTAACATAGGGGTTTAACATCGCCTTCAGAATTAAAATCGGATAGAAAATAAAAAAGTCTCCAGTGTTTTGTGGAATCTTTCTCTAGTTGACGATATTTATACTTTTGCAATACGAAAACTTGGATTAAAAATTTTTCTTTCGTCGCTTGAAGTGACCATCTTTTATATATCGTTTCTCATGGTGTAATATGAAAACAATTTATCATATAAATTTTTATATTTTAGGTAAATACGCATGAACCACCTTATGCGAATATTGGCGACCATGAAGTTGAGCCATTAACATACAGAGGTATGGTTAGGTGCACCGAGTAGAAATCATCAGGGAGTACGTACACCCGGTCAAGAGGGATTCTGATGTTGTCGAAAAAGTTCACGATGTTAAACCAACATATAAATATAAGTGGGTGATTGAGAATTTTTGTGTTAACTGCAAAACTGTAGGGGACCCATTATATTCACCTGTATTTTCAGCGATAAGTCACGGTGTCAACTATGACTGGCAATTATTGTTATATCCAATGAGCCACGCAGAATCATGTAAAGAATATTTGTCTGTATTCATTCGTAATTGCGGAGAAATAACTTTCAACGCAGTCGTTTCGTTTAGCAGAAACAAAGTGATTTATAATAATATCATTATATAAATTCATCATTATATCATTATATTTATAATAATATTCATAATATTATCACTAATAGACACAAATTTACTAAAGCAAGTCTCTCCTCGAGCACTTCTAAATCATTTTGTTGGGGATTCCCATACTTCGTGGAACGAGATTTTATAACGAATGAAACCAACTGTGCACTGCACGACAATAAATTAATAATTTTATGCAAAATAAAATTAGATACCCGCAATGACAAAGAATCGGATGGAGAAGAGAGCATAGACGGAGAAGAAGGCGACGACGATTTTAGCGACGTATCTCTCATCGTTGAAGGAAAGACGCTGCGGGCGCATAAAAATATGCTAGCCCTACGAATATATTCGCGGTATTCGCCACGTTCAAAACCGAGATGAAGGAGAAGTAAGAGAACAAAGTGGAAATTGCAGACATCAAGCATAACGTCTTTTTGGAAATGCTTCGCTTTATGTACGTCGGCAAGGTCAATGACATCGATGCAATCGCCGGCGAGCTTTTGGCCGCCGCGGATAAGTACTCGGTGAATAGACTGAAGATCGTCTGCGAGAAGTCGTTGTGCAAAAATTTAAGTACGAACAACGCCACGGAATGTCTCAATTTTGCTGATCGATATCGGATTGATAATTTAAAAACCAAGTCGATCTTTAGTAATAAGCCAGAATTGAAGTCGTGGACTGAATAATAAAACCTCTAATTTTGTGTTTTTTTATTATCGAGTATTAGATTACTATATTAGGTATTTTTGATTAAAGCATCATGCATTGTTGATTAAGTTAACAATTTCTATACGTCGTAAGAATAAATTTATGTTACAGTCATGGACTTTACACTTTTTTATGAATTCATTATACACCTGTTGCCTGACTTGTACAAAATTTAAATATAAATTGTAATTATTTATAATTTTTCAAAAATCAAAGATAAAAAATTAGCATTAGTTTGATTACATAAAATTCATGAAATTTATTTGCCGTCCGTCATATCCACTAATTATTGTTCACACGTCGAAATAATATTATTCTTTATGCTTATTTGTAATTTAAAATTAATTTATCAAACAAACACAAAAACAAACTATGTGTAAAAATTACTTTACTCATGTATGTATGCTCAAATATATGCAATAATATACTATAACTATAATAATATAGTTAAAATTACAAATCATAAGAAATTTCTAGTTTTTTTCTAGCCATTATAGTTAATATTAAAAATTAACCATCATACTAAAATATTTTTGATTTTTATTGCAACTCTGATAATTATACTAGTCGCAATTTCATTATAAGTTAGAATATACTTTTCAGAGGAAGAGTATATCGACGGAGCGAACACAATAAAAATATGCGACAAAACTTTTAACATTTTTTAATTTGTTTTCTAACGACTAAAAATCTGATTAAAAAGTGTTTGTATGGCTCTTTTATGTTATTATTTTTTTCTTTGTCAAAAAACACTTTCAATAATTTCTGTTCTCATTTCGTCGATAAATATATAGTATGGTAGAACAACATTTAATAACAAACGAATAATGAAAGACTTGAAATTGAGTTTTCTAATTCTAGTCCTTAAAAAATGTTTTATGAGAAAATCGACGAAGTGGATAATTTGACTATTCTATTGCATTTTTTTTTGAACATGTTAACGAAATTTGAAAACTATAACGCGAGTCTTTTGAAATTTATAAGAATCTAAATTGCAAATTCTTACTCAGAGAATGATTCTCTTGTCTTAAGAGGATGTCTTCTAAAACTATATACCTAGAAAAGTTCTATTTATGGGGATCTAATTTTTCTTGCGATAAAAAGGAGTGATTTAGTGGAAATGAAAATTATATAAATATTACATGTAAACTCGATGTCAGTTTTGAAATTTTCATTATTTAATTTGTTTAATAGGATGATTTTCTCATAATAACAATATATATCATAGGATTTATATAACACTGAGTGTATAGTAAAGAGTACACATTTTTTGCCAAAGGAACTTCTTCAAATTATTGTACCATCAAAATTAAATTTTATTACTCGGCTATTGACGTCTTAAGAAAGGTAAACAGTAGGAGCCGACAAGAGTCCAAATTAAGAATGTGTCACTCGCAGTCTGAGTTTTTTCAAGCCTATCTCTCTTGCATTAAATCAAAAAATCTATCGCGACGATGGAATAAACCCAGTCTGACCATTCGAAGTCCATCCATCCTGTGCAAAAAGAAACTCATCGAGCACAGACACAGACTCGCAATTTGCATTTTCGCGGAGAATCACCCGTATAAGAACACTTGATCGGCTCACAGCGAAAGAGACTATTATACGACTACAACGGGGGCCAAGGCCTCCGCGACGAGAGAGAAAGAGAGAGAGAGTTCACGATTCGATTCCCACAGCGCGAGGTCAAAGGAGAGAAGGAAAGAGCCGAGGCGCAGGCATTTGAGTTATCAGTGTCGTGATCCCCGATTGCGTAAGAGTTAAAGCTCGCGCGCGGTGCATTCAGCGGCCAGGCTACCATTCGGAGCACATCTCGTGTGCGAGCGGTTTATAATGGTCGTGGATTTTCTACTTTTTCTGTGTGGGGGCTTTTTTTTGCTTGCTTTTGAGATTTCTCGGAGGAATTTGTGAATTGCCGAGGGATGCGATCATCGTGGGAATGAATTGTTTGTTTATTTGATGATAGGTTTGTGGATGGAGGCCTCAGAGAACATTCTAGGTTGAATATAGTACGTTTATTGCTTGCTCGATGAAAGGAGCATTGTTTTAACAATTTTTGTGGAGTTTTAAGGTAAAAGTATACCTGATGATGCGAGTCCGAAGTATCTTACTGCCAAAAAATATATGCTTGTGTGTGTATGTGTACATGTGTGTAATGAGTGTGCGTGCGTGCGTATGTGTGTGTGTGTGTTTAAAAGTATCTGACTTCGTCTGTGCGTCTGCATGGCGTCTGTGAGTATATCCGCGCGTGTGTATTCAGAAAAAACATGGTTAACTCTCAAAACTGCTCTTGCGGTGATCTATGTCAAGACATTAATCACATCATATGGGATTGCCTGACATATCATACCAGAAGGATTTCATTCTTAATAAAACTAAAAAGGCTATTTTTAAAACGAAAATAAACACTTCCTCATTCAGCTGAGGAACTAATTAAAAACCCAGAAGACACACCATCATGTCTCGTAATAGAATTTCTAAAAAATATGTAAACTATCTATCTAATTAGCTGACTCTCATAAAACAAGCAGAACACATATCCAACTAAACATAAGCAGATTCCTAAATTACCAACTGCCTATATAATGACCTCCTACAAACTTACCTCCTAAGAAAATGCAAGCCATTAACTAATTAGAAATAATCTATATAAAAATAAATACTATAACAAAAATAATAAAAAATTGTAATTCTTTCTATTAACATTTAAAATTAAGAACGGAAGTTTTAAAGCATGAATAGTGGCACATCGGCATCCTCAATCGGACCCACGGCCATTAATTAGTAAAGTAGTAGTAGTAATAGTAGTATATGTGTAACTGTATGTGTATCACATTGCAGTTCATAATTTGATAGAGATAATGAAATAAAATTTCACACAGATATTTGCAATCGATATTTAGTAATGGATTTTTAATGGCTAATTTTTCATCAAAAGTATTTTCATACAACGATAACTTGAGTTATTTTGTATATATAATGGCTAAAACTTGCAACCGATTTAGTCTAGAAACTTCTGATCGTGAAATATATACAATTATAGATATGAATGTGATGATATTTTTGCTATAAATTGACTTTAAATTTAGTAGTATGAACACATTTTTTAGATAAATAAGTGTCTAATAATTGTTACTGTTCAATTTACTTTTATTTCGCATGGGCACATCTAAATATAGTATTTCACAACAAGATTTGAAAAGATTAAAATTAATATTATAAGTAAATGAAACTAAATTTGAGAACGCATTGTACCAATACAATTTGCAGTATTCTTATATCAAAGTATTAATAGTTAAAGTGTTATTGTCAATGTGAGTCTCGTAGATTCTAAATCATAATTTTTGGGTAAAATACGTACTTAAGGTCGATCTCATATATTCAACGTTAATGTGTCAAGTTTTGACCATGATGCACTGCTAATACGTTGAGCGATCTGCACTTGACAGTCGTTAATGCAAGGTGATTCAATGCAATGAATAAATTCGAATCGCCTGTGTCATAAATCGACACGAGAGACACTAGAACCAATTCTGGACTTCTCAATTGTTGTAATTGCAATCTCTGTATCTCTATTGTAGTAAATGCAATCTTTTAGACATTACAACTACCTACATTGAATCATCTCGAAATCGCAGCAATTATCAGATTAATAAGTACCAGTGTTTCTATTTATGGAAGTCAAAAAGTCAATTTTAAATGCAAATTTTCCATATTAAACCTTACTTACCGTGAAATGAATAATTGTTTACAATTAATTAAAAAAGTTGAATTATGCGAAACCATGGAATCGCTAAGCTTTTTTGTGTATAATCCATCATTATATAAAGTTTCGTGAAGGTATTTCAAAATTTTGATAAATGTCATTCGTAAAGTCTAATCTGGAAATGTTATTTCACAGCCATTCATAAAAACTTTGAAATATTCATTAAAAACTTTGTATAATGATGCATTATTATATTTTGAAAAGGATAATGATGTCTTGGTTTTAAATAGTTTCCTTTATACTATACATTTAATTACAATTAATTACATATAGTTCGGTCGATAAGATTCAAATCAGGAAATTTCAATTTCTAATCGTCTTCGACACACCCTTAAACAAAGAATGCACAGATTTAATCTAAATCTATAATCCTTACATTTTCAAAGCATGCATTAATGGAAAAACTGCACTTTGTCATCCAATAAATTATAACCAAACAAAAAAAAGAACACCGTGCATCGTACAATCTCCTTGAAAACCTCTTCTTTCTCCCCCATAATGTCTTCATTACACAACATCCACCCCATCGAAGCTTAATCCGAGGCTACAACTTTTTTCCTACATCACCCATCGCCGCCATCAATTAAAACCGATCATCAACCAGCACACTCGCCATTGTTCCCGTAACTCACTTTTTTCTCTCTCTGCAGTCTCATAAACGCCTAGTGTCGACGATCTAATGCCATCCGCGCTGCGCTCGCCTTTGTGCGATCGGCCGATCGATTATAGCCGCGCGCGCGCGGTTGCGAGGCTGTAAGGCGCCGCCAGACGGGTAGAACAAGTGGCAGGTAAGAGCGCCTGCACCTCTTACTTGCGCTTGCGAGAGCGGCGAGGTTTCGTTCTCACAGGTGTGCGCGCGGTGTATATACGTGTATAGGCGAGCGAGATGCGGAGCGTATTTCGCGAGAGGTGGGAATAGTGCAGAGGTTGGGTGACATTTGATGTGTGAGGCTGGGAGGTCGGTGCACTGGTAAAATCTTGGCGACTGATTTGGCTGCAGGGTGAAAACATTATTTTTCGTGATTTAATGCAAATGTTTATTTTAGAAGTGCCGGTAAAATTGATTACTTTGGTAAATTGAATATTTATTAAATTTAAGAAGGCTTTTATTATGTTTAATGAAGTTTTAACGAAAACGAACTCGCTCGTGTAAAAGTGAAGTTTGTTCGAGACGATGTAGGAACGAAAACTCACCGTCCTATAGAGTCATTTCATAAAATACATAATTATTATTAGGACAGCTAATCTGACTACCGTCACGGACCCAGTTCCTGATCATTTGGTTACATTTATTACTATCTTAACTTTAATGTATACAAAATTTGTTTTAAAAGAATAATTAGTAGTAGTAAACTATTTCGTAGTCATATAAAAGAACTTAAAAAGTTACTAGAAAATAGATTTTTAAGAGAAACAAATGTTAAAGTTGGACGGTGTTGGCAACGTCATGATTGACACCATCTTACTGCAGTTGACTACAAGTGAGCATACAAAGAAATTTACATCATTTCTTTAAAATTTTGTAATAGATCGTAGAAAAACTTATGTAATTAAGTTATTCAACAGTTTATTCGTATAAATCATTTAAAACATTCATATAAAATATTATTGATATTTGTAAAAACGTGTAATTAGAAATAGGGTCCGAACGATTATATCTGTGAAATACGAGGAAAATTTTTTAAAGAAATTGAGATGATTAGTAATATGGATAAGAATATTCTGTAAATTTTTTGAGGCTTTATCTTATTATTTTGAACAGAGAAAAAACTATTTATAAACAAAATCGATTTTTATTCAGTAGCGAATTTTGGAGTATATCGGCAGCATTTGATATGAAATGATAGCATTTTACTATCTCTTGAATGAGTTCTTTGCTCAGATCACAACGACCTTTATATTTCGACATATTGGAGGTTATGCATTTTTAAAAATTTTATTTTGATGCTTATATCCCGAGAATGACATGCTAATTTTTTAGACAAACACGGCTCATTTTTTTCGAAATTGAATAGAAATTTAAAGATTCGTCGACTCAGTCTTCTTTTATAAAAGTTTGTAACTTTTTGGATTTTTAGTTTTAGTTTTTCGAGTTTTTTGGTATGTTAAAAATATTATGATCAATTTAATGTAAATCCATTAAATACAGTATAAAATTTCCGATCTTTTACTACCACAAATTTTATATAGGCTCTTTCCCTTCTTTTGTTATATACGAAAAAAGTCATATTTAGTTTAAACGGTTATATCTCGGAAATATATGATGGCAAATCATTCACAAAATTTTAGATGATTAGGAATTCAGTGAATCTATGTACTAACATCTGAATACAGTTAAGTTAAATATTTAAATAATTTTAATAAATTACGTATAGAGAAAAAAATGCAGTGATAAGGATTATTACCTATGATTCTGTAATTTTAGTAAATAATTATCTTTTGTCAAACCATCAATGATAAAAAACACACCCTTTTTGAGGTATTATTCGGAAGGAGTTGGAACAATTATTTTAGTTTGAGGAAGCTAAGTGCCAATGAATTGGCAGCGGTGTCCTTTTTATAATTAACAGCATATTTTAAACACAAAAACCGTAGGAAACTATTCTTAAGTGTTGTATACTTATACACAAATTGTTTTAACAAAATAAAATTATTATATTTCTAAAAATTAGATTAATTTATTAGTTAGGGTTTGACTTACATCACCTTAGAAGGAGTGTTTTTCTTAATCACGGTAGATAACGGTTACCAAAATAAAATAGCAAGTTTACTATTTAATCATAATTATTAACTAATGCTAGAAAAATATAGTTGTTGTACTTGTGTCTGCAGCACAAATACAAGTGCAACTATCAATTTAAAATTTTTTAAGTTCACAGCATAATTTTTAACGTTTATAATTTTATAATATACATTTTGAAGATTATGCGTTATATTACTTGATATTAAAGAAAAAAACCCGAAGACGATTTTACTAAAATTAGTTTTCTACGAGATTATGTAAAAGTTATATATTGTCATGTATGTCACCGAAAGAATACAGTTTTACGTAAAAATAGAATTATGACCTGGGAATTTGAATACTTGATATTGTTTTTAGGTAAAAATGTATAAGTTTTTCAACAATTAAGATAACATTTTTTAGTTCAACTCTTACACAAGTTTATGAAAAAAACCTTTAAAAAAGTTTACATCCGCATAGATAGACTTTTTATTAGAAAATATTTTATAAATATATTGAGTAAACTTTACTGCAAACAATCACTGATACTTATCTTACATTTTATCTGATTTACTGATCTTTCGCATTCACATGAGAACTGAAGTTATGATAAGTAAGGTATATAATATGAGATGCAAAAAGCAAATTTTTTAAGTTACCGACAGAGTCTAGTGACAGGATTCAAACGAAGTTGTGACTTTGACCACTGCATCATTTGTTCATCTAGTCGTGAAAGGAGGATTCTTGTGGATTTGAAAATTATCACTTCAAAGATGAGTTTATATATTTTAAATACAATATTATACATTAAAAGCAAAAATGTGCATACAAATGCGTTTACACCATTATTATTTATCTCTAATTTTCTCTTTACTTTTTTGAAAAATTATTTTAATGAGTATTAGAATTAGATGACTCATATAGGTTAATGGCATTGAGGTAGTTTAGTTAAGGGGGCCTGGATTAAACCCAAAAAATACTTTTTTCTTACGAGTCCAGAAGACTTTTTATGTTTAAAAGCAATCATTCTGAAAAATTGTGTGCTATCAAAATACAATAATATATTAAATTTTACCGTTGTAAAACCTCAAAATCTTGATTCTACACGTTAAAATAAATCACTATTTTCAATACCATATTTATTAAAGGAACTTTGATCCTCACACGATTCCAGGTGAAATGGTGAACAAAATTTTATTTTCGACAGTTATTCGACTCCTTTTGACATGTATTACAAAAGGAGTGGAACACTTTTTCATTAAATTTTTCTTAGCATTTTTTTTTGTAAATCCAATCAATGTTTTCAAAAATATTAAAAAATTTCTTTAAAAAAATGTATTGGATTTCCGAAAAAAATAATAACAAAAATTTTAACGAAAAAGTGCTCTACTCTTTTTGTAATACATGCCAAAAGGAGTCGAATAACCGTCAAAAAATAATATTTTGTTCATTGTGTCACCCCTAATCGTGGGAGGATCAAAGTTCCTATAATAAATATGGTATTAAAAACAGTGGTTTATTGTGACGTGTTGGGTCAAGATTCTGAGGCTTTGCAACGGTAAAATTTAAGATATTATTGTGTTTTGGTAGTATAAATATTTTCAGAATGATTGCTTTTAAACATAAAAAGTTTTTTGGACTCGAAAAAAGGCTCTTTTTGGGTTTAACCCAGGCCTGCCCCCTTAATAAAAAAACTACGTAACATTTTTCATTTCCATATTTCAAAATTATACTGACGCGCTACATAACTGTATTCGATCATTCAGAATGCAATATTCATTTATATCATTAAAACTAAGTAAGTTGTGTTGTTCGGTTTCGAAAGGATTCTAGAAAACTAAAAAATAATTTATCTCCTGCTTAAAGATTGATAACAATCTCAAAAGTTTAATATTATATAACTAAAGACAGCTTGAGCGAAATTCCGAAAATCGATTTACGCACTCTAGCAAAAAATCCGTTTTACGACGCTAGCCTCACCAATATTTCGCAATGAAAACTGCGCGGTATCGTATGTACAATTTCTCAATCCCGCAAAAGTACATTATTTCACATATCTGCATATATGCGTGCGCGATCTGATATTCTAAGGAACATCCACAGACATATGCCAGACAACCACTCAGTCGTTTCCATGACGTCTTTACGAGCTGAAATATCGTTTTGCAAAATGTTACGTCCAAAAATGATCGTCCGTCTACCTACTGTTTCTGCGTGGAAGTTACAAAGAAAGCGTTCGGAATGAATAATTAATTTAGCCACTGGGAGATTTTGAAAGTGCAGTGTAGATAACTTATTGATGGATTGTAGCTACATGCTAAAACTAAAGATAGCGAGAAAAAATAAATAAGATGTTTTGTTTTCACTATGTAAATTAAGTGGAATAAGTCCCGTATGGTGCGGATGCAGTTATTGCAATATAATTGTATTTATTGTAATGTTAAGAACCGTGGATTACAAATATCAATTAAAAAAGTATAAAAATATATTTTTTATGCCGGTGATTCATTTGTATTCGTTAATTAAATTTTATCATATTAAAATAATTCACTTTTTACACAGTTATAAAACTATCATGTTGAGCCTTAACATGATTCAATCCAAGGTACTTGCACCGTAAATTATCTTTCTAGAATCGATTTTGCATTGTTTCTAGATTATTTACCAATCACAATAAAAATAATCGGTGGAGTCGTTTTTGAGAAATGCCCTTTATGTTCAACATATTGGAACTGCCACTTTGATTTTTTTAAATCTAAAAATTGTATATAATTGTTTTTGTGGGCGCTGATTACGAATCCGATGTCAGATTTTCAACATTTAAAATGGCGGTTTTAATATGGTGATCCGAAGACTCAGAATGCAAAATTGATTACAGAAAGAAAATTTATAATGCAAGTACCTTTGGGTTGAATCACGTTAAGGTTTACTGTGAAATTGAGTGTGTCCGATAGAATATTTTTATTTTAATTCTTATTATTTGTACGTCCTATGTATGAGGTCGTTGACGATGACCATTTAGATGCGTATTTTTCCAGCCTAATATTTATAAGCTAGGTCGATTTATAAAACGGCGTCGTCAATGACGCGCATATTCATTTATTGCAGTAAGATTTGCGGAACACGGTGCTGCCCACTTTCAGTTTATGGCTAGGAAAACCCAGTCCGGTCTGTCGGCTGCTTCGTCGATCATAGAAGTCAGTCCGAGTCAGGTAGTAAGGGCCATGGGCCCAAGATATCATGTAAGCCGGATTGCGAAAGCTCCGACAGTCTTAGCATCGACACGACAGTACATCATGCGATGCACTATGCATTCTCCTTTTTCTGCTAAGTTTTCAATATAAGCGCAGACGGAAATATTCTTGTATGAATAACTGTATATAACTAGTTATGAAAGAAAATAATAGATAGAAACTATTTAAAACTATTTATAATAGTTTATAAAGGTCGGAATTGAGACTTTTATAATAGTAATTATGAAATATGAACTGCAATTATTAGACGATAAAATTTTTTAACAGTTATACATTTTTTTTCAATTTTTTCGATGCGTGAAGTATAGGCACATAAAAAAAATTTATAACTGTTATTATCATTTTTTCAATACGTGGAATTTGGGCACATAAAAATTTTATATATATCTCAGAATTTGAAAGAAGATATTAAAATTATAAATAGTTATACGAAGTAAATTATAATTCAACAGTTATAAATAGTTATAAATTTTTTTGCACGATGTAATGTTTCCTTGTTTGCGGTGAAAAGGAAATGTTCAAAAAAAAATTTATAACTGTTTATAATTATTTATAACAGTTTATAGATATTATGCATAGTCTCAATTTCGACCTTTATAAATTTTTATAAACAGTTATAAATACTTTCTTTTTTTTATGTGCTAAAACGATTTCCGTCTGGCAGTGCTCTTAATCACAATTTTCTCAAGTTATTTTTTCCCGTTCATACCCTATGAAAACATTTACCGTACAATGTAACACTCATACATATGCACGTTTTTTAATGGTACTCCACTTTGATGTAATCTTCTTTATTAAAATTAATTAAATTGTAAATTCTTGATATATAAATCCGGATACTCCATAATAGTCAACTTAATTAAGTGCACTTGCAATTCAATACGTATTAATTAAATTTATTATTTTCTTTGGTTTAATATTAGCGGTCACCTGGTAGAAAATTAACGAGTTCGGCTGGTCTGTTAGCTAATTATTAGCCAGTTTCAAATCGCTAATATTTAAAGCAGAAACCCGTGAAAGACTAGATAATGACTCGCTTACACTTTTGAGGTTATAAACATCGAAAGCGAAGGTAAAATATCTATAAATATTATTTCATATTATATAAAAAGACCTGCTGCTTATAAGACAATAACGCAAATTAAAAAGCAATGATTGGAAGTTTAATCTAACTAACTCGAAGTCTAACACATGTCGAGGTAAACACACAAAAATAGTGATAATAATAGCAGGATGATTCTGCTACCTCTATCATAGTTGCACATACGAACACTCACGTGCGCACAAGAAACACAATAAGAGTATGATTTTGATATTAATCTAACACATGTGACGTGTATTTCACGTCCCAATAATATTAAATACGGGCAGTCAATCGCGACCCAGTCGCCCGTCACCAGAGCCGAGCATTTCTCACATTCAATGAGTATTGTTATTAATGGGGGGATTGTTATTATTTGTTGAGGGAATGAGGATAAGGAGTCGCGACCGAGGAAGGCCGCAGACCGGCACACACACGCACACACCCATACCAGCGACACCAGCGGATCGCCGCAGCGACGACTGCTTGGAGCGAGCAACGGCGACGAGCATACCCATACAGGCACAGCACCAACATCACTGCACACTGTACGCGCGACTCTCTCTCTCTCGATTGCTCTTTCTTCCTCGCCTCTCGAGGATGATGAGCCGCTGTCCGCGCACACATATACACACACGCGCGCGCGACCGCCCTCTCTCCCGATGCACGCAGACGCGGGAGGAGAGAGGATTCACAGCGGCAGCGGCGGCTTCCTCGAGGCACACCAACTCGGCTGTAGCCAAGAGAGAGAGAGAGAGAGAGATACCGACTCGGCTGTCGGCAGAGGGGAGAGCTAGCAGCCGCCGCGCCGCGAGCCGCATGAAGCTGCCGGCCTCTCCTAGCGTAGGCCGACGCGCGCACGTCGCCGCTGCCAACTGTGTTGGTCCGGCAGCGATAAAACCGAAAGCGCCCGATATAGATATACACGCCGGGTTGCCGCGCGTGTATATCTAGCAATTCATAATTGCCCGCGCTGCGTAAGCAGGGCGGTATTAGCGAGGCGAGCCAATGAGGAGTAGCGACTCAAATCACCGCGGACTTGGCCTTGATTTTTGCATCTAGGGAAAATCAAGGCCAATCACCGTAAAGGAAAGGGCGGAAGCAACAGGAGTTTGAGCTGAAGTTGCGCGAGAAGAAAAGCCAAAATTTTGGGAGAGATTTCCGCCCTCTCCGGGTTTGAGCATTGACTGCCCGGCCTTCAGCGACGATAGACGTAGCGAAAGTTTTGCCTGCCGTTCGAGCATTTTAGACCGCGTGGAGAGACGTCGACCGTCCGCCCGTCGGCGACGTAGAGATAATCACGGAGAGCTAGAGATTGGGCTAACATTAACCGGCGACCTTGTGACCTGCGAGGAAGGACATCGCGAGACGCGCCCGACTAGCGACGGTGAGTGGACTGTAATTGTCGAGCTTCCCTCGGCACTTGCAAGTGATTTATATTAACAATTGTAATACATTGCCGCCATGTGCTCGGGGTTCTTAGGAGAATAAATCCGTGGTGGTGTGACACCGGTATGTAAGATCAGTGCGGATCGGACCGGTAGTAAATTCAAGTATTAGTGTGGGGAAATTCACGCGACTCGGAAACTCGGGAGACGTGGTGAGTTTGGTCGTCGCGAGGGACGCGTGATAAGGCTAGCGTAGCCATGTTTGTATAGCGATAAATTAGATATAAGAGTAATTGTAAATTTGCGACCGATAGTATTACCCGACGATAAGAAATAAAGCTTGAGTATATTTAAAGTGAAAATTGTGAGTGCTTATTATAAAGTTATGAATTCCTGATTTTTCCTCTTCACGGAACTTCCTCTGGGAAAGGGCTCGTGCCGAGTTAGCCGCGCTTTACCTGGCGCCCATTATGTTAGAAAATTTGGTAAAGTGTCGAGACAATGATAAGCCATAGTAACCCCCCCACATTACAAATGTAGTGGTCTCGGATTCCAACAAGAATGCCATGTTGCAAATGACGTACCAACGGGGGCTTAGTGACTCAGAAAAAAAAACAGGAAAAATAGCAAAATAAATTAATTAAGAAAGTTCGGGAAAAATCAGAAAATTTTTTTTTACACAGTGCCGAGCCAGCGAAAGTGCAGCGACTAAAACGTTTTTTTTTG
This sequence comes from Gastracanthus pulcherrimus, assembly GCA_949152435.1. Taxonomy (NCBI): domain Eukaryota; kingdom Metazoa; phylum Arthropoda; class Insecta; order Hymenoptera; family Pteromalidae; genus Gastracanthus; species Gastracanthus pulcherrimus. Next base: position 11,972,963 of record OX424575.1, read on the forward strand.
TGTCGTATGAAAATTTAAGTGAAGTGGAAAAATTAATTTTTGTGTGTTTAAGGAATTTATAAGTAGGACTTAGAAAATTTTTCACTTGAGCTATTGGGTTATAAATGGGACTTTAAAAATTTGTTTCACTTGAGCTATTGGGTTATAAATTGGACTTAGAAAATTTTCACTTGGGGTAATCGACTAATAAAATTTTCGATTTCGAGAATTTTCCGGAAGGTTTTTGGATTTTTTTTTGAGAATTTTCCGAAAGTATTTTTTGAAAATTTTTCGATTTTGAGAATTTTCCGGAAAATTTTTTTTGGAAGTTTTAAGAATTTTCCGAAATTATTTTTTGAAAATTTTTCGATTTTGAGAATTTTCCGAAAATTTTTTTGGATATTTTTGAGAATTTTCCGAAATTATTTTTTGAAAATTTTTCGATTTTGGGAATTTTCCGGGAAAATTTTTTGGAAATTTTTGAGAATTTTCCGAAATTATTTTTTGAAAATTTTTCGATTTTGAGAATTTTCCGGGAAAATTTTTTGGAAATTTTTGAGAATTTTCCGAAGTTATTTTTTGAAAGTTTTTCGATTTTGAGAATTTTCCGGGAAAGTTTTTTGGAAGTTTTTGAGAATTTTCCGAGGTTATTTTTTGAAAGTTTTCGATTTTGAGAATTTTCCGGAAAAATTTTTTTGGATATTTTTGAGAATTTCACGAAATTATTTTTTTTGAAAGTTTTTCGATTTTGAAAATTTTTCGAAGAAGTTTTTTGGATATTTTTGTGAATTTTCCGAAATTGTTTTTTTTTGAAAATTTTTGATTTTCAGAATTTTCCGGAAAAATTTTTTTTTTGATGTGAGGAATGTTCTAAAGGAAGGAAGAGTTTTTTTTTGAGATTTTGAGAATTTTCGAAGATATTTTTTTTTATGGGTTTTTGTTGAAAATTGTTTTTTGGATTTGAGAGTTTTTTTGATATTCTTGAAAATTTTTCGAAAATTTCTGAGCGATTTATTGAGGGCTTTCACAGGTTGGGTGTGTAGTGAAGAAAATTTTCGTTTCAATTGAGACCTTTCGTAGGATTCTTTGAGTATTGAAAATTTTCGGTTATTGGAGGAAGCTTGTAGCGATATATAAAGAAAATAGCGAATTACCAGTGTAAGCGGAAGGCTGCGGCGACGCACTGAAAATAATAGCGATAAATAGAGAAGGTGGGGAAAATAGGAGACAAATTCAGGAAATCTTTGTTGGAGATTTGGTGAAATTTGAGTAATGAGCTAGAGTGATAGATAAATTAATTGGGTGTAATTTTCTGAATTCTGTCCTATTTTTCAAGTCTCCTCAACGACTTAAAGTAGTAGAGTAGGAGTCACACCACCGTATAGGGAAAATTCATTTTGCGAACACCTCCACAAAATATTATTGCTGTGCTACTACCCCCAAATCGATTAGTAAGAACGATTTATAATTAGTTAAGAGTAAAATTTTTGTAACAACTACTGGAAATTGGGTATAAAAATACAACAACTAAAGTTATTGTATTTATAGTATAACTACTGTGTCAAAGGAAAAATTGATTATTACATATATTTATATTTATTTAATTGTATTGGAAATTATTTACTGAAAATTGATTGCGACCAAGAAGAAACCTCAGATTATTACTTCAGATATAAACAAGAAAAGAAGACCAAGAACTACTGAAAACTGAATAGCGACTTTATTAGATTCGCGTCAGGGTATTTCAGCAGCTACTCAAGAGCTAGGCAAACAAATTTCGAGTAGGCATTTTCAGCTAAAGGAACCGATAAAGAAGACCTCAAGAAAAGAAGCTATTTTCTTTGTTTATCTCCTTTTGTCCCTTTAGCAAAAGTACATACGGTAATCTCCAGAGTAACATACATATATAAATATACATATTATTATTATAAATCATTATAAAAATTGAAAATTAGTGACACAGTAGTTAGGCAGGAAAATTGTCCCGTAAAAGAGTTAAGACTGATTCCTTTATTTGCGACCTCTCCATTCACGTGCACCAGGTATTGCAAGTCAAATCCCCGTCTTTGAAAAGATTCCAAAGACTTGGGCGGGCCCTCCCAACATAGCGAATACTGCAGTAACTGTAGAGTGTAACTAGCGACCAAACCGCTGCTTTTGTTTTCGTCCCTTAGTGTACGAGTAGAGCACAAAATGAACACAAGACAAGCAGCAAAGAAGGATCCGCGCATACGCCAGCGAATGGCAGTATCAAGTAGAATAAATGGGATGGAACCGAGCGAACTTATAATAATTCTAGATCAGATGGGACTTAGCATATCTGGGACAACAGCCCAACTTAGAGACAGACTCTTGCGGGCAAGTATTAGGTCAGTGGAACCAGAGGCAGCAGTAAATTGGGATACAGTATGGGACGAAAGACCATGGGATCAAGTACCAGCAACATCGGCGGCCATAATGCGAGAGGAATCTTTTGAACAAATACCTCAGAAGAAGAAAAGAGGTAGGAAGCCTAAGAGAAGGACCAAAGAAGTAGAGTTGCAAAGCACGGAAACGGAGTATAGCCAAGAAGAGGGACAGGCAATCACGGAGCAGATTCAAGAAGTCACAACACAACAACAAACGACCGATGTACCAGTAGTTACGCTAGAAACGATAAGCAAAGCGACCACCACTATTACTACGACGACACCAGTTCGTACACGGGGACCAACGGATAGCTTCGCGATGCAGATGGTGTCTGCAAACACACGACCAAGAGTGCAAACAGGGTTTCCACCGCAACTCTTGGCGATGAGCAGTCATACACAGCTGGCATATACTCCGGGACTAATGAAGATGATACCAACCGGCTACCAGTGGAGGCTACCAGAGCCACTTTTCCATTATACAGGAAATCATCCATCACCGGATTCCAGTACGGGAACTCCCGCGGTACCCATGATCCAGAGACCAATACAATTGATTACATCAGCGTCAACGGCTTCGGAACCAACGTTACCTTCGATGCCAACCACCGCAGCGCCGTCGGTCACACGACCTCCTGCAATGGCACAAGCAACGAACGTCGGGGCCGATCCGGGGACTAGTCAGAGGGGGCAACCCCTAGCAAGAAGTGACAATCCGACAGGAACATCACAAAGCCAAACGCCACTGCAGAGGATAAACCCGAACGACAGTATTCAATATATTGGACAAGTAAAACATAGAGACCCCATAACCAGTAACCCAAGAAATGGAAACTCAACAGATAGTAGCGACGTAAGCAACAAAGAAGAAGATAAGAATCGAGAAGAAGATGCCATTCAACGAGGGGCAGGACCATACGAACGGCTACTGCAGGAGTTTGAACATCTGAAAATGGCACAACATAGACCAATTCTCCTCCGAGAACCGGTATACGCGCCACAACCTCCAGTAGTCCCACCTCCGGTAGCACACCCACAGGATTACGTAGACACTCCGAGACCACCGAGGGGATCTCAAGAGAGAAGAGAGCGACCCAGAAATCACGAAGTGGCAGAGATTCGGAGGCCTAAGGTGAACACCGTTCGTAGGCCAACAGACCAGCAAACCGAAGCATCAAAACAGAGAAGAGGAGAACGAAAGCGACTGTCATCGAGTAGCTCGGAAAGTAGCGTACTAGACCGAAGATTAGTGAAGAAGAGAGATAGCCGTAAAGTGAAAAACCGTAGACATAGGAGTTCGAGTAATAGTACCACAAGTAGCGACGGTAATACAACGTCATCAGATTCAGATAGCGACCACAATAAAAGAAGTACAAAACACAGGAGAGGCCACAAACGGAACCAGTCGATATCGACTAGCGATTCGGAATATGAAGATAAAAACATGAAACAAAAAAATAGGAAAAGTCATTCGAATGCAGATATAGCGGGGAAGAATGTTAAAATATTGCAGAGCTGGAACCTAAAGTTCAATGGGGAAGATAAGGAGCCAGAGGAAATTTTGGACCGGCTGCAGGATTGCAAAGCAAGCCTAGCCATGAGCGATAGGGAGCTGTTGAATGCTTTACCATCGATCTTTTCGAAAAATGCTAGCAGATGGTATCGATCGAAGCGACCAGACTTAAAATCATGGAAAGACTTTAAAAAAGCATTCAGAAGGCAGTATTTGGGTCACAGAGATGAAGAAGACACGATGACGGACTTACGGAACCGATCGAGGGCAAAAGGAGAAAAGATTGCCAATTATATATCCTGCGTAGAATACATTGTCGACCACTTTAAGCGACCCCCATCCAGGAAAACAATAGTAAAACAGGCCTACAAGGGCTTGAGGAAAGACTATCGACACTTCATGGCGGGGAAAGAAATCAAGACGCTCAAGGATATAGAGAAACTAGGAAGAATTTGGGAAAAGGAGAAAGAACTAGATGACCGGTTTGAAGAGCCTCCACCAAAGGAGAAGATGAGCATACCAGGTGCAGCATACTCTGGGACACCCTCAGTCCGTAAGGTAGCGGCAGCCTACGAGAAATCGAACCCAGAAAGCGACACTAGCGACAGCACATCAGCGACAACCAAACCGGCGAGAAAGAGGAATTGGAATAGAAAAGCGAAGAAAAAACAAAAACAAATAAATGCGGTAGCCGCTGCCAAGGAGAATCAAAGGCCTGAGGCCAACGTACAAGCGACCCCAGTACAGCCAGCCTCACACAACGCGACCGCAACGATGACGCACAGCACACCGCTAAATCCACTGCGACCGAGTTTTGTGCCCGCTTGGCAATGGTCTCCTCCCCAGAATGTTAACTCGTTTCAGGGTAGAGGTGGTCAGGCCCAAGGATTCACCGGCCAAGGCACCTATAATATGAGAGGAAATAGAGACCAAAATGGGCCTTCTGCCCAAAATATACCAGTATATGGTGCATGCTATACATGCCAGACGGTAGGGCACCGAGCAAGAGAATGTCCACAAAGGACATGCTACTTGTGTAGGGCTATGGGACACTATGCAAGCGAATGTCCCAATAGACAGCCGGCATGGCGGTCTTCTCCAAATAATCAGGCCATGGGAAACGGGATGCAGGGGAGGCAGAAGAGTCCCATACCTCCTCAGCAACCGCAAACGGGACGCAACTGGCAACAATAAAGGGAAGCCAGCATAGCGCCCAACCGACCATACAGGAGAAGAGAATAGCGACCCCAGAGAACGCGAGAATTAGCAGCGACCAAGAGAGAAGTGGATCGATGAGAGTCGAGGCAGAGGAAAGTATTAAGTCCACATTGTCAGATGGGGAGACCCACCCAGTATGGAGCAATACTTCAAACAGCGGAGGATTAAATGGGACCTCACCAATAGCGACCACAAAACCATTAATTAAAGAGAGTAGTGAGAGCAACAAAATTCGAGAAGAAAGAGAAAAAGCAGAGAGTAGAAAGAGTAGAGAGAGCAACAAAATTCGAGAAGAGAGAGAAATAGTAGAGAATAGAGAGAGTCGTGAGAGCAAAAGGGTGACCGAAAGAGTGACAACCTTACCGATCCTCGAAGGGTCCGACGTAACGGCGCTCAATCCAACAGCTGACGAGCAGAAGGATTTCGAGCACCTAGCCCTCGTACTCGAGGCGGTCGACCTTCTGGAAGGGTCACAGGTGTCCACTCCCTCGTTGGGGGGCCCCTCCACCTTTGTTACAGACCTAGATGTTGGGGTGCCCACATCTAGTCTAGGGGGGGAGAGCAGCGTACTACGTACGCCAGAGGCCGACCAACTTGAGGTTCCGGAACCAGGCGAAGTCGAAGTCGCAGGTATGAGCGCAGAGAACCGCATCTTCACGAAGGTAATACTAGGTGGTAGACCGTACAGAGCCCTAATTGATGGAGGAGCCACGGTCTCCCTAGTAGGACCAGAGATAGCGGCTAAGTTCAAGGACCGAGTGCGACCAGCGAACTCTGTTATAAGAAGTGTGTTAGGTGGAACAAAGAAAGTATTGGGGTATCTGGACATCAACATGGAATTGGATGGCAGATCCAGGAAGCTCACGGTAAGAGCCGTAGATCCTTGCGACCACGACATTTTACTTGGACAGGACTTTACCAACCCATGGGACGTTGATGTAAGATACGGCAGACGGATGTGGAGGACTAACGAGGGCCCGTGGAAGCAATCTTGGGACGACGAGGAAATCGAAGCGACCCCAGCATACGCCGAATGCGCCGGAATTACCGAGGCAGACGACGAGCAGCGGAAAGCCATAGAAGACCTAGTGACCAAGATATTACCTCCGCCATCGGAAAATTTAGGAACGACCACACTGACCGAACATCACATAGATGTACTCTCCGCAGCCGCCATCAAACATCGGCCAAGGAGAATGTCACCCAAACTTCTGCAAGTAGTACACGAAGAGATAGAGAAGATGTTTAGGAGTGGAGTAATAGAGCGATCGGCAAGTGAATGGAGTAGCGCCCCGGTAATCATCAAGAAGCCAGACGGGAGCTATAGATTTTGTATAGATTATCGCGACCTCAACAAAGTGACCCGAAAGGATGCATATCCTATCAGGAGCATGGATTCCATATTGGACAAATTGCGTAAAGCCAAATATTTGACCAAAATTGACCTCAAGCAAGCCTATTTTCAAGTACCGATGGAGCAAAGCAGCAAGAAATTTACAGCATTTGCAGTGCCGGGGTCAGGGCTTTGGCAATTTGTAAAAATGCCCTTCGGACTAACGAATGCGCCCATGACCTTCCAACGCCTGATCGATGCTTTGTTTGGCGTCCAGTATGAACCATATGTGTTTGGATACTTGGACGACATAATTATAGCGACCGAGACCTTTGAGGAACATCTCCAATGGTTGGAGCTGGTCCTCAAGAAGCTGGTCGAAGCAGGATTGGTAGTAAATCGGAAAAAGTGCGAATTCTGCTGCTCGAGAGTGACGTACTTAGGCTTCTTGCTTGATAAAGATGGATTGCGACCAGATCCAGAAAAGGTATCGCCAGTGACAGAATATCCAGCGCCGAAGACCGTGAAGCAGCTGAGACGATTTCTGGGTATGGTAGGATGGTACTCGCGATTCATTGAGAACGACTCGGAGATGAAAATTCCGTTAGTGAAGTTACTAAGAAAGGGGCAAGAGTGGAAATGGGATAGCGACCAACAAGAGGCCTTTGAAGGTCTAAAGAAGGCGCTAACGGTGGCTCCGGTCCTGGCAAGACCAGATTTTGGCAAAACCTTCACGGTCCAGAGTGATGCAAGCGGAGTGGCGATTGGGGCGGTTTTGACACAGGAAGGGGATGATGGAGAGCACCCCATCGTATATGTGAGTAGAGTACTCACGGCGGCTGAACGAAATTATACCACGTCCGAAAGAGAATGCCTGGCGTTATTATGGGCCATTAAGAAGCTGCGACCATACCTTGAAGGGTACGAATTCAAGGCCATCACCGACCATAGCGCCCTCCAATGGCTTCGTAATCTGAAGGACCCTACTGGACGACTAGCCCGTTGGGCACTTGAAATGCAGCAGTGGGACTTCGAAGTAATCCATCGGAAGGGCACTCTGCTGAAAGTGCCTGATGCGTTGTCCAGGATGTATGAAGATGGAGGGGAAATAGCTGGATTTGAAGAGATACAGGACAAGCGATACGTAACTAGGATGGAAGAAGTACAAAGACACCCACACCGATTCCCAGACTGGCGAATTGAAGATGGCATGTTGTACAAATTTCGTAGCGACCCCCTATTAGACCCAGTGACATCTCGAGAAGAAGGATGGAGACTTGTCGTCCCAGTAGAGTACCGTGAGAGAGTGATGACGGAGAGCCACTCCATCACCTCCGCGGGACACCTGGGACTTGAGAAGACCTATGACCGAGTGGCCCGCGAGTACTACTGGCAAGGCATGTACTACGACGTGCGCCACTTCGTCCAGGCTTGTCTCGAATGCCAGAAGCACAAGTCCTCTCAGACGGGACCCCTAGGGCTACTAGGAAAAAGAATTGTAGAGCGACCATGGGCCGTAGTGGCAGCAGATCTTATGGAATTTCCACCAAGTAAGAGCCAATTCAAATACTTGGTGGTATTCCAAGATCTCTTCACGCGGTGGATCGAGCTGAAGCCGCTGAGGAAGGCGGATGGCAAGTCGGTGGCTCGCGCCCTAGAGGAGCTCATCTTGTTTCGGTGGGAGACGCCGAACTACGTACTCACAGATAACGGGAAAGAGTTCATCAATAAGCACCTGACCGCCACGCTGAAAGAGTATGGAGTGACCCATGTGACCACGCCACCGTACCATCCGCAAGCCAATCCAGTGGAGAGAAGTAATCGAACCCTAAAGACCATGATAGCGACCTTCGTAAAACAAGACCATAGGAATTGGGATGCCCATCTTCATGAGTTTAGGCATGCAGTCAACACTGCCATGCAAGCGACCACCAAGGTATCACCAGCCTTCTTGAATTATGGACGACACCCAAGGCCGGTGAAGAGTTTACGAAGAGAAGTAGAGCCAAAGCGACCAATTAAGAGTAGCGACCCTGAAGATTGGTTAGAGAGAGTAAGAAGACTTGATGCCCTACGCGACCTAGTAATCAGGCATATCGATTCTGCAAAGGAGCGACAAGCTAAATACTACAATCGTGGCAGGAAGGAGGCGACATTCCAGGTAGGAGACTTAGTAATGAGGGCAAACCATCACTTGTCAAACAAAGACAAGCGTTTTTCGGCTAAGTTAGCTGGCCGGTTTGACGGGCCGTTTGCCATCAAAGAAGTTAAGTCTCCGCTGGTATACGTGCTAAATATGGGTGAGGATAAAAGAATACCCGAGGTGCACGTGAGCGAATTGAAAAGATATATTCCCCCAAGGGGGAGAGCCCCATAGTAGCGACCTCCTCTTTACAAGCGACCTTGAAGTGGTTATTTATCGAAGCGACCCATAGAAGGAGGGCAACCTGACGATCTAGCGACCACCATGCTAATAGCGACCATCCGAGACCCTACGCATCGGCGACCAAAAAGGGGCATAACCTGAGAACTACTAGCGACCGAAATCTGGAGTGACGGAGGCATACCCATGCCCAGTAAGTTGTTAAAAGGCTTGTTATTTATTTATTTATTTGGAATTTTTTTTATTTTTATAATTTCCCCTATGGTTGCGCGATCCATGAGCGCGGTTGCTCTGTGGTCGGATTGGGAGTAGTAAGGTGGAGGTTTTAATACATTTTTTTTTGTTTTCAGTGATTAGTTTAAGTGTATAGATGTATATATATATTGTTGTTTTGCAAAAGCTCTGGTGCCGAGGGTTGTTCGGGAATCGCGTTGATGGGATACAATGGCCCAATTAGAGTCTCGTTGATTATTGGAATAACCAGTCCACTCCTGGCGGTGTGTCCCGTTTAGGGGGGGAGAGTTTGTGACGTGTATTTCACGTCCCAATAATATTAAATACGGGCAGTCAATCGCGACCCAGTCGCCCGTCACCAGAGCCGAGCATTTCTCACATTCAATGAGTATTGTTATTAATGGGGGGATTGTTATTATTTGTTGAGGGAATGAGGATAAGGAGTCGCGACCGAGGAAGGCCGCAGACCGGCACACACACGCACACACCCATACCAGCGACACCAGCGGATCGCCGCAGCGACGACTGCTTGGAGCGAGCAACGGCGACGAGCATACCCATACAGGCACAGCACCAACATCACTGCACACTGTACGCGCGACTCTCTCTCTCTCGATTGCTCTTTCTTCCTCGCCTCTCGAGGATGATGAGCCGCTGTCCGCGCACACATATACACACACGCGCGCGCGACCGCCCTCTCTCCCGATGCACGCAGACGCGGGAGGAGAGAGGATTCACAGCGGCAGCGGCGGCTTCCTCGAGGCACACCAACTCGGCTGTAGCCAAGAGAGAGAGAGAGAGAGAGATACCGACTCGGCTGTCGGCAGAGGGGAGAGCTAGCAGCCGCCGCGCCGCGAGCCGCATGAAGCTGCCGGCCTCTCCTAGCGTAGGCCGACGCGCGCACGTCGCCGCTGCCAACTGTGTTGGTCCGGCAGCGATAAAACCGAAAGCGCCCGATATAGATATACACGCCGGGTTGCCGCGCGTGTATATCTAGCAATTCATAATTGCCCGCGCTGCGTAAGCAGGGCGGTATTAGCGAGGCGAGCCAATGAGGAGTAGCGACTCAAATCACCGCGGACTTGGCCTTGATTTTTGCATCTAGGGAAAATCAAGGCCAATCACCGTAAAGGAAAGGGCGGAAGCAACAGGAGTTTGAGCTGAAGTTGCGCGAGAAGAAAAGCCAAAATTTTGGGAGAGATTTCCGCCCTCTCCGGGTTTGAGCATTGACTGCCCGGCCTTCAGCGACGATAGACGTAGCGAAAGTTTTGCCTGCCGTTCGAGCATTTTAGACCGCGTGGAGAGACGTCGACCGTCCGCCCGTCGGCGACGTAGAGATAATCACGGAGAGCTAGAGATTGGGCTAACATTAACCGGCGACCTTGTGACCTGCGAGGAAGGACATCGCGAGACGCGCCCGACTAGCGACGGTGAGTGGACTGTAATTGTCGAGCTTCCCTCGGCACTTGCAAGTGATTTATATTAACAATTGTAATACATTGCCGCCATGTGCTCGGGGTTCTTAGGAGAATAAATCCGTGGTGGTGTGACACCGGTATGTAAGATCAGTGCGGATCGGACCGGTAGTAAATTCAAGTATTAGTGTGGGGAAATTCACGCGACTCGGAAACTCGGGAGACGTGGTGAGTTTGGTCGTCGCGAGGGACGCGTGATAAGGCTAGCGTAGCCATGTTTGTATAGCGATAAATTAGATATAAGAGTAATTGTAAATTTGCGACCGATAGTATTACCCGACGATAAGAAATAAAGCTTGAGTATATTTAAAGTGAAAATTGTGAGTGCTTATTATAAAGTTATGAATTCCTGATTTTTCCTCTTCACGGAACTTCCTCTGGGAAAGGGCTCGTGCCGAGTTAGCCGCGCTTTACCTGGCGCCCATTATGTTAGAAAATTTGGTAAAGTGTCGAGACAATGATAAGCCATAGTAACCCCCCCACATTACAAATGTAGTGGTCTCGGATTCCAACAAGAATGCCATGTTACACACAGAATGTTGACAAAAATGTAAAAGCCGTGATCTGTGTTGACTTGATCGTGGTGCGGGGGCAATGGGTATGGGCGAGCATTCAGCTGAATACGCGAGCGCAGCGCATGCGCTGTAGCATACTCTACTCGAGGCATGTCTTCACACCTTGAGGTTTACTCGTTACTTTAATAGAAAAGTGAGTTGTATCTTACGTTCATATGACTAAATGTTATATTTTATCAATATTTACTAGTATAATATAAGAGTAATTGGATTAAATTTGTTAAATAAACGTTTTTTCGTTTTCAAAATTAACCAGTCCTCAGCCAGTTTGTGCGATCAATCTATCTAAGAACTCGCTAACGTTTCTACCAGGATGATGCAAAATGAAAATGTTCAATGGCTTGAACGTGTAGTCAAAATTACGAAGGCACGTTGATGTCTCGGCGACTAGATAACGAGTGCCGAATGTTTCCGCACTTTGTCACTTTCTTATTTCTCATGCATAGCGTGTATAGTGCGTATACTATGAGTCATCTGATTAAGGATGGCAATAGGGAATTTTGTTGAAAAAAATGTAATAAATAAATATATAAATAAATAATTCACATCTAACACATTTGTGAAATTTTATCGCCTGCGTTTATGAGGTGATTTTAACAAAGAATTTATACATTCAGTAAAAAGAACAAAGTAAATTTTTATATTGAATAGGATTTAAATAATACTACATTCTATAGTGATTGTGACACTCTAAATGAACATCTTTGTGCTAATGGATCAAATAAATAATGCATTCGAAGGAAGACCAATAGCCTCGATTTAGTTTATAGTTTCATAGATATTACTCAATTTATAATTCCGAAGAGCACGCAACATTCGCCATTAGCATATAACCGAAAAATCTAAACAAGTCAAATAGAAGTTCCAATCGGAGTCTCATGTTACGCGTGTAACTAAAGATGGAGTTGCAAAAATCGTTCTACTGATAAGCTTCGATTTCGAAAACTACGTTTTTTCCCTTTTTAAAGAGAAAGTTATGAAATTGTGAGGCATTTTAAGGGGTCCTGCCTAGTTAGCGGTTGAAAAAATAATCTTTTTAGTCAATTTTCTTTTGAAAAATTAATAGACTTTGTTATATACAATTAATTTATTAGTTAAAAAGTATATATATATTCAATAACTTATTTTGTACTTTTTGGCAAAATAGCATTCGTTCAAATAAAAATTTAGAATATTCGATTTTGAAATGTTTTATAATGTTTTAAATCACATTATACTTTTTGAATTTTTGATATCCGATGATCCATCTTGAAGAAATTGTGCAGTGCGTAGAACAAATCAATTATTTAAAAAATAGTTTATGTAGTCTTTTGCTTAATTCGTTTGACGTAAAAATTACCCTCCCCAAAAAATAGTTTGTAACTTAAAAATATTTTTTAGCCCATTTTATTTACAATAATCACATTAAAAAATGTTTTAAATACATTTATACATACACTACCACGTGTCCCATCAATGAAATAATGACGGTCACAGACAAAGGATAGTAAAAATTCGAGATCAAGAAACCTCATAGAATTTTCATAAAAAATATCCAAATTCGACCTGCCAAAGCGTTTTCTTCGTTTCACTTTTCGGAATACGAATTAAGTATACAGATTATGAAGCGGCGCGCGTATTCCTTGCTATTTCATAACTGGCGCGCGATCGCATCAACCAGATACCCAAAGACAAAAATTATGCGCACCGGGGACTCCTCGGGTCGAACGTTCGAATCACCGCGAGAAGAAGATTTGAATTTCTCGCTTTCGCGCGCTCGTTAAGAAGCGTTTCTGCGTTTGAATTATGCTAGAAAACGTTCGATTAAATTAACGGTTATGAAATGGTGAACGTGCGCGAACTTGACATTTTTCGACTATACTATGAATCGCAGGGAAATTGGGCGTAATGAAACATCGCTCGGGGCTCTCCACATTTTTCGTGAAAAAGTGTGTCTGCCGTGAAAAATTGAATCTTTGAAACGGGTCAAGTTTATCCAAATAAAAATTGATCATTATGGTGATTTGTTATGACATTTATGATACACAAATCATTTTTACTGTACGCCTAAAGTATATGTAACGGATTAATTGTATAAAATTTGCTCTATAGTTACTGTTAAAGATTGTTATATGCTACAGAGTAAAGTTCGACCATATCTAATCATTTATTAAGTACCATTCAAATAATCAAAGTATTTTAAAGAAATATTAAACTGTATACTTATAGAATGTAGTATGGGAAATTACGATTTTCTTTAATTAACACGTGTTTATATCGTCTCAATTCATTTACTCATTCAATAAATTATTACCAGCTCAGCTTAGTTAAACGGCAACTTAACTTTCTAATAATTTTTAATTTTTTGCTGCATTTGATGAACATGCAGATGACGAAAATGTATAATTGTGCAAATAATTTACATAATTTTAAGTTTACGTAATCTAATTACTATAATTGTCAACAATCAATAGGTCATTATAACAGTAAAATCATTTTTAAAACAGTATTTTACTGTCTACATTTATCGTAATAATAGTCATACAAAATAATTCGAGATTCACAGCTTCAGAACAGAATAAAAAAAAGAACACAAAAAAGAACATAATTAACGATTAATTATAATTAGGTATGAAATGGTCGCAAAAGTTATATGACGAGGTGTATTCTTTATATGGAAATGTACACTACTAAAAAAGTAGATATATTAATTTTTTAACAATTTCAGAGTAACTTTCAAAATTTAAATACATCCGTGATAGATGAAAAAACATATTTTATAAGCAGTTTTTACTTATTTCTTTAAGTGTTTATTTTTTGTTGCACACATAACTTCCTCAAACTTGATGTATCGTTCCAATATGCACAACAATCGGTCTATATTTAAATTTGATTTGCATATATATAGGAAATTGTTGTGTATACATATATACATTCAACAATTTCCTACCCTTCTTGAAATATAACGATTTCATTATTTGTTTCCGAATTGTAATTTTTTAAAAAATATGTTGACACTATAAAATATATACCGACACTCTATTCTACAAAATTAATTATCGATTACTTTTCACTAAAGTCAGATCGCGCATTATCCACAACAGTTAACAAAAAACTAATACTATTACAGACAAAATATACATAAGAAACAAGTCTTCAAACCTTATTTAGTTTGTAAACATCGTGCTGCACCAATCTTCATTCAAAATATACATACACGTCAACCATAAATTACTTCATTTAACCGACAATAAAAACAATGAACTCATTCAACAGATTCCTCCACCTCCCTACAATACCTTTTCGCAATTAACGCTCGTAATGACAGACTTTGTGCAAATAATTTTCCAGCGCAACCACACCGCTCCATTGATCGATCACACCGCGAAATCTAACTGACTTCTACACGCCCACGTACACACCAGCAATGATTCGCAGAGTCAAAGTTGCCGCGCGTAGAAAGTCTCTGTATAATCTTCTCCTCTACTCGGGCAACAATTGTCTGCGAGAGCAAAAAAAGATAAGAAAGGAACCCACGTGTGCAGAAAAAAGTTCCGAATCACGTGTCGTCGTCGTTGGTAGCTTCTGCCCGTGATTCGCAACAGCAGCTTTGAGCAATGCTTAGGTATGTGTTTTTCTATACACGCGGAGTCGGTGACGACGAGGTTATGGGTGAGAGGTGGATTTGTACTGTGTATAATATGCTGAATAAAATTATATGTGTTTTGCGTGCGTGCGCATTCGCACCGGTTGAATTAATGGTTTATTATATCGTAAGTGACTTGTAGATGCAAATGTTGGATGCACATTGTGGGTTGAATGTTTCGCTTTTTTGTTTGGGAGCTTAATGGATGTTTAGATGAGGGCTTGAAATTGCATTCGTATTTTTATGATTGGTAATTATTGGTGAATATTAATGCGATGGAGTTGTTATTTTGAGCGAGGAGTTTAGTTCATTCATAATTTTTGTATACTTATTGAAAATTTTTAAGATATTTAGTATTGGTAATAAATCAAACAGTAATAATGAAGAAGATCTATAAATTTACGAGAGTTATGTATTGCTATAGAGTGGATAATTCTGTATGTTAGATCACTCAAAACAAGAATGAGCAGGAAGATCATAAATATATATATATAGAGATTATAAAAAAGCGCAATTTTGTATCTTTGTTAATTATATATTGTACCGTAAAAAAGTATCATAAAATCTAGATGTTTTTACACAGAGTGTCACGTTTAATAAAATTAAGAATGTCATTAAGTATACATTTTTATTACAGATGTATAAGAAACGTATTTTGTAAGTTATAACATGTGGAGTAAAAAAAGTCAGCATTTTATTTGTAAATATTTATAAGCCTCTAGAAAGAATTTACTTATAGCTTTTTTGTCCAAATAGCATTGCTGCTTAACGAATAAATTTCTGAACCAAATTTAAAAATACTTTATGCACTCTATACTTTAAATAGATTCGTTATAGTATGATCAACAATTAAAAAGATTGTTAAACGCAATATTTTTTCATTCAGCTTTTTCGATGAAACAAAATTCGTCTTTCCGTAAATTATTGTCAAAAATAAACTACGAATTCAATTTCCAATATATGTGTTTTCATTTCAAAATCCATACTAGAGCCTCCTACGCGTATTAAAAAATAAGTTTTTTAACGAATAAAGATGTTTTATGCCTTGAGTAGTTTGAGTACACTAGTCTTAAAAAAATGTCGGTATGGATATGTGTGTGTATGTATGTGTGTGTGTGCGTGAGTGTGTGTGTGTGTGAGTGTGTGTGTGCGTGTGTGCGTGCGTGCGTGCGTACTGCGTATGTGTGTGTATGTGTGCGTGTGTGTGTGTATGCTTTTGCGTGTTCGTGTATGTACGTGTGCGTATGTGCGTTTGTGTGTGTGTGTTAATAAGTAGCATGTCATCATTCGTTCAATTCATCATTTATCTTTACCAAATTTTGCACAGATATTTGCTATCATTATATACCCAGTGTACACTTAAAAGTTTCAGTATATCACAACACCTCTAAGCTTTATCCTTGTGCTTTTTCTTGTAGATATTATATATGAGTTTTACTATTCTACACTTCTAGTCGAATTCATACATTATGTAGCTAAAAAAATTTAAAAACTGGAAAGATTATGTTATGTAAAAAATATTATTATTTCATGATTTTTTAATAATGATTTAATAATGACTTATAATTTATTTTTGTAATATTGAATCGGTATCTATCTATAATAAAGCATAAAAAATTATAATTTTTACACTATTTTGATGATGAAATTTATAAAATATTATATGTTGATAGTAGTAAAATTTCAAATGAGTTATTTTCAAAAATGTTGCGTTTTTGTGTACTATTGCCTTTTGCAATAAAATAAAAAAATAATAATTCAATCTTTTATAGGTATAGATTCGATTTAATTTTACAAATAGAAATTGATTTTAGAATCAGTGACACCGCTCTGATAAAATACACCCTGCTATACCATAATATGTTTATTGAACAATATTAATTTTTTAGTAGGGTACAAATCACTAGATGAAAATAGTTTAACAGAAATATAACTTTCATTGTCACTATTTTGATGATGAAATTTATAAAATATTATATGTTGATAGTAGTAAAATTTCAAATGAGTTATTTTCAAAAATGTTGCGTTTTTGTGTACTATTGCCTTTTGCAATAAAATAAAAAAATAATAATTCAATCTTTTATAGATATAGATTCGATTTAATTTTACAAATAGAAATTGATTTTAGAATCAGTGACACCGCTCTGATAAAATACACCCTGCTATACCATAATATGTTTATTGAAAAATATTAATTTTTTAGTAGGGTACAAATCACTAGATGAAAATAGTTTAACAGAAATATAACTTTCATTGTCACAAAAATCTGCTCAACGATTTTTTCTTTAAGTGCGCATTGTATTTCGCGAATGGAAAGCAACAACGGTGGAATAAGTATGAGTTTTGTCCACGATGGGTGATACTGCGCAGCTATTCCTTCACTTTAATTAAATTCTCTTTGAGAAAGCATAGTGTCAAAGCAGTTGATAGCATTTTTTTTAGTATCTTTAAATGCATATAAATGAATTCAGAAAAGATTTTTTTCATTAATTGTTACAATTTCTTTACCAAAAGTTCTCAATAAAGCGTTTTTATTACATGTTTACGTAAGCATGAACCCATAATGACTATTTATTGATTTTTTAAAAATGTTTTGAATTATGTTTGTTTCATGTATTAACATGGCAACAATCCCTCTAGGAGGGATTTAATATGAAATATGAAATGGAATAGGTGATTTCTCTAAATACATAATTTTTAGCCATATTTTAGAAAACTTCATTAATTTGGTATCTGCTACAGGCACTTTTATCTAAAATTATGTATCCTTAATTAAATTATGAGATAACCTATTGAAGAACTGCCGTTCTTTCATATTTATATTTTAAACATAAATCAAGGAAAATTCACTATATTTAAAATATTTAAAATTACCAGAGAATCATTATAAGACAATTAATAATAACATTTAAATAAGTAAAATAAAAAATGTGTGTTACTAAATGAAACTTTTGTGATAATTAATTACCAATTCTCATGTTAATTTTGAACTGAATTAATGGAGAAGATGTACAATAATACCTCACCTACTTCAATTGCCCGGGATAAAAATCCGTCATCTATTTTAACAGCTCGGGACCGAAATCCTTCATCTATTTTAATTTGATCAATTTTTAGTTACTTTTTTTTAATTATCGTATGTGTGAGAAAACGTATTAACAGACAAAAGTATGTTAGGTACAACATGAAATGAATAAAATAGCACGTGCAGAAAATTAAAAAATGTAATTTATATAAGATTGGCTTCTCGCGAGTTAAAGAAGATGAGGGAAAAGCAGACGGAAAAGTTCAAATAGATGATAGTGTTCAGATAGCTGAAGTTAAAATAGGTAAGGTATCACTGTACTAAATATATTTGTATATTTATTAGATTCAGACGTTTAATTCCGTGAAGCTTATAACACTATAAGCTGCAATTTATGTGGGAAACGATGTACAATTCACAAATACTCAATTAATTTAACGCCCAACGTCTCTGCAGTTCCATTTTGAATAAAATCCACGTATCTGTATAAAAGACTTCCAAACTGCAACTATACCACAACAACTCTCACAATCAAACACCACCACATTCTGTCAGCTTCCATTCAATGCAACAACATGACTCACGCTTCCTCCCAATCCAGCATCGCCACTGTCCCCACATACCCTTATACAATCCCATCCTCTGTCTCACCTCCATGCCCATCCCAACGCCCAAACCCACCTTCATCACCATAAATGACAAACTACTACTACTGTAGTAACTCCACTCCAGCCCTCTCTTTCCAAATCCTCTCAATCCCAAAAACCATCAGCTGAAGAAAGAGGAAAGAAAAAAAAAAGAAAGAAGCACGTGTTGGGTACCCACACCCGGCCGCGCACTCCATCGCACACGCGCGAATCGAGCAGCCAGGCCGAGTAGGAGAAGCCGGGCCCGGCTAAAATATACTTTCCCGGGTTATGTAAAGGCATGCGCGCGCGCGCGCGCCGGGTCGAGGCACTAAGGACGGTATAAAGATCGCGCAGCCTCCATCCGCACCAAGAGTCTCTCACGAACTTCACTCCAGGTACGACGCGTGCGATACTTCTTTTCCTTTTTCGGCTGTGTCCAGCTCTGCCCGCATCCGTTTCTGCTTCTAATTCTTCGTCTGCTTCTTTTTGGTCCTTCGAGGAGATGGATATTTATAGTGTTTGAATTAAACGCGTCTTTCTTTTTCTCTTGTGCTGCAGGTGAAAACATCGAGGCGCACGAAGTGTGTGTGCGAATACTATATATATAGAAGGGGAAGAGCGGAGAAGTGCGATTTAGAAGGAGGAATCGACTTGGTGCGCTCGCTCACTGGCAGCGCAACGTCTAGTGTGAACTTTCTCAGCGTCCGTGGTACCTCAGCACCGCAGAGCCATGCGTCTTCTGGTGAGTGTTTATTGGCCTCGCTGCAATGTTGCATTCATGTGGGTCTGGTTGTGTATGTCTGTGTGTGTGTGTGTGTGTGTGTGTGAGTGTGTAAATGGGAGTATTTGTATGGGTATGGGTGGATAGGTGTCGATCTATTGCTGTGTATGAAAAAAGATATTTGATCTGTGATTGATATTTGTCAATAAAGGATGGTCTTTTTATTCTGTTTGAGTGTGAGGAAAAGATAATTTTTGTTTGGGTTTATACATTTCTCTTTTTGTTGTTTGTTTTGTGCGTTTGATTAGATTTGTGATGCAACGTATGCTGTAAATTGGAGAAATGTAAATAGTTTAATGGATTAGATGTAGTAAATAAAGCATGTTGGGTGTTGGTATTAATTTTTGTTTGTATAGTAACAATAATGTTTAAAGGCAGTAGTGCAATAGTAGAAAGTTTTAGTCGATTTTTATATTTTTAAGATTTTCCTTTTCATTCTTACTATTCATATATTCTTTTTAAATTTTACATGTTAAAAAAAGAATGTCTGTAAGATTATAATCAATTCGAGCAATTGCTCATGAATTTACAATAGATATTTGCTGAAGAAACAAGATGAAATGAAACAAACTTCTAAATGTTACTTGTGCATAAGAAATTTATGAATCTACTTGATATTTAGTTCAAATCATTGTTAACGTTTTGAAAAAATTTTGAATCCTTGTTAAAAACGTATTTTATTCATTATTGTTGATATTTTTAAATAAATTTATAATTAAAAAAAGTTTCATTTGTGAGGGAACAAAAAATTTAATAATAGTCAATAAAATGATTGTACCCCCAACGGTTAAAATAACTTTGAATTTGGCAGGAGTAATTAAATACGTGTTACCTGGGATTACACCAGATTTATATGTCTATTAGTATCTTACCTTCCGAAATCCCAGTAAATACGAAGAAAAATGCCCCGCCTTATTCAAAGTTATTTTAATCGTTGGGTGTTCATAACTGTCTATATACTCAAAATAATTGTTTTTCATCACAAAAATATAAATTAAATTCATTCGTTGTAAATATTTCACGTTAAAAGTCTGGGATTGAATAAAATGATTAAAAAAGATATTTAATTACATAAATTAATTTTAGGTATAAATTAAAAGAATTGATTTTATATATAATTTATGATAATTATCGAAAAGGGTAAAGAGATTCATTTTGATAATAATCTAAATTAAATTCAAAGATTTCTCTTTGAGAAAGCAACAAGAGTTCGAAATTCGTAAATTAACGTAAAAAGTACGTCAAAGTAGATAATGGTTAGAACCGGTCAGATACCTGTCACATATATCAAAAGATGCGTTTCATTTCAGTGGGTCTGAAAGTTACATCAAAGTTAGTTCTCATTTTATTTAATTTACAAATAAAAGATTCTTTTTTTATGAACTGAGCTTATTTATATGTAAAAAATCGGAATAACATTATATGCACCCATACTTCATTTTATCTATGTAATTCGCATTAAGTCACGTCAAATGTATGTATATATATATATATATATATATATATATATATATATATATATATATATATATATATATATATATATATATATATATATATATATATATATATATATATACATATTATATGTTTTAGAGATTATGCAATCAAAGATTTTTCATATACTCAAGCTATTAATACATTCACAAAGACATTTTTTAAAACAAATATAGACAATATCAATTTGGACAATCAAAATTAAGTTTTTTATGAAATAGAGTAAATCAACTTTAATATTCTCTTTTTGCATAATCTAAAACAAAGACTATTTTTTGTATTTATAAAATAAAATGTTACGAAATTTGCAAGATACACGCATAATAAATTCGAATATATAGAAATGAGCCTATTACTTCATATATCTGAGGTGGGAATATGATAATTTGGCAGGGATTTCTTCTGTTGACGTACATGATTTGCATACAGTAGCATTATTAATCACTTTAATTATAATGATCCGCTGAACATGTATCCTATTATACTATTTACATTATAAAGTAACTTTAAGATAGCTCTTTCAAGCATTTAGTGAACCCTATAATCTTTTTATTCATTTTCAAATCTTAAAGAATACTGGGAGATAAATAAAAACTTTATTTGTGAATTGTTGTATAAATAATTAAATCAAATTAAGATTAACGAACAATTTAAAAACTTTCAAAGATTTTAACAAACATATTATATTGATTATCTGCCGAAAAATTCGATTTTCAAAATGGATTATTTTGCATTTTTGGTCAAAGACCAAATCTGAAATTTTTCCGTTATTTGTGAAAGACATATTTTAACGTATTGAAAGAAATCGATTTTTCTAGATGATTAATATAATAATTTATACAAGCATATCTAATTCAAACTTTTCAAGGTCAAACAGCGAGAAATTTTAAATAAACCAAAAGAAACGAAGAAACATACAAAATATGTATTGTAAAAATCTTCCATCGCAATAATTCCAAAAGTGATTCTATTAAGAAAAAAATCGTTCCCCACCAGATAAAAATATCTTATCCTTAACAATTAAAACACATTCTACTCCTCAAACAGCTCTACATTTAATCGTTACGCAAACTCTTGATTTCCATACCAGTGCGTTGCACTGAACTCCCGTACACCGGCAGCCGCGCTCACGTGACCTGCGACAAGTCACGAACTCGTATATATACATATGTACGCGCGTGCGCGGGCGGGCGTGACACATCTGACGCGACCGCAGGGGAGCGACAGCCGCGAATCGCGCTCCGTACAAGAAAAAAGAAAAGAAAATGGAGGCGTGGGAGGCGCGGCCGCGATCCGCCGCCTCCCGTTGCGACACAACGTGTTTGATTCCGTTTCGCGACGTAAGACCGGTTCGTGGTTTAGATGGAAATTAAAAGGTCGGAGGGTGGATAGCTTTGATGACTAAATGCAGACTTGTGGCAGTTGTGTTTTGCTGGAATTATATGTAATTAAGAGAGTGATGTTGATTGTGGGGTATTTATAGAAAATAACGGTTAATGAAAGAATCTTTGCTGTGTTTAAAGTAATTTCTTAATGATGATTTATTATTGTAGTATGTATGCAAATATGATGTACGTTCAATAAACACGTTTCTCGGATAAGTAGATGCTTATGATGTTCAATAATTAATTCTTTTCAGATTTCTATAACATTATGGCATATGTGTAATTCAATTAAATTTTATTTGATAAATATGTTAACATGTTCTCGGTATACATGTGTTTTCAATGATAATATGATTTAATAGAAAAGTATTATATGGTTATTGAAATATCTCGGATATAACGTATTAATTATTGCGCAACTATTAATAAGTGGCTTCGGCGTGCCACATTCGCATACGATGCACTTTCATCGACTAATAACGTCTTTGAATATCTATTTACACGTCGCATTATTTGTAAGTAGTTTGAGGCAATAAAATGGCTATTGCTCAGCTTGATACATAGACACAACTTGTATTCAAACCTTCTGATAATAAATTTCAATGAATTATTTCGCTGATTCTATCTTTTAAATGAAAATAGTATTATTCCATATATTATCAGTAGACCGTTTCGTAACAGATACAGAAAAATCGACGGAAGATACATAAATTAATAATAATAATAATAATAGTAATAATAATACCCAATCTAGGTGGGAGATAATATAAGATAATATGTATATAAATGTTAGGAAATGTGATCACGAATCTCCCCTGAATTTCAAAGATAAGCTTTTTTACATATCCTCATACTTTATATATTTTTATATATTTTTTCACATGCTTATACACTGCGCTTTATCAAAGAGAATGTATTGCTTTTTCCACTTTCTCACATTTATGCTAATTTCTTCATATTTAATGGTATTATTTTATTTCTACTAATGTCTGCGATTTATTCAAAGATATATAAAACATATATATTTTATATACTTTTTGAAGATTGAAATAATATTTAAAAATATGAAAAAATCTGAAAAAATGTGTAAAAATATGTGAAAATGTGAAAAATGTCAGAGAATGTAAGCAAATGTTGAAAAATATATGAATGTGTCTATCAGTGTACAAAAGTGCAATATAGGATATAATTGAAACAGCGAATAATAGTTTAATTTGTTGTATTTAAAAAAGTGAAAAAACGTATATAAAATATTTGCGTGTAAAACATAAAAATTTTCATATTATACCCATTTTCTCATACTTACTTTTTTGTCAAATATTTCTTTTCCATAATTGATATTCTCACATGATAATCCCTACACACATATCTAAACTACATTCTAAAAATCCTAAAAAAAACCATCCGTCGATAAAGCAGATTCCCCCACCTATAATACCTACCGATCTTCAATTAACCATTTCTCTCTTCTTCCAGGTTCTCACCTGTCTGGTAGCCCTCGCCTACGGCCAGGACGACCTCTACTTCCGCAAGCCCGAGAAGATCGTCAAGGCCTCGAATAACGTTGGCGACAAGCTCGGCAACTACGCCTTTGCCTATGAAACAGAAGGCGGAATCCTCCAGTCCGAGGTTGGAAAGCGCAAGTATGAAGGCACCGACGCCGAGACCCAGCTGATTCAGGGCTCAGTTCAATACAACGCTCCAGATGGCACACCGATCGCCATCAGCTGGACCGCTGACGAGTTTGGAACCCAGGTGTCGGGTACCCATCTGCCCACTCCCCCACCAATTCCCCCAGAGATCCAGAGAGCTCTGGACTGGTTGGCCAAGCAGCCCAGCACCACTGAGGAGAACTATGACACTCCTTCGACTACGTCGAAACCCATTGTCATCAAGAAGCAGCAGTTCAATAAGCCACTGCCACTGAAGAGGCAACAGCAGTTCTAAGAGGGAGGAATAGTGGATCGAGTTGAGCAGGATGTTTGTCGAGTCAACTGGAGTTTGTTTGATTGTTTGATGACTGAGTGAATGGTCGTTTGTTTGTTGTTGAAAAGATAATGGCCCTTCTATAGAGAGAATCTATATCGAAAGTTCTTTTTGTCTTGAAATAAGTAAATTTTTGTTTACAAAGGCAAAACGAATCTGAAATAGATTGATATTTGTCCAAACATCTTAATCTTTGTTACATGAGAATTTCATTTGCAATTGTTTTGATGTTTGTACTTGACAAGTTTTGATACTTGACAGTAAGTTTTTAACTTACTATATTAAATTCAACAAATTAAGGGTTGCAGTAGTGTAGCATACATACTTGCCAGAGTGCCGCTACCTTGCTCCTTGATTAAATTCTATTTTTAAATAACAATGTATAATTATAATATGTGTAATTGAAACTACACTACCTATGGAAGGGAACGAGGAAAATTTATTTTTTCGACAACAAACGTACATTTTGAAAGAATGCGTATTCTTGTTTGATTGCTGATCAATTGTAGTCGACTCAACAAATGTATCTCCGCTGTTCGATGATTCACGAAATTCGATATTAATTAGTGTGATAGATTATTTTTTTATATAGTTTTATATTGTTTTTTAATTTACAATATCATTTATCTTGTACCTGTGCGACAAACGAAATACAAAATAGTTGTAATAACCTTAGACGTTTACATACCAAATATAACTTTGTAGTTTCGTTTCAAATCATCCACATATTTTTGTATGTAAAATTTGCACGCACAATAACATAACAGAAACACTTATCAAGTGAATAAAAAAGTAGATTAATTTTTTATAAAAAGAAATTTTGTTTATTTTAATCATTGATCCTTACCATTTGTAATTAAAACTGCGTTTATTAATCAATATATAAATTGAAAATAAATAAATTAAATTGTAATACAAAATTATAAATATGTTTTAAATACATATTAATATCTGGGTAAGTAGTAAAATATTTAGAAACGTTAGTAGCAGATATCTTTTGACTGTGTTTGGCTCTGCATTACCATTACCATATTGAAAGCTTCATTAATTCCGTTTCCCGGGTGATATTAATGTTTCACTACTTTGATGTCGACATATAAACCACCGATGGATAAAATCAAGCCAGGTAAAACTTTCAAAAGATGATGGCAGATGTCGTGCATGGTGTGATAAAAATTTCAAAATATTATTGAATTTTGAAATTAATAATTACGATGGTCTTTAATTATTTTTAAATTATTGCTTTTACATTGTAGAAGCACTATTTTTCTGTATAAATGAATATGTTTCAATAAAAATTTATTATTTTAAATATAAAATAATATTATTTTTAGTTTTTAATAAATATTTAACTTTAAACTTAATATCCACTAATGTATTAATATATACAATTTATTTAGACTGTCGTTAAGTATGTTTCAAAGACCCAAAAATCTGTAATATAACTAGTTTTACTCATTTTTGCTTCCTCAAAACGGAAGCTTTGTGATAGTGAAAAAAAGTTTTGAGACATAAGGAATAAAAGACACTAATTCTTAGAAAATGTACGTATGGATGTGTGTGTGTGTATGTGTACGTGTGTGTATGTGTAAGTGTGTGTATGTGTGTGTGTAATGTGTATGTGTGCGCGAGTAATGTGTGTGCGTGGGTGTGTGTATGTGTGCGTGTCTGTGTGTGTGTGCGCGAGTAAATGTTTGTGAGTATGTAGATTTTCTGTTCATTTGTACATTAGAATTAATATCATCGATTGAATAAAAATGCATTTTGAAAGAACATAAAATTACCTAACTTTTCCGACTCGTAATATTCGTTAAGGTAATTAAAATAAATAAAAACGTTTGTTATAAACAAAAACATTCTAGTTTTTAAAAACTACGATATATCAAAAATGTATGATGGAAATTTATTGAAAAAAATCAAGATGATACAAGAGATTCAGTGAAATTTATGAGCTACTTTATTCTTCTCTTGTCAAACGATAACTTAAGTAAAACGCCATTTATCCTTCTAAAAATTACTAATAGGATTTTTTTTGTTTAAATTTGATTAATTATTGCTTGCGTAGTACACGATAATTTCTTACCAATGAACGTTTATTATTTTCGTCTTTTGATGAAAATTTCAAATGAAAAAGAATTGTCGATACTCATCGAATAGTTTATGTTTTATAACGTTGCTTCATTTATTATATTTTCTATTTAAATAATAGTAATTTTTTACAAATTAAAAATGATTTTCCTTTTTTCTTATGAAGATTTAAAATCGTGAAGAATTTTTAAGATTAATCGATTTCTTTGTTTTATAACGTTTCTTCATTTTGATTTTAAACAAATGTTTAATACCTTTCTTTCTTGAGTATTATGATGTAATTTTTGGCCGTTCAAAGATGATTTTTTACGTTTGCTGATGAAGATTTGAATTTTAAAAAATCCGATGAGATATCTACCGCTAGATGGCGTGGAAAAGATATAATAAAAGAATTAATTTATTTCTAAAAATGGCATGCATTATATATATTAAAAATAATTTTAATCAGCTACTATGATATTACAAACTTTATTATTATAAATTAAAAATGTTAATTAATATGCAAAAGATATTTAATTCTTTATGTAATTTAAATATTTTTTCATAATATACGCTGTAATTTTGCATAAGTTTAAATTATAAAATTTAAATATGTATATTTCGACATATTGAAAAGTAAAGTAGTCTTGTAATTTTAATTTTTACCCCAGAATTGACTAGAATAAATAATTACACATTGGAACAATTTATAAGGTTTGAGGAAGCTAAGTGCCAATGTATTGGCAGCGGTGTTTTCCAAATATAATAGTAATAAATTTTTTTATTATTAATCATTGTAACTTCTCAGTATTAAAGAAAGATAATATATACACCACTATATTTTTTTAATTAATTTTTTTAGATGTAATTGATTTTTTACTTAATTTTTTTCATCTTTGGTTTACATGTTAACACGTTCAAAAAATTTTAAGAAACCCTTTACTTACAATGCAACTGATTATCCAATACTGTTTTTATTGAGTACATTAAATTTTATTAATGAAAAAAATTTTATTTTAACTGATTTATAGTTTTAGCTAAAAAGATTTAAAGCACCAATACAAAATATAATATCGGTTTAAGAAAAAAGCTTCAAAGAATTGCCGATTGTGATTCTGTATAACCTGTTATACTGATTAATGAGCCACAAAAAATAAGTAGAATTTTTTTAAGCAATAATTTATTTTTTTTTTTTTGCAATATTGAAGTAGCTAAAGTTAAAGGAGCCAGACTTACAAGGAGAGAGTACACCCTCCGGGAAAGAAAATGCAAACGTGATTCATTCTAATGGGCCTTTGATCTAGATATATGAGGTAATTTACTCGAAATATCCGTTATTTTAATGAAAAAAGATACCTCTTCTTCTAACCATAACTCTACAAGTTTTTATTATGGAAAAATTACCAAAAGGATAATAAAAAGTAGGCAAAAAGGGCTTTAGTTTATGTTCTGTTACGTATAGAAATATTAATCTAATCAAAAGTTATTAACAATTGAAGATGGTCATTGAAAATACATGGAAAAACAACGAATTTAAGAGTTAAATTTTTTTGAATATTCATGTAATTTCGGTTACCATTTTCAATCGTAAATAACTTTTGATCAGATTAATATTTTTACACATAACAGAGCTTAAATTAAAGGTCTTTTTTCCTACTTTTTATTATATTTTGAGTCATTTATCCATAATAAAAACTTGTAGAGTTATGGTTAGAAGAAAAAGTATCTTTTTTCATTAAAATAACGGATATTTCGAGTAATTTACCTCATATCTCGATAACACGGGCCTATTAGAATAAATTACGAGTACTAGGCTTCATTTTTGGGTACCAGAAGACACCTTCCAAAGTTTGATCTAATTTCATTTCCCGGAGGGTGTGCCCTCTCCGTTGACAATTCTATATGACAAGAAAAGAAATTTTTTTCGATGGTTAGTGAACAACGTTGCAGTTTTTGTTATTTGTTATATTTATTTTTTTACTTACTTTTAAGAAACCTAATGGCAATGTTTAATGTCTAATGCAAAACTGTGCCGTTTAAGTTTTAGTACATGCCAAAAGGAGCTAAATAAATAATACCTAGAATGGCGTACAGCATAAAGTTCCTCAAATAAATATTATATTGACAATAGTAATATATTCCGTCACGTAAAATCAAGATATTCAGCGTTTACAATGTTTAAATTAAAGATACATATTACCAAATATTTCATATTTTGTAAGAAAAATTTCAGAATGAATGCTTTTGGAAATTTGTATATTGTTAATTACTGAAAATATTAAAATATAAAAATTATTTTCCATACAATTTAAGTAATGCATAGAAGATCAAACCTTTCTAAACATTAGATTCATTGATGATTTTGACAAAAAAGTAATTTTTGAAACCCACAAGCGCATCTTCTCGAACTCTACCATTAAAAAAGAATGTATGCCCATCAACAAAAAGAAAAAAATCTCCACCATAAAATCACCGACCACTGCGAATCCACATAAAGGCAAAGAAAGGAGTCACCTATCATCCATCACCTCGCTCGCGCGCAATGTCGCAGTCTGTAACAACTCTAAAATTACATAAAATTCTTGCGCTAGTCGATCCATCAATAAACGCGCCTGTAATAAAGGACAAGCGCGAGCCGCGAGAGATAGAAGTAAGAAGCAAAAAAAAAAAAAGAATGCCAAGAGAAGAGTATATGGAAAGCAAAGACAGCGAAGTCTTGAATGCCCCATTGTGTGTGTCACGATTTCGACGCGCGGCAGTGCAGAGAACGAAAGTGTCTTCGTCGCATCCATTCTCTTTCCTTTCCCGGCCGATCGGCTGTACACGTGTATGTGGAGGCGCAGATGTGTATGGAGACGTGGAGTGTACCATCCCATCTCTCTCTCTCAATGAAGAGGTAGCAAGTAATAATATCGCCTCAAGGTGACGACGACGAAACGACACGAGCACGGGAGGATCATCGCTGACCCACATGGTTATTGCATTTATTTTTATTTCTATGTGAAGAATGAAGATGGGACTTGGGTTGGAGATTTTATGGACAATTTGAATTGGGCAGAGCTTGTTTAGTTTTATACGTAATTTGTGAAAAACTAAAACGAATAAATTTAAATATATGTAAATGAATAAATATGAACGTTTGAAAGAAATGATTTATTACACCGTTAATTATGATTTTTCAAAGTTTTATACATTTTTGGGCCAGTGACCAGATGTGCAAAATAATTAATTAATTTCGAAAATTTGGTTTGTCAAAGGATTTACAGAAGATTGATATTTTACCTTGTTGTCTTGAATAATACATATTTTTACACTTTAAAACGTGTAATCCTTGAAATGTGTTATTTGGCTTTAAAGACAATAATTGCCATAAAAACGTGAATATGAAAACTTTCAATAGTTTAAAAAGTTTATTAAATTATTCATACTTAAATATCAATTTTGTGTGATAGTGTGTATTAAAGTTTGTACATGAAGTTATTTTTTTTTCACAATCCAAAAATTGAGAAAACATTATGGAGTCCACTAAAAATCCCACATGTTTACTAGAAACTAACTCTTCGGATTTTTATGATAAAGAAAAACATCAAATTGATTAAATATTCAGCATACAAAAATAATTAAATTAAATCTTTATGAATCCTGTATGTTATATGTCTAAAAATATTGTTACATCGTTAGTTTCGTAAAACGTATTAGACTCTGTTTAATAATTCTCGTGAGAAAACATCTTTCAAGAAATTAGAAAGAGTTGCCCTTGAGGCGTATATGGACTGATCCACGAATGACCACTCGAGAAGTTTAATAGTACTTATATATCTAAAATTACTGTTTGTAATCGTATTACGAGTTTCTAATTAGCCTGTTACGAACGTTGTAATCATCGTCGATTAGGAGTTCATTAGCGATTAACAAAGTAGTCGGCTCTGTTTTGAAAGAAAATGTAAAAAGTGCACCGCGTGAGCTAATGATGCGAGTTTTTTTATCGTTCATCCGGAAGGCTTTGTTTGACAAATTGTTGATTACCTCACATAAGGATGTAATTATTACTAGCTATCAACAATCTTAATCTAACATGTTACTTTTTTATGCACTTTTATAAATCGTAATTAGTATTTTTTATAACACATTTAGACTTTGCAAATGACATAAAGTTCCTAATAAAACACTCAGTATATGGTAAAATTTTAATTTCTAATAGAAAAAATTATAGTAAATGTCAAACGTTATGAAATTGCTAGTAATCCATATCCTACGTTTTTATTATGAATACTAAGAAATGATAAAAAAAAATATAGTTAGGTACCAAGTATAATAAAGCAATAAGCGAATCGGAATTCAGCGACCAATTGAAATAAGAAAATCATCCACTACTAGTACCCGTACCCAAAGTAAAGTATTTAGCAACATCGTCTCGCATATTTATCTTATAAATCCCAATTTTTTAATTTTGCAGCTTCGCAATGCAATTATCCATTGCTGTTTGATTTTCCTTCTAAATCAAGCTCGAGAGCAGGTAACACACATGATACAAAAAACACACATAATTTTCTCTTTTTAAGAAATCTTTAATAAGACAACATTACATGACTATATTCACAAACAGTTATTACAAGAAAGCAAGTAATAAAAAAATTCCCAAACGGAAGTTACACAAAACAAGACAGAATTTACATCGGGTATAAAAAGAAACCACATCATAATTGTACATAGTGTCCCTCCAGCGCTCTAATATAGAGCGCCTTCGAAACGTCCCCCTTTCCTACTCCGCGATCGAGAGATCTCATTGCTTCTTCTCCTCCTCGAGGCCGTTCTCCTCGGGGTGCGCGGCGATGTACTCGAGCGCCCTCTGTATCGCCACGGGGATCTCGGGGGCTACGGGCAGATGCGCACCCTGGGGCTGGAATCCGTTCTCGTCGGCGATGTAGGTCAGGGCGATGTTGGTGCCGTCGGGGGCGGTGTAGCTGTAGGCGCCCTGGGCGGCGATCGCTGCCTCCTCGGCGCCGGCGTTGCGCAGGGAGCCCGACTCCTCGGCCTTGGTGCCGTCGGCGGACTCGTAGCTGTAGCTGTAGGAGCCGTCGGGATTGGGGCCGTCGTTGGCTTGGCGGAGGATCGGCACCGGGGAGGAGGTGCCCTCGAGGGGCGCGCTGCTGGCCACGGCCAGGGCGACGGCGAGGACGAGGAGTACCTGTGTGGAGGAGAAGAAGAAGAGAGATCAGATTGAGATGAGTGGGTTTTCTTTTGGAGTGGAGGAGGTAGGCGATAGATTAGTAAGAATGGTAAAATAAACTAGTTTTAGCGTTATTATTATAATCAGTAGAGAGTTCGAGATAATTCCATTATCTTTTTCAAATATTATAAAAAAAATTATATTTATAATAATTTTAAGCGAGTAAATAATGACTTTGATTTTAACGTGACAAAAAGTTTGGAGCACTGTAATTGTTTAATTCGAAGATATCGAACAAATCTTAATTAAATCACACAGAATGTTTAATATTATCTATTGCAATAATCTAACCATTAGATTGAAATCTCATTTTTACCCAATTGATCAAATTGATCAAATTATGCAAAATTAAAATTTGTTATATTGCTAACTATCTTAGTTAATACATTGAAGAATATATATTATTAATTTCTAAGAAAAAGTAACTTTAGTACTAATAAAATAAACTTTTGCTTTAAAGACTTGAATATATGCAGAATACATTGTAAGATTTTAGAATAGACATATTATTTTGGAAGAAGTAATTGGAATAAAGGATTGCATTGGAGACTTTAATGTATGCATAAGTGGTACTTTGTAAGATTTCTGAATGAACATATTATTTGAAAGAAGTGACATTTTTATTAAATAACTGATACTTTGCTATAAAAAATATTACATTCTTTTGTTCATAGTATAAACTCAAACCATTTTTAATTAAAAGTTGTATTTTCTTAATAAACAAATGTACGTGATGCAATAGTAGAAATTAATATATATTTAAAAATTCAAATTTTTATAAGAAAAATCTTTTCCCATTAATTCGAATTTCAAGAACTTTTTATAATTCTCATATTAATGCTAGAAGAAAAAAGTTTGAAATTTATGCAGTTTAAAGGGCCTTGGCATAATAAGCTTATTTTTTATTAGACGCTAATAATATTTCGTTTTCAAATTTATTGGAATCCTTGGTGGTTCATTTGAGGGACAACCTCGAAGATCTTTTACATTTGAATGGGGAGATCATTTAGCATCACCGAAAAGAAGTGGATTTAATCGTAAAACTTATATTCAGTAGATTAGAGAATGCGTTGTAACGTGCTAATAGATTCATCGGTTTATAGCGCTAACGCGCGATATTTTCGACGATGACTCGATATTGCGTTTTATCATCAAAAGTCATTTACCAATGTTCCGCGTGTCGCTACTCGTTATTTATTATGTTTACCCATTCAAATTCAGAATTTCATAGTCGTTATTTAAATCCTGCGCGTACTTCGATTTCCGTAAATGTGTATATATGAAATAAATTACGATGAACGCGTCTTCGTGTTTAAAAGGAAAAGCATTGGATTTAATTAGAATGTGATATTCAAATGTATTAAAATGAGTAACTTCTGTTTTTATTTGTTGTATATGTAAACAATACTGTTTTTCTGATTCAAAATCATATATTTCGGTCTTATCTATATAATTGAGTTATATTTTTATATTATATTAAAATCTTTAAAAACAAAACTACTCTTAAAGTTTAAGGTGAAATAGGCAATAAGGATAAATATTACTGTTTTTTTTAATACTTAATAATCATAAGAATTTAAAACTATATGGGAACAATCCCATTTATCGATCGCTCACCTTATTACAAACAACTTTGAAATTTTCAAATTGCTTAATTATTAATAATAATAATTTATAACACACATCTCCTTGTTTCAAGAAAATCAATTTAAAACCACGTTTTTAGGTCATACTTGTATTTGGAAAAATTATCTATCGTTCTATGAATCTACTAAACGATCCCTTACCTATCGATTACCTTATTACAACAAATGCTTTAATTCACTTTTCCAACACACCGGTTTACTGATCTTTTACCTTACTACCAAATATTTTGAAATTGTAAAAAATGATTGAAGATAATTTTGTAAAATCATTACTAACGATAAATTACAATAAGTACAGTATCACATTTCAATAAAACCAACTTAGATCACATCTAATTTACATCCAAGCAAACCGATTTATTGAATTACAGATCTACCGATCGCCTATACAACGATTTTTATCTCTTCTATAATCGCACATCAGTGCAACCACACATTTACACTACAATCCAATCCGCCTCCGCAACCTTGGCTCTACAACACAAAGGACGACACACTCCGATCACCTACATTATCAACATTACCACCCGACTCGACTATCTACGGCAACGCAATGACTCGCTGTGATGCTCGTCGCTCGAAAAATCCGCCCAATCACCCATTATACAATGTACATAATCCTCCTCGCTCTCCCAACTCTCTTTTTTTTCTGTACTCGCTGCTACAGCTGCTACTCACCAATCGGCTCATCTTGGACAAATAGAGAGTAGACTCGAGACTTGGGATGGATCACTGACTGAACTTATTGGCGAACTGATACTTGTTGCCTCCTGGACCCAGGGTTTATATATCCGCCGGTTCCTCGCTCCTCGTGTAAATACATGCATACGTCACATGCATGTACACACGTTATACGTACAGAAGACATGAGTGGTCCTATCTCCCCCACCTACAGCTTCCCTTCCACGCACACCTCGAAATGTGCGCAGTTTCGTCAATTTCAATTTCGGGCTACTGCCTCTTTTTTTGTGTGTGTGTGCTCGATGACGCCGGCCGACGATGGCTAATGACATCCATTATGCGATTATTACACAGGCGTAGCGTAGTGTAATTTTAGATGTAGGTTTTCGGGTGGGATGGAGAGAAAGAGATGATGTACCGATTGTTGGCCGGCGCGACCTTAGGCTTCCATTTGCAAGAGGATCGCGATCGTTAAAACTCAAAGGTCGAAGGTGTTTATGACAGGATGAGGACAGCCTCGTAGATAGAGTTTGGCTGGTTTGAGCGAAGGGAACGACAGATGCGCAGTTTAGTCGTTGTGACGATGGTTGGACACGACGCGCGCGTTTTAATGTGTTTTCTATGGTAATTCGCAGTGTATAATGTTTATGTCGAGCATGTGTGAGGCGTTACTCGATGTTTTGGTTTTTATTTTGGGTAAGGATAGAATTTATGCCAGTGTTTTGCTTGTATTTTTGGAAATGAGGTGGCCGGAGGGCTATGCTTCTTACGCGTGACGTCGTGTGTTTTGAGGTAAATGATCGTAGTGAGTGCGAAAGTGTTTTTAGAGTACGCGATTAACATTTTATAGTGATGAGATTGTTGATTATTATATGTCAAGAGTATATTTCCATGTAAAGGTATAAAAAATGTATTTTTCAGAACTATTTTATATGAAAACTATACTTTACGTAAAATTTCTTCTTTTTGACATTTAATTATATTTCTCATCTAAGAAATAAAAAAGTTTTCTGATTATTGTTTTCTGGACGTATACTTGAATAAGTTGCTGTGTACATAACAATGAAAATATGAGATGACTAAATGAACGTACATAAAATCAGAGAGTAGACACATCTGAAATCTTTTGTGAACTAAAATCACAGCCAGATATTAAGCAATCGATATTTGTTACCAGTTTGAAACAATGTTACTTAAAAATATATTTTTTTATTTAAAATGTAAATAAAGAAGATTGTATTAGCTAAACCTTGGTATACGTCGACTTCAGCGTCCCTAGGTAGTGGAAAAACAAATCATTTGGGTACAAAAAATTCATACATAAAACGGATAACTTTTGCAACAATTTCACGGATTTTTCAACGTTTTTCAAATTACAATTAGAATATTTGTGTCAAACTGGATTGATTACTTTTCACCAAAATGTGTCAGTTTTCCGGTACCTGGGGACGCTGAAGTCTACGTGCACCCAGTCTATTATTTTAAAATGTGCACATAATAAACGTAAAAACGATTTTTTTCTCTAAGTATTACCGCCCTCTTACAAATAATACTATTGTAGGAGATGCGTTTTTTAAAATGCGCAATTTTACTATTTTAGTACAAAAAAGTCATTCGAAAAATAGATCAATTGTTTTGAAACCTATTTTTAGCGCAATATCAAGTAGAAACTTTTTGTCTTATAGAACATTATTAATGTTTATATTAATAAATAACGTACTTGTTACACTCTTTTATAGATTATAAATTTAGACAGTTGTTTTTTTAGTATTAGCGTAGCAAAAAACATGCACAGTATGCCAATTGTGCGCCGAGATGCAAGGTGAATCGAGAAGTGTTTTTGCTAAAGTATGTTTTTTGCAGACCATCGTAATATAATGAAAGCATTTTTGAGAAGAGGTCTTTTATCACTGACTTTTTTTAGAATTATACAAAAAATGTATAAATGTTGTGATTCGCATAAAGAATGTTCTTGCAAAACTGAGAAATTTGTTTTCAAAATTATTTGCATATTGATATTATTATTATTATAAGGAATTTCTGGGAAATGGTTCATTTCTAATGAGTTTAAAAAAAATTATTAATACTTGAACGTGTTACGAATGTATTCATAATCGTATTATATATCTTAAAAACAAACACTCGATATAACGTTTAATGTGCATGATTTTGTTGTACAAAGAATCTTTCTGATATTTATACTTACATCAAATATAAGTATATACATACTGTGTTCTGTGGGTATGTTTGTACGTGTGTGTGCGTGCAAGAGCGCGCGTGTGTGTGTGTGTGTGTGTGTGTGTGTGTGTGTGTGTTCGTGTATGTACATACGTGCGTGCGTGCGTGTGAATGTGTGTGCATTGTGTATGCGTGTGCGTGCGTGCGTGTGTGTCTGTGTGTGCATTTGTATGAGTCTGTGTGTGTGGAAAAATGTTTATATGTGCGTGTAGTTTTACTTTTTTAGTATTTAGAAAATAATATCATTGATTTAATGCAAATATATTTATCGGATAGATTGTAACATCGACAACAATATTCAGTTAACTTTTTAAGTTTTAATTTTTTTCTGCTCCCGAGAAAAAAATCGTTTTGCAAAAAAATGTATTTTCTATGGCCACTGTGTGTTAGAGTAAGTTAACTGTATTCTGTCTGCGAATGCCTAAAAAGGTAATTTTGTAGTATCTCTTGATTGATTTTTTTGCCTAACCAAGGCTAACCAAAGATTAACCAAGGCTGATTTTGTTGGATTATTGATGAATATGTTTTGGTTGCAAACCGGAACGAAATTTCGCTCAGCGGAGCAATTTTGAACTGGTTTGAAAGAGAAACCGTTCCGAAAAATAAAAGGTTTCTCGGAGCAAATCGTTCGGAGCGGCAAAATGCTCCGGATCATTTTCGGAACGTTCTTTAGGGAGCGAAATTTGGTCTCAGTCCAAATTTCGCTCCAAGAAGCGGTTTTAAA
The DNA here is from genome assembly GCA_949152435.1 of Gastracanthus pulcherrimus. Classification (NCBI taxonomy): domain Eukaryota; kingdom Metazoa; phylum Arthropoda; class Insecta; order Hymenoptera; family Pteromalidae; genus Gastracanthus; species Gastracanthus pulcherrimus. The sequence goes on from OX424575.1 coordinate 12,009,595, forward strand.
CCGGTTTTGAACCTCTTTTAAAGACACAATGCTTTGAAATTGAAAAGAATCACATGATAAAATCACATCCGTTTCTTAGAATTTGGTCGAAAAGTGACGTAAATTAATATGAAAAAGTTTCATAATCATCTGTTTAAACATTTCATTAATTTTGGCTAGATTTGTGTGTGTGTGAGTGCGTGCGTGCGTGCATGAGTGTATGTGTGTGTTTGTGCGTGTATGCTTACGTGCGTGCGTGTCTGCGTGTGTGTGCGTGCGCGTGTACACATGTTAGTGTATATATGTGTATATATGTATGCACGTACGTATGTATGTGTGGCATATATATGTATGTATGGATTACTGTCTGTATGGTGTGTATGTATAATGTCAGTGGATGTATGTATGATTGCATGTAGGTATATATGATTGTATATATGTACGTATATATATATATATATATATATATATATATATATATATATATATATATATATATATATATATATGTATGTAGGTATGTATGTGCATATGTGTGTTGGGGAGAACGGGATCAAACCGATCGCTTAATTATAAGAAATATTATTAAGTTTATTGAATAAAGATAATATATTTATATTCTTTAGAATGTATCTTTCAACTAAATAAATGCTAAATACCAAACATATAAAAGATTTCTATAAAGATATTCAATAGGTTTTAGGTACTTTTCTTATATGAAAAGTTTGCGTTAAAATCGTTTTTACAATTATTTGATTTAATTATTTGAGGTTTTAAGTTGGAGACAAGAAAAATTGCATTTTAACTTTCAAATTCATAAATTTTTATTTGCCTAGTGATATTTATTTATTTTTACATGAATTTTGAAATTGTCTAGTGAAACGGGATCATTATGATCAGTGCGTATTTAAATGAGGGAAGCGCAAAAAGAGGATTACCGCATATTATCACAAGTTGATGATAGGTTTATAAATGGTCTATTTTGACTTTGCTAGTGCAAAATAGTGTCTGGCACATTAAAATCTAACATTACGAGCATGAGAAATATAAGTTTAAGGGAAATTTAACTTTATTTTATGTTTTGCCTAACTGATCAGAAGTGACCAACCTTATACGATTAACATTGAAAAACGATTTCTTTCATTTTGATAAAAAAAAGTAGGGAAAAACGAGGTATTGCCGGTCACTTAAGCAACTGTGCTTATTATTTCCACTTAAAATAATTTTTTTGTTAACTTTAAATAATTATTATGTTAGTTGAAACCATAGACATTAAATATTTCTTATTGGTTTTATATACAAATTTAAGATATCGAAGCTATAAGCTTAAATAAAAAAAAACATTTTGACCGGATTTACCCCACATTAAAGGGTAATATCGGTCAGCCTTTGTACAGTTCCGGTCACTAAGAAAAAGTTACTTTTATAGGTGAAATTTTTTTTAAATCAATTATATGAACCTTCATATAATCAGTCGCATTATGATTCATACTTACACAGTGAAATATGTAACACATAACCACTGTTTAATCGAAAACACTAAGCTAAGTTGCTATTCACGAGAGCGCAATGCAACGTATTCTTAGCCGCACGTTCGGGAGCGACATATAAATATCATTGTAACTGGAATTACCCCAATTCTGCTTAGTAATTTAAATTGAAATGACAAAGAAGCAATAAGTTTATCCTCTTTCTTTTCACTACTTCATATTGTTAGATTGTTCAAATTAATAAAGTAATAGAAAATAACTGCATAAAGTAATAAATAATATGCATAAAAGCTTATTTTATAGGCCAGATTTCTCATAAGAAATGTAGGCCATTAAACTTTGATTAAGTATAATTCCTTAATAAAAGAGAATAGAAAGTTGTTTGGACATTAGATTAATTGCATTTTATATTGAGTATGATATACTATTCGAATTATTACCCAAAAAGATTTAGATTATTGAAAATAAGGGTAATCGGAATTAGCCAGTGACCGGTATTACCCCATTCTCCTCTATAAGGTTTATGTATTTCTGACAGTTTAAACTTTTGAAATTTAAAAAAATAACAATGCTAATATTTTTCTATTTATAACAATTTTTCCTTAAATGATCGGCAATACCCCGTGTCACCCCATGATTGTAAAATTATATATACCTTTTGTATAAACAGCCACTTTACGCCCACTTTTGAGACGTGCAGAGCGCGAAAATCGTGCATGTATTACAAAAAATATCTTTATGCCCATCTGAACGAAAATGGTCACTTTTTTCTCTGAAAATTGAGAACAAAATTACACTTTTTGCCCGCAAAAATAATTAGCGGGAAAAAGTACACTTGCGTGTAATTTTTTTTCCGCAAATGAGGAAAAGAAGTGACTTCACTAGAAACTAATCCAAATTTCTTTATTTTATCAAGTTCTACCAATAACCCTGATTTTCGATTGTTTTTTAACGATTCTGTCTTTTTAACAGACCATTAGTCCCGCTTTCCATGTCAAAAAGTGGCCACAGTTGAGGTGGGCATAAAGTACTGTATGTAACTCGAGAAAAATATTTGACTTTTTGCTCTTGTTACATAATGTACTATTCTATATGTTACGGAATAGTATATTGTATACCAAGGGCGAAAAGTGGGTCTTTTTGAACCGAGTGTGAGTTTGCAGTACGAGTCGTAGGCGAGCAAGTACGATCCGAAGACGAGTGCGTATCGTGAACCGGAGACGAGTAATGCAAACACACGAGGTCAAGGAGCGAAGCGTTTTGAAAAATACAAATTTCGTTCCATTCCGGAGCGGAGCGTTTTTTCAAATACAAAATTTTGATCCGCTACGGAACGGATCATATTAACAATCAAAATTAACAATTTCTTAGGGAGAATTTAAAGAAGAACATTCTGATAATTAATTTAAATTAATTTATTAATACTATTTCTTTTGATTAATGAAATTAGTTCATAATAAAGTGTAAATTAATTTATGGACGCTGCAATGTAAATTAATTTGTAAAGTACGACTATAAATGTTAAACAACAATATTGCAAAATCATACATTAATGCTTTCATGTAAGTATATTTAAGAAATAAATAATTTCATGTGTACATTTGCTTTTCACATACATTACAATTATGGATATTCGATGCGGATTAATGGTGCGCACCTTGACGTATAAAGTGTATACACACTGAAAAAGCAAATCCTGAGATCATCGCGAAATCCTGCACGCGAGCCGCCGCGCACGCAGGAGTTGAATGGCTTTCGTTATATTCAGAAGCTGCCAGAGGCCGCAGGTTTGTTTACTTAAGCAATATTTTTGCCGTCATTCATTAATTTATAAATGTGAACGAAGGGAGAAATAAAATGTGTTTAAAGTCACGTATCAAATAAGAAACTTCGCTAATGAATTATAAGAAGTAGAAAATAGCGAAACGTCGGTTGCACAGACTGATGTGCACATGGAATTTTTACTACATTTCATTTTTAATTTGAATTCTTGCTGAATTAAAATAATATTGAAAAGTCTTAAATGAGAAGCCAAGTTGTAAAAGAAGAATTGGAAAATATTGAAAAGCTCTAGTACTTTATTACAACTGTTTCTGTCTTACGTAATAAACGTAAGGGTACAGTAATTTTTTTAATTTTTATGAAAAAAAAATTCATAAATTTTAACTGATTTATATCTATGTTATGAATAATATATTTGTTAAAAGTGAAAAACCTATACTTTAAAGTTTATCCATCGCTGAGTAATTTTTGCATTAGTTATTATTCGTAACCAGCATTTAACTAATTGATGAAGCCTGTTGTACGTGCTAAAAGTCTCATTTCAATATAAGAAATAACAGTATGATTTTATTTTAGAAAAATTTTAATGTTTAGCTATTGAAAACTAATTATATTAGAAGTAGTTTTAAAAACTAATATAAAATTCTAAATGAACAGCTATCTAACTTTGTATTATTAAATGAATCAGTTTAAAATTCAAGTTGTAATTAGATAAAATATAATTCTAATAAAACATTTAAAATTATAAAAAAAGACACTGAATTAAAATATAATTTATAAATTGGTGCATATATTTAGTGTAAAACAAATGTTCCGAAGTAAATCAATAAAAAATAAAATTTAAAACTTATGCCGTTTAATTTAAAAAGTAAAAACTAAACCTAGTAGCATCGATTTTATCGACCTTGAACTGACCTTAACCTATTGATCATAAATGTACTTAAACAGGCCACCTACTCTATATTTTTCGGAATTCATAATTTTACACGTCTGTACAATTTATCAGAAGCTACCAAATAACATGTCAGTTACAGAGTGCAAAACAATGCAACACTATAGAACGTCCCCTACTCTTTCACTCAGACATTACAGATGCACCGACACGTAATACGCACTCAGACGGTAAAGACAGATGTCTCGCATTTTGTCTCGCCCTGCGGGCGAAAAATAAAAGGACTTTTTTTCTCGTTCAATTTCTTGCGCGCGCGCGTGAATCGCTCGCAGCACGAGTTACACCACGTTTAATGCGATCAATTAATTCGTGGTAACGCCCATAATTCGTGTCGTCGGGTAAGTAATCGCTGATAGCTAAATCATCGTGTAATTTAGACGCGCTCTCTCTTTTTTTATGGCTCGAACATCTCTCGCCCGCTAAATACGTTCGTTATTCTAACGCCTGCATTGTGGTATAGAGAGGCAATTCGGTGTGTTACAACAGAGGTAGTCTATTAAATTCGGTAATGATCGTTTAAGGGATTATATGGCCAACGATATTTATGATTTTGATTGTGTGTGAATGATGGAAACGTGAAGAAATCAAAATTCTCATGTATCGCTTTAGCGAGGGGGAATGAACAATATTTTACTATAAAAAAATAATTAATGGTTTTTTAATAATTAAAATAGCAGCTTTCTAATTTGTAAAAACCCAATAACTTTGGCTATAATTTTTTAGAAAATTATTGTAAGATTTCAAAGCGAAACAATACGGAAATCGCGACTTCAGAACAAAAGTATCTACATTGAATTGTGGCAGTTTTATGAGGGAAATTTTTATCTTGTTAATTAAATAAAAAATGTTTTACCAAACACAATAAAACTCAAATATTAGTATTAAATTTGATCTTCGAAAGTTTACCTACTTTTATTAGCTTCTCTCTTTAACTGTTCATACTTTTACTTTTATTACTTGTATTTTAATTTATCCTTTGAATAAATATATATCTGGAACTATTTAATTTGGCACGTTGTCAAGTTAGAATTTCAGAGTAAAATTATTTAATTTGTAATAATTTTCAAAGTATAAAAAATACTTTAAAATGTATAATTAAACCAATACATTATCAATTTTTATAAAATTGCGTTATGAAATCCTTTGGTTTTTTTTCCTTTTTTGGATAATACTTCAAATCGCTACCAAGTTCATTGGTAAACAATTTCATTCTGTTTCAAATAGCCCTAAATATCATGTTTTTATATCTATAGTATATTACAAAAAAATTATTCAAAAATATTAGAAATACTTGATTAGGATTATTCAGTTCAGTAGGTTTTGTTCAGGAATGAAAGTACTTTTTCGTTAACGCACAATGGTAAAATGATAAAAGTCTAATTTTGAAAACGCAGAATTAAAAAATCTACTTCAATTCAATAAAAAAATTGCTTTTAATATATTAGAATATTTATTAACGCAATATTTAAATCTCTTAAAATAAGCTATTCGTCATTTCGTATTTTTTTAATTTCAAATTTTGGATTAGTATTCGAAAGACTAACAAATTTATTTGTAATAAAAATTTTATATGATATAGATGCTCCTGAAATGACCCCTGAAATCTTCAAAAATTAAAATTTGGTATTCAAATGAACACATATATAAACGCCAAGAAGGCATTAACCTTAAATCCGATAGCTTCTCTTTCGATAGCTTCTCTGAATCATTTATGCAAACGTGTATGTATAATCCTCGGTTTTGATGTAATACCTAAAGAGCATCTAAGCGTTTCGTATCTTTCTAAATGCATTTAAACTTATGGAAATAATGTTTACTACTGTATTAGTTTAGATCATGGTCTTAATTCATATACATCTTTGTAAATGATCTTGTCAAAAATAAAATATATTTCATAGTTATTTTTATATCGCAAGATCATTATTTTTGGATAACGTAATTTTTATTAAATAGGCTTATAGTATTAAGTGCTTACATTCTACGAATAAATGTAGCTATAATTAGTGGCGTTTTATACAATTTTATACATCTAATTACGTACAACTATGCTCAGCATTATAACGAGGTCTATTCACAATTAAAAATTTTTACTTTAAATTGCCTTTGAATATTTATGAATGTTTGAATTACCATTTTTAAGGAATTATACGATACATTAAATATTCTCCATAAATAAAACCTTTTTATGAAAATAGATACACGTTAGTAGATCTGAATGTACACTATTCTAATTTGAGTGGACTAGGCTATCTTTATTTTGCGTATTTTCCCACAAAATTCAAGGGTAGAGTTTGCCTCAAATTAATGCATATATATGTGTATGCGCATCTTTGCTATTTATTTAAATTAATAGTATACTTTCAAAAATTGTTTTGGATTCCAAAATTGTTTTCTTACCTTTCGATACCGAATTCTTTAGTTATTGAAATATAGATTTTTATCAATTTATATAAATAAAATAAGCAAAAAATGAAAAATGTACCCTTACCTTAATTTTTAGATATGAATTTATTTTAGCTAGAAAATTGGTTTAAGCAATATTTATAACAAATCTAAAATACTAATAAATATATTGGTTAAAATTCATTTCGGTATAATTTGAAAAAGTAGTTATAGTTCTACATTGATCCCACATTGAACTAATGAATTATTGAATATTATTAATATTTTATCAAATATTCTTATTGCTACAAATAAAATAATAATATGGACGATTGGCAACCTCAAAGCAGCCCTTTAAGGTCCAAGGTTCTTAGTAAGAAAATATTTTTATATAGACTTTTTACGGAAAAATTCGCAGCGTCATACGCATTGCTTTTCCCGATGCACTCATGGCATTATTGTTATGACAATGTCATTTTTAAGGTTACGGCAAACAAATAACTTATTTTTTTTATTGATTATCAAATTTGAGTAAACCTCTAACATAGGTGGTCTCAGAAGTCCATCTGGACGGTAAAAGGTTATTTTAATGTTAATCCTTTTGTGTTCACGGAAGTGCATATATGCAATGTACTGATTTATTTTTATTTACTACATTTATAGAAGAAAGTACAAAAAGTTTGTAATAATCTGATTTATTGTTTTATTTAGCTAAAACAGCAATATTAAATCGGTATTCTCGAAAAATTAATGAATCAGCCCTGAGATGGAAGTAAACATTTATTGAACGTTAAGGAAAACATGGTTGTGGTAGATTTTGGACAAATAATTATTGTTAAATTAAAAATAACACCGTCATAGATAAAATTAATGACAAAATTCTATTACAAAGCTTCTTGTATACTAACTAATATTTTTATTGTAGATACTTGCAATCCATTTAAGAAGAGCATGTGCATTTTTTATGCTACGCTCAGAAAATCATGTTTATCTGTTTTCACCCACGAATACTATTCGAAACCCTAAGTTGAAATTCATATTAGCTATAATCAATGAAAAATGAATATTACTCTTTATTTTTTCTAGGTTTGCGTATTAAAAAGAGTCAACTGGATTGATCTTAAGCAATACTATTAAGATTTTCACGTTAAAAATTCAAATTTTGCAAATAAAGCAATAATAATACATCCCATTGAACTTTTAATTGAAACCACAGCTAAGGGTCATTAACCTTTTCACACTATCCTCTCATACATACTCCAACCCCAAACCCTACCTACCAAGTAATCCTCCATCCCATCTTCAATTCCCTCTCGCACCAAGCACACCAGCATCCATCCCAACCTATTCACCATCTTCCCAATACATCAGCCTAAATTTATTCCCCAAATCTGTCTCCAATAACATAATCTCCCATCCTCGACTCCACTCGACTCGACTCCAGATACACGCACACACGCGCGCGCATCGTTTCGTCTGACGAAAACGTCTGTCGCAAGAATGCCGAGAATGTCAGCCGAAAATTACACAGGGACGCGACGACACCTTCGTTCGTGTGAACGCGTGTGTGTGTGTGTTCGGGGGATCGAGGGGGAGTAAAGAGGCAGAAGAAGACACGACGCTACACACGCTACACACACCCATATACATCCGGCGGGGCAGAGTCTTGGTCGATTATATAAAAGCCGCGGCGGCGCACCGGGACCGCATATCAACAGGACACACGTGGCCCGGCTCTTGCAGAGAATACATCCAGAAACGCGCAACACTATACAGACATGGTAAGTCAACGATTCCGCGCGGTTAATTGTGTTAGATATCGCGGTGTTGTTATCAGTGGCTGATAGGGTAGTGCAGTTGGTGGTGGTGATACGGTTGTAACGCGTGGGAGGATTGTTGTATGGTGTTTTTCTTTTGTGATTGGTTGATTGGGGGACATCGGTGTTACAATATTGTGCATGGGGTTCGGAATTTTATTTTATTGAATTTATGTTGATTAGATTATTATTATATCATTTTATTTACTAGTGAGTTCCTGATATATTTTTATTAAAATAAATCTTACTGCATACTTTTAAAATTAAAAGTTATAAAAGTGTAATTAATTAAAATAAATTAAATAAGGTTTTAAGGGGAGAAGGAGGGGTTTTATTATTCTTCCGGTGCATATTCAATATATAAAAAATTCAGTGAAAATGTCACATATGGAGGAAGGAAAGAAGGGTCTAAAATTCTAAAAAAAACCTTACTTAATTTATGACTCCTGAGTTTTACACTTGTTTAAAAAAATTAAACATATCAGTCGTTAATAGTTAAGATATAATATTATTACATGACTTTTGTATATATTATAATTAAATTTGTAACATTACAGTAATTTTTTTTTAAATATAAATAAATTTTACTCCATATAACTTACTATTACAAATAAAATATATAATTTATTGCAAGCTTGATTAATAAAAAAAGTCCATTATAATTATAAGTATAACATTACAGTAATTTTTTTTTAAATATAAATAAATTTTACTCCATATAACTTACTATTACAAATAAAATATATAATTTATTGCAAGCTTGATTAATAAAAAAAGTCCATTATAATTATAATGGACTTTTTTATTAATCAAGCTTGCAATAAATTATATATTTTATTTGTAATAGTAAGTTATATGAAGTAAAATTTATTTATATTTAAAAAAAAATTACTGTAATGTTACAAATTTAATTATAATAGTACATTATGTAACAAGGGCAAAAAGTGGAATATTTTTCCCGCGGGTGAGTTTACTGCCCGCCAGTATCACCCGAGGAAAAAATCAACTTTTTCTCGAGTTACATATAGTACTTTATGCCCATCTCAACTGTGGCCACTTTTTGACTTGGATAGCGGGACTAATGAACTGTTAAAAAACAATCGAAAATTTGGGTTATTGGTAAAACTTGATGAAATAAAGGAATTTTGACTATTTTCTAGTGAAGTCACTTTTTTCCGTAGGGAAAAAAATTACTATTTTCCCACAGTTGCAGGAAAAAAGTGATTTGCGGGAAAAAAAGTTACATTTTTCCCGCTAATTATTTTTGCGGACAAAAAGTGTAATTTTGGTCTCGCTTTTCGGGGAAAAAAGTGACCCTTTTCGTTCAGATGGGCATATACTAATTTTAACGCTCTAAGACCACACTGAGTATTTTAAACCCAGAGCCATTAAATACATTGTATTTGTAAATGCTTCTTTTTTATAAATCATCTTCAATGCATTAAATTTGGTACTTTCTTACCTATATATTCCCAAATTATTACAATTTTGGGCTATTGATTAATAAATAAGTTTAATGTAAAGACTTGCAAGCTAATATATCAGCAATTAAAATTTTAATAGGTATTTTAGACCTAGTGTGGTATTAACGTTGAGTAAAAAATGTAATATTTAATAGTAAATAATGACACATAAATAAATTGGAGTGCATATATTTTACATTATAAATTATTTTATAATAAATTTATTATATATTAATTAATATTGATTAATTGTTATAATAATTTTATTATTATACTGGAAGTACTTAAATTACTCCGCTCGCATCTCTACAATTATATTGAATATACACTTTTTATACTAAATTTAATTTTCGTGCTCAAACGAAGTGATCAATCAAAAACATTTTAAATGGTCACAACGTGGTGCAAGCTCTTTCTTAAGATAGGTAATATCTACTACAAATATTTTCTAATACGAGATTCAAAATATTCTATGTGGTAAAATTTATCTAAAAATATACAGTAACTATTTCTGAAAGGAATTTTTACATCTGAAAGGCAACAATTTACAAACGAACGCGTATAAACAACAATTTGCACTTTCGCAATAAACAAACTATCAACTCCCCGCGCACGGTAAATCTCAGAAATAAACGGCTGCAGAATAAAAGAATCATCTCCCAAGAGTAGGCGCGCGCTCCGGCTTAATTCGAAGGTGTTATAGTCTCGTGCATTAGCCTTAGGTAGCGCCGCTCGCGCGATTCATCTTTCTTTCTTACGAAATGTGTCGTTATGTCCAGGAGTAATCGATTCGACATTCTCTCTCCCTCGCTCTCTCTCTCTTTCTCATCTGCACTCTGCCTTTTACGCTCCATAAGAAAAAGAAAGAGAGAGGGAGGGACATACATATACACGATACACGTGCAATGTTGAACACAATAAAAAAGGATTATATACACACGTACAGGCATACATACACTCTCACCTCTGGCCTATGACAACATAAAGCGCGACTTTCGTTGCCCGGCTGCCGCGATAATAATTATCATTATGCTCGCCGGCGAATTCATCCTCCGGGCGGAATCCATCGGATTTTTCATATACAAGCCTATGTTGTGTAATAACGACGCGCATCCTTTATATATATTTTTGTAAGGTTGTATCGGCTAGACAATCCAACATAAAAGGTAGTTTTCGCTTCAGAACTGCAATGATTAATTATGCGAAATTATTTTTATTTAATATATCTATGGAGAATATTGCACTCGTACGATGATATACTATAATACGCATTGCAGTGTGCATTATACCGTGTTCGAAGCATGTACAGTATTTCTTGTACAGGTAATGTGAATAATACAAATCTTGTAGAAATAAAAAATTGAGGTAAAATTGAGGAAGTTTTAGTATTATTTAGGTTAACTTAATTATTTAAACATAGAAATACAGTTTAATAGAAGTGTAGATTAAAAATAGTGAAACATTTTAAATTTTACTTAGATATATCGATTTTAAATATTATAATCATTTGGATTATAATTTGGATTATAAAATAAAATGATTCTAATTGAATTTTATTATTATTTGTTATTTATACAACCTTTTTACTGAATTTCAAAATATATAGGTATTATCTTAATTTTCTTATTAACTATTTCTTGCAATAAAATTAAGGTAAAAAAAAACTTTGAGTCATCATAGTCTTGCTCTCGGAGTATGAATTTTCCACAGTTTTACTAAACAAAAAAAAATGGCAAAGTACCAATTAATTATTATAATCCACCATTGATAAGCTAACTTTTAGAGTTGATTGTACAACCTAAACGTACGCTAATCCGGGCAAATGCTCGGCGCCACGACCATAAGCGACACGTGCTGTCGAAACGCGCGCGCGAGGTAGAGAGGAAAAGTGTCTGCGCTCGTTGAAAGTAAAAGTTCACGCGGTTGATAGTAACGTATGGAATGGAAGAAGAAGAGAGGCTCAGCTGTTCCCCGAGAAAGGCGGGGGACAAGATTCACCTTTTTTTTTGTCGCTATCATTTTGGCGTTGTTTATTGCGCACGCGGGCAATGATTGATTGCGCGCAAATTAACGAAAGTTGAGCCATCTCGTCCTTCGTATGGTATGGTAGTGTCGTATATGCTCGTCGCTCGTGGAATGTTGTAAATGTTGCGAATAAAGTTGCATGGATTAACGAATTCATTTTTGCGCGTGATTATTCGCTAATTATTCGCCTGCTTTGCGCAGATAATTGCTTTTCTTCGAACTTTTAATATGTGGTGGAATGAGTGATTATATAATCAGGACGTTTCAAGTTTCGTTCATCGATTAATTTATTTAACGCTGAATAACATATTTTATGGTTTTTGAATTTTGAGTACAGCTTTCAAATACTCTTTCATTGTTGGATTCTAATATTCGTTTTTAATTTGTTGAAAGATTTAAATTGAACTAATTGCTAATATTTTTAATAATTTAACTACATTCCTAATCATTTACAATTAAGAACAATATAAATAAACCAACTCGCGACTAAAATAAACTCTATTACACTAAAATTAAATAGTGAGCAAGTAGTTTTTACGCATTACAGAGGGAGATCTCATGTTTTCAGATGAGACACAAAACACAAATGTACGAATCTGAAATATTCCTAAATTGTTAATGAACGAAGAATGTCATCATTTACCTGTCTCATTTACCCCAATATATAGGACTAAATATATGATGACTCAAGTGGCTGCTTGTATATAAATGTTTGTAATGGCTCTATAGCCGCACCTCTGTAGCTGAACAGTACAAACACATTTTTTTTTCTAAATTAAATGTTCGCTGTATTATCCATCTACAAAGCTGTACTATTCTACAGTCATTACACTTATTTATACAACGAACAACTTCTTATAAAAAACATAAACTACTCTCGTCTCACGATTCTCCCAGCAATCATTATTCCAAAACTCTCTATCTCAAACACCTCCAAACCCCCTAAAACACCCCCAAAAGCAAACACCAACTAACCGCCCATATCTCTCGTGTTTTGTATTCTTAGTCGTGAAATATGTTGTAATGTACAAAATATAAAGAGTATATTTTAATAAAGAGTAAATTTATCTGCGTGTGTGATGAGTGTATGTATCGGCTGAACTGTAATTGTTTTTAAATTATGACGTGATGGATGTACGTGTATGCAAGAATGAGTAAACTTTCAGAAATTGTTATGGAACTGTGATATAAACAAACTGTGATATTAGATAATGACAAATTTGTGCAACAATTTTTTACATTTATATACCGACGACCTGTGATAGCGATCAAAGACTTAATGTAATGACAAAATAACAATTTTTATGTAATGTATTTTTGCCAAAAATGTATCTATCTACATCTATCTCTTCTCTCGTTCCAGAAATCCTTCGCCCTCGTCGCCCTCTTCGCCCTCGTGGCCTACGCCTCCGCCGCCCCGGCGATCGACGAGCCCGTGCCGATCCTGCGCCGCAGCGACGACGGCCCGAACCCCGACGGCTCGTACGCCTACAGCTTCGAGACGGGCAACGGCATCAAGGCCGAGGAGCAGGGCGAGATCAAGCCCGACGGCGAGGAAGGCGTCGCCTCGGTGCGGGGCAGCTACTCCTACCAGTCGGAGGACGGCACGCCGATCGCCGTCTCCTACACCGCCGACGAGAACGGATTCAAGCCCGAGGGCAAGCATCTGCCAGTCGGACCGGCCATACCCGCGGGAATCCTGAGGGCGCTCGAGTGGATCGCGCTTCATCCGGAGGAGGATAATCTGAAGTAGAGGGGATATGGTTAGGGGGTTAAGTGTGATAGACGTGGACTTGAGAGCTGGGGACGAGTGTGTACTGAAGGTGGTTCGTTGGGGTGAGATTTCAATTTGGCGAATGGTGGGGATTGGATTGTTATTTGGTGTGGGGTGGAGATAGTAAAAAGGATTGGTCATTTTGGTTTGTACTGTTAACGAAGTAGGTTTAAAATTGTAGGATAATAGAAAGACGTATTTTTTAGAGTATGGATAAGATGCAGCATATTTAGGAATTTTACTTATGAGCGTTTGAAGAATTTCTTATTTTAACAAGAGATGAGTAATTTTGAGTAACTGCTTTGCAAACTAAGAAACTTGATTTTATTTTTAGTACTGATTTATTGTAATAAGTAAAGTTAGAGATTTCATTATTGTATTAAGAACAACAAAATTTTATAAAGCATTAAAAATAAGTAGTCCTTTTTACTATGTACTAATAGAGGAGTTGGATAGCTGATGAGATAGATACTTGATGTTTGAAATAGGAACATATAATTTACTAGAAGACCGAAATAAGTCCATAAATACTTTATAGAATCTTTACATTCATAATTTCGTGAGTAAAAGTTAATTAATTAACTAATGAACCAAATTTAGTACACTTTCTTCGTAGCCTTGTAAAGAGGTTTATCTACATGTATTGCGAACTATGTTTTTATAGATTTCGTGGTACATATAGAAAAGTCTTCGTTAATATAGTGTTTATAAGTTGACTTAAGAAAAAATGTGAATCGAAAGTCTTTGATGTCTAAAGAAATATGAAATTTTGTACTTGAGATTAAAATGTGGATGAATGTTGAAGTATCGCAATATCGTATATATTGCGAGATATCTTGTCAAAAAAAGCAGTAATCTACTTTGAGACTGTGTAATAAAAGCCATAACTCTTCGTGTGTTTTTTTACGAGCCGTACATTAGGAAGGCTTTGTAAATATGCAAGACCAAATGTACTCTACTGTTTGTTAAATAGTACTGTACTACTTATTATAATAATTAAAAAATATTTCATATATCATAATAGAAACTCGCATTCGTCATTCTTTTTTTGTGCAATGCCCTCTTTTTTACAGAAAGTGAATCCTTTCGAATTTACGCAATATTCCGTACAATTTGCCTAAATACATATTTAAAAATACACGCGCTCATAAAGTGATATTTTTTTGTAATCGTGTAAATATTAAATAATTCGAGAGATAGAGAAGCAGTTTATACAGACATTTTTCAATTTCGTAAAGAGCCTAATCATTGCCAAATCGCTCGACGCGTATCGATCGTCTTCTGAAATTTCAGTAATAATCGCAGCACCGCGTGTAAACACTAACACGACATCAATAATAAATTTTCGTCTCTACAAGAAATCAAGTAAAAGTTTTTGAGGTCGAACGGCTAAAGGCCATCGACCAAGTTTGAGTCTGCGCTTCGACAGTCGCGCGGTGCATCCAAGAAATATATATTTGCATATAAGGATGCGCCGCGATGCCGTAATCTTGCATAATACCCGTGACACCTCGTCAAACGGCTTAATAGCGACCCGCGATATCATTAAATTTCCCATTACACGCGGTTTTACATCGTAGCGCGTGCAACTTTTCCGCGATTCGTGTAATGTTCTTTTTCGGCATCAATTTTCGCTGTAAGAAATATATTTTTTCCTTATTTTTAGCTTGCAGAGCCATATTTTATGCTTTATTATAGGCGAATTCTTGGCTGCGTACATCATAATTCAATTAATTACCGGTCGACTATATTTTTTAGCATTTTGATGTAATTTTATGTGTGTGATATTGCAGTTACGTAATCGTCGTGCGATTTAACATAAAGTCGCGAAGAGCTTGGGAGGTTTGTAAGGTAAAATTTATTTATTGAAGGAGACTCGTAGCGCACATTTGTAGCAAGAAAATTTAAATGTTTATTGTGGTAATAAAATTCGAATATTCAAAACACGTGGCCGAAACTGCGCAAAAACTAATTCTTTGCGATAGCGATATTTCCGGTAACTCCTTAATCTTATTCAAATTAATTCTTAGTAATATCTATTAGGTGATCGATGTGATGAGTTCTGAGGTGATCTCCAGTATTAAAATTAAGATATAATATACGTTTCTCTAAATATCTACCTATAAAGACGTAGTTGTTGATTTAATATTTCTCTGTCCAAAAATAAAACGCTTGAGTTATTAATATTTTATTTATACGTTAACAGGTTGAGGGCCGCATGATGCATATATATGTCATAAATTGACTTAAATTTCTTTGCATTTTGTCTTACTGTAACGTACAAATTAATTAAACTTTTGATCCAGCCGGTTATAGTATTCTTTAAGCTCTTAAAAAGAGGCAGAAATATCTAGTTTTTATCATATGTTTGAAATTTTAATAAATTTTGTAGTTAATTGAAAAAATCGGATTATACTTTAGCCTGCACCCTCAACCTGTTAAAGATGTTGAAAATCATTAATATACATATCAACGATTCTTACAAAGAGTATCGCGTTTTATTTTTCTAAAAAAAGTACAATTTTGTTTTACCGTATGATCTAAAATATAACATTTAAAAGTAAAACATTACAACAACATAATATTAATGGAGGATGGGGCACGATGGATACGGCAAATTAAATGTCCAGCCAAGTATTTAAAATTCTTTTTCCTGGTAGATTTAAGAGAAAGTGTACAAATATTTTGCTCATTGTAAAAAAGTAATGAGAAAATAAGTATAACATATTCTAAAGTCATATTGAACTATTTACATAATTTCAAACACGTGGTAAAATAAGAAAGGGTACTAATAATAAAGAAAAAAATATGGGTCGAAAAAATATGGATTAAGAAAGCTTATATTTTAGGTTGAAACATGTTAAGACTCACTGTACGTGGTGTCCAAGAAATAGCCACATAACTGACATAAGTGTTGCTATTCTTTCAATGTTTAAATATAAAACAGCAATATCAAGTAAAAATATACAATATTTTGATGTATGGATTCAGGGGCAAAAACAATTCTTAACAATTTAGTATATCGCCGGAAAGTATACGCATCTACATATGTACAATTTTGAGGAAATGATTTTATCATATATAATTGGTTTCCATTTGATATTATTGTTTATTATTATTATAACATAATATAACATGCATAAAGCACAAAAGTATTAATAAATATAAAAGTCTATTTAAAGTATTGAAGAATTAAAAAAAGTGAAAATGCTTTTTATTATAAGCATACACTTTTGGAAATATTCAAATATGACTATATTTTATACATCTTACTGTATTAAGTATATTATTTGCCCAACGACAAGAATAAGTTTGAATATGGCTGGCAGCTTTTTCGGCATTACTTCACGTATTGAGTGAGATTATTAATAAAAAATAAGTTTGTTTTTAATGTATAAACACAAAAATTTAAATCTAAAAATTTGGCGTCCTGGCAAATTACATTATTACACAGTTAATATATATGAATTATATAGTCATACGTACATTGTAAAGCGTCGGACAGCGTTGAACAGCTATGCGCGTAGCTTGCCCCTTCCAGCGATATGGGGCTGAGCCTATAAGTCAATCATTCGAAGTCTCTCATACCGAAATAGTGTAACCGTCACACTACGAATGGGTGCGCTCCTGCAATCACAGTATGACGGGTACCGATGCTTCTTTTGGATGGCAGCGTTGCTACTAAGTTATGAAGCTCATGAAATATTATAATGGCATCTTGCTCTCTTAGTATGAGCAGAGCTCGTGCTTTAAATGTATGAATTTACAGCAAAATATCAAGAAGAGCAAGAAGAAACATCCATCCATACGAAGAAAGAGGGGATGTGACATAATGTCACAAGGCGAATACTGTAATTTTAGACACGCGCGCACCACGACTAAGGTAAAGGTACCAGTAACTGGACACGTCCTAGTAAATGGACACCGTTGATGTTTTACTTTTTAGTAAATTATGTAAATAAAGTATAGACGATATAAATACATATTTAAATACATTGAATATTCAGCTTCTCGTAATAAAAATTATACATCCTAACATTTTGTTTTATATATGAAAAAACAGATTTTAATAATTGGCCTTCGGTCATCACGAAAACCATCGTATTTTGTACGGAATTGATAAGAAATGCGTCTCTGCTGTTAAGGCGTCACAGACTGTAATATTCAATTATATTACTTAAGAAACTCGTCTATATAATTTTGTAGCATAATTAACGTTTCTCCACAAGAAAATTGCACTTTTGACGTCACTTGCCCAGTAACTGAGCGTTTGTCCAGTTATTGGCAGACGCCACCTCTACCCGTTTCTGAGTACTTGACCGCCTTACGATCTTGCGTGACGTTGATACTTTCGTATTTTTGCATTAGAGCTATCAAAGTTCTGTATAGAACATAAAATAGAGTTGATCGCTCTATACCCGAATGCGACACATATCCTACAGCCCCTGGATGTAGCTGTTTTTCATCCGCTGAAGATATAATTGAAAAGGGTAGTAGACAACTGGAGGCTGGAATATGGATTTCAACAAATGAAAAGAGAAACTTTTTCACCACTCCTGAAGGAAGCTATTGATACGATGCCTAATCTAAAAGTTACCATTAACAATGGTTTTGAAACTTGCGGATTAAGTCCTTTTTCGCCAAAGGCTATTGATTACAATATTTTAGATAAGAAGAATAAAAGTGGTGTAAATAATGAAAATTCAACTGTTCAAAATGTAATTGCTATTGATGGAAGTGTAAAGGCTAAAGAAAATTTGATGTTTTTAGAAAGCCAAATTAGCTCTGAAGTTTTAGAAGACTTTAAATACACACTGGACAATGGAGGCGAAGTTTCAGATAGTACCAATCTAGGACTATTTTATTACTGGTTGAATCTCAAAACTCTTTCTGGTATATCTAATAATTATTTTTATTTCAGTAATTCAATTTTACGTAAAAATATGTTTCACTTTATTTTAATACTAATCATTTTTTTGTTACTTTTATATGTTTTAGCTAATGTTGACAGTAATGATAGTGTAACCATAAATAGCAAAGCTTATAAGCTTGATTCTGATATTTCAATGGATTCAGAAACCATTGAAAGTACTAAAACATGGCAATCAGTTGTAGATGTAGAAAATATACCAGTAGTCTTGGCTCTAGGAGAAAGTTTTCCAATAATGGACGAAGAAACTTTGTTTACAGCAGAGGTGGTAAGCTCGAATGAGGTTATTATGGAACAAGTTTACGACTGAGCTAAATTATTTTTCAGAAGGTACGCAGAATAAAATTATGATTAGAACATTATATTGTTCAAAATATTATAATATACTATATATATTTAAATAGGTGCAGCTCAGCATGCAATAAAAAATGATTTACTCGAACAAACTCTATATATCAACAAATAGTATTCATTCGCACGAAGTCAGGATGCATCCGGAAAGGATCCAAATGAACAAGCTTAGCCTGTGATCGAAAAGGATCAACTTGAATCTCAGTATGTAGCTGGAAAGGACTTCGCTGCACAAGCTCATTATGAAACTAGAATGGATCTAAGTCTATTACTACTAGAAGCTACAAATGTAAATATACAGCCTTCGCTTGATATTCAAACTTCAAATGCCATTGAATCCTCTACCGGACCCATCGAATCAACTTCACATGCTATCGAGTCAACTTCAAAAACTTCTAATCGAAGTGACCAAACTTTAAAAACTATGAATGGCCCTGCACCCGCTATGAATAATGTTTCAAGTACAATTGCATTAAACTTGATTCATGCATGAAAAAACAAGAAAATACTTGTGAAAGGTTCAATGAAAATGTTCAGCAAAGTAATCTACTTAAGGAAATTTAAAATAGATTAACTGACACATCTTCAGATATTATTTACTGATTTTAGCAATAATTTTTTATAAAACATTTTTTACATCTAATTTAATATCTTATTTAATATTTTTTCAGAGCTTAATGTGAAATCGAAAGAAAATGATTTGCGCGAAAAGGTTCCATCCCCGTTTAAGCGACCTTTGGTATGGCCACCAAATACTGAGAATGCAAAGAAGAAGAAAAAGATAGTTAAAAAGAAGGTTTATTCAGTGTTGACGACAGAAGAATGGCAACAGCAGAATGCAAAAAGAGAAAAAGAAGAAAGGAAGAAGCTTAGAGAGGCAGCAAGGAAAAAAAAGATGAAAAGAGAGAGATAAAGAAATCTGAAGCTGATAACAGAAAGAAAATAAATGAAGAAATTAAAAGATTGCAGCTATTCAAAAAAATAATTAAAAGGAAACGAGTTTAAGATACAATTATACCGTCTTAGTAGCAAAGTTCTTGTGATACACATAATAATGTGCTTTATTTTTCCAAAGATTAATTAAGTTATGCTTAATTAATTTAAATAAATTATTTATAATAATTGCATTATTCTACTTATTTAACTGCACGTGACTAAAGAAACAATGAAAAAATGTGTATTTATGAAAACAAAACTTACGATTAATTAATTTCTAGTTATTAATAAAAGCAAAATTATTTGTATAACTCAATATTTGTAATAATAACAATAAATTCTTAGTTATAAAACGAACATTTTCTAAAGAATTGCTTTCCATTTTTATATCAACCCTAGAGGAAATTTCAAACTGTGAAAATCTGTGAAAAACTGTTACAAATGTGTGAAAATGTGTGTAAAACCATGAAGTTTCGTAAGAAACTGTGAAATTAGGCTTACATTTAGAACAGGATTTTAAAAAATATTATAGAATATTTCATAAATTTTGTCATAGTTTCTACATAGTTTTTCACACTTTTTCTCACTTTCTCACATTTTTCTCATACTTTTTCACACTTTATCACAGTTGTCATTTCTACTAGGCGAACTCTTAAGAACTTATATAAACTTGTTTTGTATGTTATCAAAATGACTTTTTATTCTTCAAAATTAAAATTGTTTAATCTACATTTTATTTATTTCAAATAATTATATGCCACCTAATATGTAATAAGCTTTTTCAATTTCACTAGTGTTTACTCAGGTACCTTTTTTAATGTAACTTAAGTTCAAACTTTTAGTACAATTCAACGTGTTAAAACCGTATCCAGTTACTGAGACGTGCATTTTTGGACAATTGTACACTCGCGTTTTGCTTGTCCATGTATTGGTACAATGAACCTATTTTCATACATATATACATTCATACATACATACACATACATACGTACATACATACATATATACATTCATAAATATATACACATACATACGTACATACATACACAAATACATTATACATACATACACATACATACGTACATACATACACAAATACAATATACATACATACACACATATACATACGTACATACATACACAAATACAATATACATACATACACACATATACATATATACATACATACACACACGTATATGTACATACATAAATTAATACATACATACGTTTATACATATTTTTGGATAGTCTTACAAATCAAGCATAATAGCTACACATACAAATACATACGTATGTATTTAGACATGTATACTGTATATACGTACTGTCTTCTTTAATTTCATTACCTCACCCCCCCCCCCACACTCCATTCCCCCCCTCCCCATTTTTCTCATTAATATACTTTTCCGATTTATTGTGTTCAACACCTATTTCGATAGTCTTACAAATCAAGCATAATAACTACACTACACGTACAAATACAAAAATATAGCATTAATACACGTTTACTATACAGAAGTGCTGTCTACTTTTATTTGACCACCTCACCTTTCCTCCCACCTCCTTATTTCCCATCCCTTTTTCTAATTATACACTTTTCCAATTTATTTCGTGACAAACAGCCATCAGTTTTATCTATATAGGATTATAAAGCTGTAAATATAATTATACTTTCGAAGAAACCTCTTCTAACAAATTTATTTTATTAAAGTACAATTTAAAGTATCTAGCTAAATTTTTTCAGAATATTTAAACGTCACAGGCAAGACTTACAAGCAATCTAAGTTTTCGAATTGCAGTAATCACGATTTGAGGATTTACCCATATGTCGGCGAATGATGTTATATTAAGAAAGCGGTAACTAGATCTGCGGACCAGTCGTCTTTGGCATTATTTTGCAAACGTGCGAATGAAGTTCCACACGAGGATTCGCAATGAACGAAACGACGCGTGTACAGTAATAATCAATGTTGGCTTATAGAGTTGTTAAGTTCTGACGAGAATTGCGTATGAAAATACGATCAATCATTTTCTGATATACTTTAAACTCATTTGATCTAATTTCTAATGTCTGGTATTATTTATTAATTTTATGTAAATCGTTAGATTCTAGGCAATAAATGCTATAACAATTTTAAGTATTAAAAAGTGTCAAAAACTAATATGAAAAAAGATACGTATTTTCTAATTGGAGCTTGCGAGACACGTCTTTTATATTTATGACCCATCGATATATTATTTATATAAAAATGAGGTTAAGAGTGAAGCGATATGCTTGGAGACTCAGCCGACTGAAGTTGTTCGACTAAATTTCGGCTAAAACTGCAGAACAATTCAGAAATTATGACCGAAACATTCTCTGAGCATAACATACTTTTAAATATATAAATTGAATACAAATTTTGTGTAATTAATTAATAGGTGCATATTTTTCGTGCGTGAACGTCGTTTTGGTGGTGTCATTGAGGATAAGCTGCAAATAGTAGGGATAAATGGCATGATTGTGTAAACAAGGCTGTGGACTACATAGTCCCATCAACGAGTGACGGTAGCGATGGTGATGATGCGATCATGATCACAGAGTAATGTACACAGTTCAAAGTACCAAAAATAAATTTTTCTTTCTTTACTTTATATATTTAACGCGTTAAATAAGAAGGTGGGATGACCTGGTATCTTTTTTTAATAAACTTAGTAATCTATTCGGATGATAGAGTGAAAAAATTTCCAAAAAAACTATGAATTTTTTTAGATGTTTTGGATGCCAAATACTGATTTTAAATATTATATTACGGAATTAGTTAATAACACGCTGCACACGATGAGTAAATAGCCTTTTATAGAAAAAGCATATAAATTTTTCAAAATTGTTTTTCTTTATCAAAACTTGCTGTAAAATATTAGTTAAGCATACAAATAGAATGTAATACGAGTATCTGAAAAAAATGTATTCCCGAATTATTCTCTAAAAATAATTAATTTTATAAAAAACGCTCTCTTCTTATTGAAGTATGTTCTCTGAACATACTAGAATACAGCAATATCTCAACATTCATATAGATTGCATAGGAATCTCATAAGTGCAATATAATATTTTGTGCACTATAAATAGGCAAAATATGTTTACATTATTTAATATCGCATTTCTCATTTTTAGAAACGTATATACATTCATTCCTAAACATCAATAACAACCAAAATTCACCAAAAATTTCGATCTAAAAAATTTTCTTTGGTGCAAATGTCTATCTCATATAATTTCTCATAAAAACACATTTGGTTAATCTTTATAAAATGTATCGAAAAACACCACTGTCCTTGTCTCATATATCAAAGGCTTTGATTCAAAGCTAATGCAAGAAGTAATTGACTTATAATCAACGATGATTTCATGACTGCGACGCGACAGCTGTTCATTGAGCGCAGCAGTGAGTTTCTTTGGCTTTTGTATACACACATATTACTTAATTCTACGGTAACTGGAAGTCAGAGGCCCGCCGCAATAGCGCCCGCAGTCGCGCTCGAATTACTCAACGGCTTACACGCGACTAATCTTTGCTATAGCGCAACCGATTAATGGGTTAATCAAAATAAATTTTCGGTGATAAATATGTGTAGGGGAGACCGGAGGTAATTCGTGAACTTTTTGATCAGTTAAAAAAAATTAAGTCTGCAGTATGTTTGCCATTATTGTTGTTTTACTTTAATTATTTTAGGTAATTGTTCCAAACTTGCGGTAATGTTATAAAGTAAATGTAATTAAATGGGGAAACTAAAATTAATTATCTCTAACTCAATTACTATTTTCGACTCTCCGTTAATTTTAATAATCAACGTAACTCATTTAAGACGCAACATACACCTTAAATTTGAAATAATAATTGGTATTTTTAGTGTGAATAAAAAAATGTTATAATGAAAATTTATACTCATGTAAAAAATGCATTTTTTCTTGCGCATACAATGTAACATTTCACCAGAGAAAATCGGACGAATATCCATTACAGGCTCAGAAGTTGAGTATCTAACTATTCATGAAAAGTTCACTGATATCGGTCGGTTGTAGTGAGGTATAATATCTTCCTGTAAATGGATGCCAAGTTTATTTAACTTTGTCTTGACACAAGCTATTGTTAAAGGACATTTTTTTATGAGCCAATACAAATTTTTTCTGCAAAAGCAACCGTTCTGAATATACTTTTACTATAAATACTTGATAATATCTGTAAATAAACCTTTGAAAATTCATAAAATCTTGCTCTTACATGACATAAGATATTACCATTGTCAATACTACTCGTATATTTATTGGGAAACTTTGCGGTATATACACTGCCGTCCATAATTATTTGCCCACCCAAAGAAAAATTGCATAAGATTAAAAGTTTTGTTACTAAGATTGTATTTATCCTACAAAATCCTCTGGCAGCTCATTTTGTAGCTTTTTGTGAATCCTTTAAGATGGATTTTGTTCGAAATCGATTAATCAATTTTTATTATATTTTATCAAGACAAAAAGGTACGTAAAAAATCATAATTTTCTTGCCTACTTTCAAGTCCACACATTTTTGTGGGAAAAATTCCCACAATAAATCTAAAAGTGGGATTTTGAAGCTTATTCAAAAAGCTTTCGAATGCATGGTTAAATTTTTTTAATTACCGTATGAGATACAGACGTTTGAAAGAATAAAAACACCTTTTCTTCAATAATTATTATCTCGATACCTTTGATTATTATGAGAAAATTTTACTTGGAAAAAAAAATTTTATGATCTTGTAAATACCTGATCTATAAATACCGCATAGTTACCACCAGGAAATCTATTTTTAGTTTCTTGATAAGTAATATATAAGCAAATTCAATTAATCAACAACATTGAATTCCTTCGGATCCATCAAAATACGATCTACAATATGAAATCGGAAAGAGCGGTCACTTTACTCTGAGCGTAACTCAGCTTTGTTTATAAACACACGATGATTCCGTGATACTCTAGTTATACTCAGTTAATAAACTGTCAGTTCACATACACATATCTCTCAGTCCGCAAGCATGAGACAAACTGCGAATTTGTCTATAGAAATCCGTAGTGAGATTGTTATGGACCAATATTGCCAGAATTATAATAGAAAACTTTGGACAGCTATAGTATTGATGAAAGTTAGTTCATGCGGTTGAGCTTGTCAAAATTTTACATGTTCCTTTAGAGCCCTATAATCCTAACCGTATTTAAATTCTGTCTTCTTTATTTCTGACGGTAATTTAACGTCTTTTATCATATGCTAAAATCTTTACAGTTTACTTTTTCGTTAAAAACTTTTTTATCATTATTAAAGTAAATTCAAAGGCGTGTAGATAATTTATTTTCCTATTGGTTGTGGATTTTGAATGGTTGAGATAAGCTCTTACCTATAAAAGAAAGAGCCATACCCTGACGGCTATCTAGACACATATTGATTAAGGGGATCTAACCACCTTAGAATTTTAATTAAATTGGTTATATATTTTTAGGTGAGAATAAATTATTCATCGTATATTACATTTTCTTTTTCGGTAAATTTAAATGCTTTATCGAAATACATAGGAAATTGCTTCTTGGTCGTTAGATTACCTTAACAGGGTATTCTACCATCTCGGCGATTTTTTTCAAGAATTTTTTTCAAAAATTTTTTCTTTATAGTAAAATTTATTTATTATATTCAAACTTTTTATACATAAAAGTTGACGTTTAAGCTACAGAATTTTTTTTTCGATCATAAACATGGGTGGTATGGCCGCCTGAAGTTAGCCCTGTCGAAATCTGGCTGACATGATATCTTAAGTTTGAAGCGTCTGAAACCAAAAATTCAAAAAGATTATTGAAAAGTGAACTTGTGACTATCGTTGAACTAAAATTTACTGATAAAAAAACATAATGGCGGACATTTAAAATATTCGACCTTTCTCTTCAACTTTAATTGTTTAAAAAATAGATTAATTGTTCATAAAAAATATAATTTTAGTTCAGACGATCGCCATATATGTGTAGAATAAGCCATACAAATTTCAGCCCGATCGGTGCAATAGTCTTTTCGGTATCTTATCAGCCAGGTAAAAACTACACGCTTGACGCGCCAGCTGCACGTTCAGTGCACTCGAGACGTTCCCATTGTTTTGTGTTTTTCGACATATTCTAGACCTTTCCGACCGAAATAAGAGTTTCTATAGCATTTCTACGTATATTTACTGCAAGAATTTGTACTTTTTAGAAAATCGATTTTTTGATAAAAGGTGGTAGAATACCCCCTTAAATAGCTACCTAAGAGAAACTGCTCTTTTTTCATCGTCTACAAGATTTTGAGAGTTCTAAGCATGGGATTGAACTTTTCCAACGGTTATTTTGTTTACAATACAATTAATTCTGACATGAGCGAAGGAATTTGTATTAAAAATCTACAGACATAAGTTATAGTCTTTCAAATCCAATATTTATGATAAAAACTTAAAAAATAAAAGAAATGTGACTTTGAGAGACTATACTTATGTCTGTGAATTTTGAATACAAATTCTTTCGCTCATGTAAGAATTAATTGTATTGTAAACAAAATAACCGTTGGAAAAGTTCAATCCGATGCTTAGAACTCTCAAAATCATGTGGGCGATGTAAAAAGAACAATTTTCTTCGGTAGCTATTTAAGGTGACCTAACGACAAAAAAAAAGTTTTCCGATATACTTCGATAAAGTATTTAATTTACCGAAAAAGAAAATATATATGATGAATAATTCATTGTAACCGAAAAATATATAACCAAATTAATTAAAATTGTAATGTGGTTATGTCGTCTTTCATTGACTATTAGAAAGAAAAATTATATAAAAAGCTTGTAAAGATTATATAATTTAAATAATAAAGTATTTTAAAGAAAGATGCTTAACGAAATGGAAAAAAGTATTTCAACAAATTCGTGATGTCAGAACCGTCTTAAATATTGTCAATTTCAAAAAACTTCTATGAAATGAATTCTCTTTATTTTTCTTTAATGTACTAATTTTCATATTTAAGTACTCCAGTACCCTTTAACGGTAAAATCATTTCCCTCTCAATACCTTTAATTATACATAAATTATACATTGATAAATATCTCAGACGAATTTCCCTTCAGAGTCTATACGAAGCTAAATCACTCTATTATGGACAATTGCGTTATCGCCTCATCGAACAACATCATTATCCATAATAACATTAAAATCGTAAACATCGAACAATCGCAATAACAATCCGACACAACAACAACACGGACGTCACCTAGTCGCTCGCAAAACGACCAAAAGGAAGTAAGACATTCCTAGATACGACTTTTCACGATATCCACGATGAGATCGCGTGATTTTCCCGACGAATTCGAGTAAAATGACGAGATATATACCTGAATCGTCTATCCGTCGCTTCCGAGAAAAATGTCGTTATGCAAATAAATTATCGGCGATTATGTGTAGGAATGCGCGTGGCGGACGTCGCGTCGGAAAAGCAGCCGCGATGACGGTTGGAGGTGTAGAGAGAGAGAGAGAGGAGTGAGCCGACGCCTGAGTGTTGGACTACGCACCGGCGGGCGTTGTCTTACTGGTTGCCAAGCGGTAAGGGGCAAATACCACGTGAGTTGAATTGATTCTTACATTTTCTTTTTAATATGGAAGAAATTGTTTTGTATTAGGGCTTTTTATATATGGCGTCAGCGAGCAAATTAGACAGCTATCACACTCTCGGATAACTGTTTTGTGTACATTTAAGTTGCACGTAAGAAAATCGTACAGACTGAAACCGACAAAATTGTACTACGCTAAGAAAAAAATTATTTTTAGAAGTGATAATTGTGAAAAGATAATTATTAAAGTTATCAACAATTTTATTTATATTCTCGACCATATTTGTGACCTCTTGATTCAGGGCTCTACTTTTTTTCACCCTAAGTATTACGCCAAATGCTTTGAATGATTGAATTCAAAATTTTAAAGTGCCATTCAATTCCAAAAGTTTGAAAACACAATTAGTTAATATATTTTGGATCAGAGTTATATCTTTAAAAATTTTAATAAGATAGTCTGTATACTGACCATCTATAATTATTATTCGATCAATGCAACAAAAATGAATAAAGCTGAGTGAAACAATCTACCAAAGTAACTATGCAGTTAATGATTGTAGACTTTTTTACGATATCAGATTTACATTACAAGCTATGGGACTTTCACTTGAAATCGATAAAAAAGATTGCTTTTTAGAAGATGTTTAAAAGAAAAGTATAGAACTTTAGGTAAAGAAATATTTTGGTTTTGATGTAAATGAAAATTCAAAGAATATTCAAAATATATGGTTTGAGAGTCTAGTTATATATAAATGTCAGAAATGTCTATAATATGTAGACGAATAATATTCTTCCCCCTTTTATGTTATTAGCAACTCGCAGAATGCCATCTATAAATGGCACCGCGCCGCGCTAAAATAATAACAATTTATTTTTCATACGATTGAATAGTTTATAAATAAAGTACAATAACTTTTTCACCTTGAAAGTCCCAATTTTTTACTTACTTACAAGAAGAGTTCATACTTTTCAGGTCACGAAATTTGATGAAACTTTAGGAGGTGTTTTCTTGTACCTAAAATGAAGCCAAGCACCCGTAGTTTATTCCACTGAGCCTTTTTCTCGAAATGTAAGTCATTTATCCCAAATACATGTAGCTGTAGTAAAAAAAGCACGTCATCTTTTCAACGTAATTCTGCATGTTTTTACAGTAAAAAATTACCCTCAGACACACTAAACTAGGCGAAATTAGCTTTAATTTAAGCTTTGTTGCGTATAAAAATATTAATCCGAGTAAAAGTTTTTAACAATCGAATATGATGATTGAAAATGCATGAATATTGGACATAACTTAATTGTTATAAATTCGGTGATTATGCACACCTATTTAGTCACCATTTTTAATTTTTAATTACTATTATTCGGATTAATATTTTTTTATTCAAAAAAGCTTAGGTTAAAGCTCTTTTCGCCTAGCGTTATTGTGTTTTAGGGCCATTTTTTAATGTAAAAACATGCAGGGTTACGTTGATAAGCAGAAGTGCTTTTTTTACTAAAATTATACGCATTTGGAGTATAATGTCTTATATCTCGAGAAAAAAGGTCCATTGGAAAAGCTACGGATGCTAGGCTTCATTTTTAGGTACAAAAAACACCTAAGGTTTCATCAAATTCCGAAATCGGAGGGTGTGTATTCTCCTTGTTAGTACCTATTTCTACTTACTCATTATTTTTGCTGCAATACATATTAGGCTAATCAAATGATCATAAACAATATAATTTTTAATTGTTTGAGCATTTCCGCTAGTTTTATACTAAGCCAGAAATAAATTTTATATTCACAATAACATAAGAAATGAGTAGGAATTGGGACATTTATTTTACCTTAACACAAGTTAATCTTTCAATTAAGTTATCTATTGAAAATCATGAATGAATTCAATTATAAATTATTATGTGGTAAGTAGACATAAATTTAAGTTGTGAATTTCTGGTGTATAAGTTTTATATAAAGAGCTCTTATTGATTATGACATTATTTCATGTAATTGAATTTTCGAAATATAATGATAAACATGATAGAGAAATACTATTTGAATTAACATTAGTCTTAAATCATTTTGCGATTACACATTTTTCAATGAAACGAGTTTTCAAAACCAATACATAACGTTTAATTGTAATAACGGCAAGAGTGACGTTTATGATGCAGATGAAATATGGATTATTGCAGTAATTTTTCTGTCATGCTTGCGTGATTTTTAGTAAATTTATGTCACAGAAAAGGTGATTAATATTGCCATATTGATAAAAGTTTATTCATTAAGCTAAATACGGCATGTATTTATAAAACGTATACTTTGCAAATCTTAGGGTCTTTCGTTTAGGAAGTAAACTGTGCCATAAAAATAAGTAGTATGAACTAATCTATACTAATCTATAATAAATTTAACACTCAAATAACTTTTAATAGAATGTACTTTAAATTATGACAGGAATTGCTTCAAAATGATTTAAACTTATATAAAAATTTTAAAATATGACTAATTATTCTTTAACATAACAGCTTATAAATAATGTTTATGTTTCTAAATCAATTTCCCAAAAGAGAATTATTTTAATCTATTGTACTCATTTGTCTGACGGTGAAATATGCGCGAATTATGTTTTAACTGCCGGAAGTTGAAAATTCAATTACCGCACTATTAAATAAGGTTCCATATAAATTTGTTAAATACTTCCAGCTCTTAAATGATTGTGTACTCCAAATTAAAATTTAGTATTGTGTAATTTATACATGAATATTTTTACATCTAAATTGTATTATATGTCGTTCACTTTAAGATATCAAGGTATTGGAGTTTAATTTTGTCATTTTCATCCATAATGCAATAAATCAGTGATTACTTTACTACTCGCTGACTACATTTTACCTCTTAATACATCTTCACCTTTTAAGCCCCAAGTCCCCTATTTCATATTTAACCATTCAAAACATGTCCCAATCCCCTATGAAAAGAAAATTACCCTCTCTCCAGTATAATCCCGCATTCGAAAAGTCTGACAATTTTCCAGCGACTTTATCCATCACCAATTTTCCCATTCGCGCACTGTTGTCTCTGCTCCCTGAAAACGCGATCCGCGAATGATGAAAGGGCGCGCGAAAAGTTATTCACGCGGCTCGCGAATCTTAACGAATAATAATAACCGCTCGCCATTGCCGCTACTTTCGACGATAATTCACGTCCCGATGCGCTCGATTATGTATAGCGCATGCGCGAGAAAGCGAGAAGCGATGATAAAATAATTATTTTTTTGTGTTGGCGTTGTGTCGTTGTGTCGCGGGCCGGTGATGCAATAATATAACGATGGCGTGGACGATTAATTTTCGCGCGCTCGCACATGCGTGGATTATTATGCATTAATACGAGGAAGCGCTTGTATTAGTGTCAACGGGCGCGATGTTAAAGATGCGCGGTGTATAAGTTGAAAAGGTGGCGCGTGAAAGGCGCCTCGGCGATTCTTTATCCAATAAAATAGCTAACGATATAGTTGTTTCTCGGTGGAATTTTTGTAATAGTTAAGTTTCTTAGTTATTCTTTTATTATTTAAATAAGTTTTCAGAGTTGTTATAATTGTCATAATGTAATAAGCCAATAACATAATAATTCGTTAATACTTAAAATGATATTTAATAACTATGATGGATTAAATACTGTATTAAGGATTTTAGTATGGAAAATTATTACGTTACACCGAGTGCACGAGGTAAAGGTATAAATGACAAAATGAATTTATGGATGAAAAATCGTACATCTGAAATTTCAAAATCCTCTATATTGTACATCTGTACATAGCTTCTTATCGCGTACAACATTTGCAAACGAATTTTATTGCAGAAAGTTCAATTTTTCGAATTCATCAGCAAGGTTCGCTTGCAAAATCGACTGAATTTTTCTTCGAATCAAAATACACACATCTCCATATTTATTTTTCTACAAAATGAAAATACACACTTGACACTAAACGCCTCGGCATTCCTCGAATCCTTGCACGAACATTTTACAACACAATTCTCAAAAAGCCCGCAGTCATAAGTCATAATAGTTCATACGCAGAAGAGCGATATAACCCACCGACGCAATTTCGCGCGAACGTGCGAAAATTTTGGTAAAGTAAGAATCTCCGAACGTCAATCAGCTCGAGTATTCATGCATGAGATCTCGGCATAGTGCCTATATGCACCGAGAGAGAGAGAAGAGAGAGAAGCGGAGGAGGCGCAGCGCGGCGAAGATCAGAGGCTAAGAGGCTGCCGTTACATGGGCGGTCGGGCGCGTTATTTTTTCCTGCGGCTTTGTGAATAATAGCCGAGCGTTGCGTTAACGAGCAAAAGTCAAGGGGTTCTCGCCGATATGTGTCGGTCGTTGGAGGCGTAATGGCAATGGACGTGGGCAAGGACTTTTCCCGGATTTCTTTTTACTTTCCGATAGAAGAGCTTTGTAGATTTTATCTGGGCTTCGCGAGGAATCTCATGTCTTGTTTAAGGAGGCTCGGTGATGATTCTTTTTATAATTTTTAATGATTTAATCTTTTTGTTGATTTAGTTTATATTCTTTAGGTATTACTGTACTGTTATATAAAAATGAAAAATAAGATTTTTAATACGTTAAAAGTGTTGTTGAGTCTTATAAGTAACTTTCGATAAATCGTTTTAACGAAGCCCATAATATGGTCGTAAAATGATCTTCGTGCATAGAAAATTGATCGATTCACTTGAAACTTGCTTGGAAGACATGTTAAGATATAGCAAACTAAAGTTTGTACTACATTTAAAAACAAAATTTGTTGACTACTTATTGGTCTTTTTAGATCAGTTTACCATTGTTTGTCATTTTCGTGTGCACGTCGGCGTTAAAGGGTTAATATAACTTACTACAATATATATATAAATATTTTAAAAACTTTATAATTATTTATAAATAGATAGACTCAAGTTTTATCAATATATTGGTAAAGGGATCGATATTATAATAAGTGCACATATTTTTAAGCGATATTTTGACGACTTCTTTGTCTCAAGTTTTGTCTGGAAACCTATTTATGATTAGTTTATCTATTATGTCTATTACATGCACAAGTTACATATTTTATCACAATTTTTATTACTCATTTATAATCTCAAAGTATTATAATAAACTGCAAATTAAACTTAACATTCTTCACACACAAAAGTTATATAACGTTTTATTACTACTCAGACAATCAAAAGTGAATGTATCGCCATAAACACCGCCAAGAAAAGCCGCAATCCACGTAAAATCTAAAATAAGTAGACGCGCTCCATCTCATTGATATTAATACTCGTGTCAGAGCAGAATCTTTAATTAATATCTTGGCAAAGCCATATAATCACAAAGCTCTCTCACATACTAAAAACCAAAGTAAAAAATACACTTAATCCAATGTATTCACTGCCTCAAAACGGTCATCAATTACCTCCCTAATACCCAAGAAAACGGAGACAAAGAAACGCGTAAAAAAGACCACGATACATCAAGCACGCACAAAACTACACACATGCAAGCGCCATTTTTCACCCCGACTCTCGCTCACTCAATTATTCAACCCATCGACGATATACCCATATACCCGCGTTCAACTGCTCCTGCAGCTGCTGTTTCCAGCCGACGCGACAGTGTAAAGAGGCACGGCTCGCGCTCGATTATTCCTCTTCACGATACCTTACATATGCGCGCGCGCGCGCGAGAGATAGTATAGGTATTTCGAATATAGGCGAAGCGGCGGCGGTGTCTTGTAAACTGTCACGCGTGAGGCTCTCTTTTTTTACGTTCTCGCGGCTGCTGCTGATGCACGGTGAGTCTGTGTAGGCTTCTTTCGTTCGGGGGCCGCGCCACACGTTCACCCGCGAGAGCTCGTGAAAGATGCGGTGTGTGGGATTACGATTAGCGGGAGAGCGAGAGAGGCTCGGGGTTTCGTGGGGGATATGCAGGATTGCGAGCGTTGCGTTTTGCGATGCATGCTTCGAAGAGGATTGTTTGTTTATGATTTGCGAATGATTTTTATTGATAAAGTTTGAGGGGGCTAGGCTGGGTTAAGTATTGCAAATGGAAATTTTCATTTGAAACATTCAAAAGATTTTTTAGACAATATATATGACTGCTCGTGAGTATTTTACAACTTTATTGGGGAATTTATCTTGTTTCGTTGGTTTGTAATAAAATGGAGACGTTTATATTAAAATTTTAGCGTCAACGTTCGCGCGGTTACCGATTGTACGAGTCATTTTTAACGAATTAACCTGATACTTTCAAGAAACCTTAAGAACGGTATTTACCTATAAATGTTTATTGCATATATCAACTGTCGCTTTGTTATGTTGTCAACGTTAATACATTAATAAATTTAACATTGATACTGGGGCAGAAGGGAGTCAATTAGGATACATCAAATCAATTAGAATTTATAATATCTTAAATCTTACCTTAATTCTGGAAAAGAATTTTAACCCTTAGTTGGCACATGAGGTCACGATAATCCTACATAAAATAGTCTTTTTGTTATTTTCTGTCAACTATAGGCATAGTATTAATTTATTTATTATTTTTTTTTACAAAACAAATTATGCTAGGTAAAAATTTATCTTTTCAACTTAAAAAGAAATCAGGGCATTGTTTTATTTAATTTGAAAATAGATTTGGGTCAATTTGATGCTCTGGACTAACTACGCAATTTTATATAAGTGTACCAACTAGGAGTTAAAAAATAATGATACTTTTCCTAATTAATTTTCAATAAATTTATTTTAATTAATTTAAACTTTATATATTTATTTAGAAATAATGAAGTTAATAACGATATGCATTTTAATAATATATCATGGATGTTTTATAATTATTGATGTTGCTCGAGCTTAAAAAATAAAATACCTGGCTTGTAAATAAACCCAGATATTGAAGTTGAATGTCGAACATAAGTATTAAGGTTCTGGCTCGGATACGGCACAAAACATTCATAGGCGTGCTGTTGCTACTTTACCTCGTGAACTTTACCTGCAAGATCTCGAACCATCCAAGGAGTTGTTTATTCTATTTGAATTAAAAACCACGTTTAATTATCTTAAATAAAATTGCACACATTTAATTCTATTAAAGATAAATCGTGTGTGAACACAACTGACTAACTTAGATATAAAGATATAAAACAGAAAAATGTCTACCACCGTGGTATGTAAGCATCATGAAATTCTTTTCATTTTACAGAATTGTTTTAAATGCTTCAATTAATAGAAATTATTTCTTTATAATAGATCAATTTGTTGCATTTTTTAAGTGTTATAAACATTGGTAAGGCTCAATCCTACGATAACACGGTCAGTTCAACCATGACATCAAATGTTGAAAAGAAAAATATATATACTCATTAATATTACTGCTATTGTGAGAAATTCCTTCTCAAGTAATTCTTTAGTTCAATTTTCAGTTTCACTTTTATGCAATTTCTCACTACCTAAATATTTTTAAATCGTGTCTTTCATTTCGAAAATACTTTTATCTTTTATAATTACCAATCAAGATTCCTGCAAAAATTCAAGAATTACGTATTAAATTAAATAGTCTCCCACATACATAAATAATAAAGCTTAAAAAATGTCATCGCCACCCTAAAACTAATTATTCTTCCTCATTATTACTTGCAAGTCAATCAACAAAAATAAATTCCCCCTTCGAGCACTTAAAATTCAAAGCCTCGTAATCCCGCATAGCAAATGAACCACATTGCACCAGTACCAGTATCATCAGCCAGCACTGCCTCAAATTCACCGGAGAAAGATCGATCTCACAACAGCTCCCCCGGCTAATTGTCGCTCCTGCACTCGCTACCGCGCACACTCACCGCTACCTCACCTCCGCGAACTCCAACGCACGCACACCGTCGACTATACCTACACGTACAGAAGACATCCTGGAATTCGCGGGCGCGAGAGAAGAATTGCTTGCATCGATTGCCGCAACTTTGCGAGCCGAACCCTTCGTTCGCTCCTATAAGCACTACTCCCATGCTACTCCTATAAGAGCATTGCGAGCACAATGGGACGTGCAGTGCGCCTTGTTGCATTAAGGACGTTCTGATGTTTCGCCGTGGCTGTGGCATGGTGTCATTTTTCTTTCTTCTTCTTTTCATTTGTTGTGTTTTCCGAAGTGGGTCACGCGAGATTGCGGTGTGCAGCGGCTGGGTATTGCTGTTTGTTGGGAGCGATATTCTCAGGGGGCTTTATGGTTTGATTTGGTAGGTGGTGTTTGTGTTGTAAATGGTTGTTGAAGTTTTGTGATTGTTGTGGAAATGGAGAGGGTCGGGTTGATTGTGGAGGATGCACTCGAGAAATTGGTGAGTGGAGAAAGGAGCCCGTGGATGCCCATGTGGATAGAGGTAGCAGTTTAACGAGGGATTTATAAAATTGATATGAGCATGGAGACTGAAGAGTCCATAAAATTTTAAGTATTTGAACAGCCATTTTCATTCTGTGTAAGGTAGAAGAGATGAAAAAAGTCAAGTTTTTTTTTCATTTTTATTATTGAGTGTCAGATAAAACCTTGATTCTTTCACTTATTCTATCAAATACGACCTTCTTCTTTTAAAGTGTCCCTTCACTTTCCCGGATTAATTTTGTTTTTTTAATTTCAATGTTTTAACAAGGTGTAAACAATAGGGTTAGTAATACGAATCCGTGGAAATCTCAAATATTTGTAAGAAAGATAGTAATTTCGAAAATTCAAATTATGGTTTATAAATCTTACTGATGAATGATGAGTTATTAGTTATTGTTTGATATACAGCGCAAGGTATGTAAAATCAAAACAGTAATACCATTCCTTATTTAATAATACACCAGTATTTGAAGTTTCAAACAAATATTTCAATGCTTGTAAGAATGTCATTCGTATAAAATCTTCACGCTGGATGTTTGAGTTATTATTCGAATGATATTCGTTGAAATATCGAAATATCTATTGGCTTGAAACATTGTGTAATGATAGTAGATTAATATATCGACTTTTCAGAATCTATGGACATAGTCCAATTTGAAAATTTTGCAATCATTCATGATTTTTTCAACATTTTCGAGAAAGAAAGATTCTTTTAAATTGTCAATAATTTACTATACAATTAATTTATTTTCTCTATTATATTACTGAACTTACTATTTCATATATCATTCATGTAAAAGTAATTGTTTTCATTTGCAAACTTTTCAAAATTAAGGGTGCAAGACACATTATACCCTAAACAAATTTATTTTTATGAGTCCATAAATCCTTTTATACTTAAATGCAAATATTCTGCAAATTTGTTTACTATAAATGCTTGGTAATACCCTTAAGGGGAGGCTGTATCTACTATCCTTGACTAATTACATTGTGAAAAAATTCGTTAAATTAAAAGAAAATTTTTTTGAGACAATGATCCAACATTATAAAAATTATTAAAAAAATTTCTCAAAAAATTTGGATTCTTTATATTTGAATTCACTTGAAAATGAATCGAATATTGTTGAAATAACATATGTGACAAAATCTTGAGGTATAACAAACTCGACTAGTTTTTTAACGAATAGAGACACTGCAGTTTCTTTCTTTAATAAACGTTCCATAATAAGTATTAAAATATACATTGCAAATGTTATTATGAATAATTTTATAAAATGAGTATGTAATTGCGTGGGCTTAACTGTTCATCTTAATTTTTCTATTGTGGATAACATACAAGAAAGTTCAAATATTATGCCAACGCAATGAATTATTACTACATTTGAAAAATCCTCCAATATTTCTAAGTTACTTTCATTTAAAAACTATGAAACAATAGTTACTAATTAATGGCTCGAAATTTTAAAATTAAGTAGAAATTAAAGTGACCACTATATATATCATATCTGTATAGTTATTAATCTCACATAATTGTTACCAAATATTAGGTACATCACTGTCTCAACTTTAGTACCGATCAATTGCTAACGCAAAATAAAACACACCTCTCCAACAATACACAATTCAAACAGTAACCCAATCTCTCAATATAAAGACTCAACTAAACCCCCTATAGTTCTCAAATTAACGAGCAAC
Source organism: Gastracanthus pulcherrimus (assembly GCA_949152435.1). NCBI lineage: Eukaryota > Metazoa > Arthropoda > Insecta > Hymenoptera > Pteromalidae > Gastracanthus > Gastracanthus pulcherrimus. Next base: position 12,047,184 of record OX424575.1, read on the forward strand.
ACCCACACACCAGCACACTCCGTCAGCTCGCGCTAATGAGGTAAAGAGGATAATCTCAGCGGGGCGCGCGCACGCTCTTATGTATTTACTTTCTTCTCGTCGTCTCTTTCCTCGCCAAGTCACTAGCTATACTTACACTCTCGAAAGCGCAAGCGCGAGTCTCAGATTTCGAGGATGCGCCGCAGCGGCGGCGTCGGTAGCGGCACACAATCGGTGCTACACGCGAGATCGACTCGCTCTTTTATACGTGTCAAGGTCGCCGAGAACGCGCTATAAGCGATATTCTTCCTCTGAGCGCGAGGGTCGCGAGGCAATGAGCGCTGATTTTTGTTGTAAATAGGTTTGTTATTGTCGTTGGGTTATGCGAAAATGTGATTTAGGTGTATGTTAGTTAGAGCTTGGGTGAAGATTTGTAAGCGATTGTTGGAGTAAAATTTTTAAATAGTTCGTTTTGTATAAGTTGTTGATTTCTCTAGTAAGCATTGTTTCGATAACATTTTTAAAGATTGTTTTACTACAGAGATATAAGTACCATCGCACGTGCAATGAGTCCGAATATTATTCCTTCAAAATTGTACTTTTAGACGTGTGTGTGTGCGTGCGTGCGTGCGTGTGTAAGTACGCATGTGTGTGTGTGTGTGTGCGCGTGCGTGTGCGTGTATATGTGTGAGTGTGTGTATGTGTCCCATTTTGTATTCTCACTTAAATTTCGATCTTGATCGGTAAGCAATTATATGGTATTGTTAAAATTTTTCGCCAATGTGTTAAGTTTCAAATGTTTTTTTACGGTTAAAAAATTCTACATTAATTTATAGAATAATATTAATAAATTATAATTTAAATAATACACATTTTATTATGCAAATAAGAGGGAGAATGAAGAAAGTTTAAAAGTAATTTTGTAAGCTTTATAAAAAACATAGTATCCATGCAATTAGGCATTCATCAAGTAATCACTTTGTGATGAAATGAAACTAGATTAAAAATGTACAAATTATTTATTACACATTTCGATCGTAAATAAAAATCTAAAGTTTGTCCTATTTTTGACAAATCATCCTAAGAAATTCGAGACATTACATAAAGTATTGCAAATCAGAGGTAACGAGCAACTAATTTTCCGCGAGAGACACGTTGGATTTTAATGAATCTTACTTAAACCAGCGCGCCACGCTGTGTTTCAATTATTTCGAGCGTGAAGATGAGCGTGAACATGCTGCTTGTTTAGAAGGATCGTGTAATGGCAAGTGGAAATTCTTGAATTACTAATTAAGTGAATCAGAAGATGGAAAAGCGGAGGTAATCAGCGAGAAAATGGATGTTTTCCAGAGTTTTGAAAGGTCGGAACTAAAAATAGTCCAGCGAATTATAAACTAATTGTTATTAACAATTTTTTTATATTATACGACAATAACGTATTCATTTATATTAATTTCTATACTTCGATAAAAATATTATGAATTTAAAAGAATAAAGAATAAAATGAAAGTTTCTTAATGTTCCCAAATATTCACTACCTTCCCACGGTCATAAATTAATAACTCTTTTAAAATTCCTAAATTTTACATTATTTTAAAATGTAATCCATAAGAGTTGAGTGACTCTAATTTTCGTAAAAATTGTTTTCACAATGAGCTCTCTTGCGATCTTCTCGATGAAGATGTAATTTGAACAAACATAAATCCTGCTTTTCTTCATAAAAGTCAGGTTTTATTAACAGTCTCGCGGGAGAGTGCATTCGGAGTATTCATAACTTACTACACAGCCAATGTTGTAATGATCTTTTCACTATATATTCTAATGTGAAACTTATATATGACAAAGTTATTTTAGAAAATGTGAAGGATCATTGAGAATTAAGCAACCGGGCGTAAGCATTTAGTTTCATAAAGTACTTCATCCAACAATAAAGTGTTTGTAACGTAACTTTCTTGATTTATTAAAAAAAAAAAATTATTGCGACAAAGATTCTAAATCCCAAATCAACAAAGAATCTAAATTCTTTTTTAATTTACGATTTAATTATTCCGATATTATGTTATATTGTTTTTAAATATAGGTGACATCGAGGCTATTTTGCACATAATGCTAATTCGTAAAAAGCAAATATTTGTTACTAAAATAGATATTTAGAACTGTTAATTAGTTATATATAAACGATATGGTTATTATCCTATTTTTAATAGACGTTTTTAGATTTTTTAGTTCGTACGTAATTAGGTTAACCAATTCCATAAGAATTAAGATTTTTGGATTATCTTGTTAGAATATTTGCTTCGCGTGAAAAATTACTTGAGTTATAAAAAATCAAATAATTATTTGCGTGGGACTATTTTGTATGTACATACAAAATAAAGTAATAAAGAAACCTAAAGTACTTTTATATTTTTAATTATAATATTCACACTACAATGTAAATGTTTCTAAAGTATTGCATGGGCATTTTATTCGTTAATATGTCAATGTATATTGTAAAAGAATTGAATACAATTTATTAAAACGAGAGAAAACTTCAGAATTTCATGTTTCCACTTTATATAAATGTAAAGTGTTCACTCAATGGAAAATAATTCGTATCGGACTTTTTGAAATCATACAATCTCATTGTTTGAAGTTTGTCATCTAGACATACTCCCAAGAAAATTTCAAAAACATCCAGTACGAATTAGTTTCTATCGAGCCTCGGGCGGCACTTATTCATATAAAAAACCGTTTAAGATTTCTAAACCCAATCAAACGTAATTATAGATTACGTTTTAGTGTTTCAAAACATTTTTTTCGATTTCTTAAGATTATAAAGTTAATGTATATACGTTATGCTTATTTAGGTTAAATTATCTAAGCTCATAGAAACTAAGAATTATTAACAAACAAATGTTAAAATTAGCACCAGTCTCTCCTAAATTACAATTTTGTTAAGATAACAAAAAATCAATGCGTATAATGTAAACCGTTTGGAGAATAATAGTGAAAGAAACTTTCATGATATTGAATAGGTAATTTGAGTATTTAAATAATTTAAATAAAGTGACAACATTATTTTGTAGCATATTTTTAATGACAATTAAAACAGACATAGTGCATATATTGGAAACTTTAAAATGATCATGAGCGTTTGAGTCCATATAAAAAGTTAATTTTTCAATATAAAAACTTAATTTACTATGGAAACAAATGGTTCATGAATAATAAAGTCATTTGGTTAAACTTGGACTAACTATTATTTTTTGTTAAACTTACAAAAGTCTTTCTTGATTTTATAAGAATATTTGTCAATTTAACTAAGAATTTTAACATTAATATTAACTACGTTTAACGCTACATTAACAATTTTGTTACACTAACTATTAATCGTTAATTAACCATCCCTAGCACTAACCATTTGTTACACTAAGCTTGTTGTAGAAACAACATATAACGTAAAATAATGTATTATTATAACGATGCTCTTAATTAATCGAACAAATATTTGTGTAAAATCTACAAACTCTGCAAAAATTACAAAGAATTTTATAAATTCTAGTAAGATTATATTTTGTCCAAATTCAATCAATTGACTTTTTGACAATAACAAACAATTTTTCATATACGAGCTCAAAGCTTCGACCAATACTCAAAAAAAGAATGTATCCCTGACTCGAAAGAAGAACAAGGAAACAACTCACTTCGCTAATCACTAATCACGGATCCTCGCGTTCCTCGCAAGGCCGCTCGCGGAATAGTCAAATCACTGTATCGGCGGGGATCAATTGTTGTCACTTCGGTGCAAAACACACGCACGCGCACACATATCCATCTGCATATATTCCCTCTCGCGCGTGCTGCGATACATTGCGTAAGCGCGGAAAAAGATGCAGCGCAGGCGCCTCGTCTTTTTCTTCTCCGCGCATTGCGCAATTATTCAGCCGCGCGATTTTAACGACTGGCGAGGTGAATTCGACGGGAGAAGTGCAAATATATTGGCTTGAGCGCGGCGCCGATGGAGGCGCGACTTTCTTGGAGAATGTTGCTGGAGGATGAGTTAAGCGGATCGATAATTAATTAGGATTGATGAAGGTTCGGAGTGTGTTTTTCCTTGGCAGGAATGCACGTGTCTTTTGTGAGGTGGTGTTTTCTTTGTTGTTTGCGCGAGGATGTTACCTTGCAAGGTGATACTCATGGTTGCCATGGTTCTTGTTGTTTTTGTTAGATTGTTATTATGTATGACACCTTTCCATGCTTTTGTGATATAATACTATGAGTGAGAAAATTGTAGCAGGGCAATAGTATGATTTATTTCTAATGTCTTTTAAAAACTCTCGGAATAGTAAATCAAAGAAAATCAAGAGCATTTATGCTCTGATTTACATACAAAGAGATTTTGTAATAATTCATAAAGTCTAAATATGTGTGAACATGTTGCTGTGTGATATGTTTGTTGAAGAAAATCAGTAATAAATGAAGGTGCGCACATAAAAGTTTTAGTGATACATTTTTATACAATTATTTAAATAAATACATACATAAATAATATATATTTACCTTTTACCCCTTACCCCTTTACTACTTAAAATCTATTCGTTATTTCTTGTTTCGCGAACACCGTAAATAGTAAAAAACAGTAATTTTGAAAAAATGGTAATTTATTTATTTGCTTATTTGTTAATTATATACAACGATATTACATCTACTTTAATGACTTCAATGACACTATTAAAATATAAGGGTTTTATTGTCAGTTCCAATACTACTTTGCGTATTTTTGGGTGATACGAATCTTTCTGATCAATAGAGTCTACAAAATCTATAATTATGAGTTCATTTATATCACCAACAATACACTTTAGATTAAAAAGAATATCTTTTATCGCCTGATTGCAGATATTTTACTTTCATTACTCCTGTCGTCGCCGACCATAACAGAAAAAGGCTAATAAACTCACCCAGTACATCCTCTTACCACAGCGGAGCGTCATCCGATCCATAAATCTTCCATCAACAATAACGCTCTTTCAGCGCCGATCAGCCTCTCCTCTCCCCATATTCGCTGCGAAAAATCTTCGCGTGGCAGTCCTAGGAACGAGCGAGCAAGCGAACTGAACTGAACTCTCTTCTAGACGACAAGCGAGGAAAATATATGTCTCCCTAGCGTTACTTCACAGCAACCTCGCAAATCGAACCCGTACTCACTCATACACGTACTTATGGTGGTGGTATAGAAGTTTTGATAGTGCAGGACTGTTTTTAAAATTTTACTGTGGCTCTGTGAAGATGTTGTACGTGTGTGGTTGAAATTCGGAAGGGTTGTACCTTCGCTATGCTGAATTATTCGTATTTGAAGTTTCAATAGTTAACGGGGAAATCGTATACCAAATGTGTATAAATGACGCTTTTCGGGTATAACTACTGCAATTTTTTTATGGTTTTCTAAAGTAACTGATATTCAATAGAGAACGACCATACATATTGTACAAAATAAAAAAAATTATTGCTAGCCATACCGTTTTAGAAATAAGTCCATCGAAAGATAATGTCTGGTATTGTTGGTATATCTATGATGTGTACAATCTCATTCAAAAGATTACATTATACTTTGATTTTAGTATATTTTTAAAATTTTCACTTTATTTGTATAAGATTTTATACTACATTGTAGTTTAATATACACAGTTTGAAGTACAAACAACCCTATTATCTAGCAATTTCTAACCAATCTAAAAGAACGCTGACAATTGATTTGGCACTCAACTTTCTCAAAGAGGCATCAGTCATGTCATATAGTATATTATATTATTATGCATAGATCAATATCTATTGATGGATTTGACAAAATAAGGTTATATATTATAAGGCAAATTTAACTGAGAAGTTCATAATAATTAGAAATACTTTAAGTTTAAATATTAACTGAAAATTAAGTTTTTGCACATAGACTGATTAGATTATTTGCACCCAGATGAGTGACACATGTATACATAAACACAACACACGTACATGAACGTATATCTTACACATAACATACATAGACACATAAATACATAAATACATACATACATACATACGTACACAATAAAGCGTAATCATTCTGAAAGTAACATTTCACTCCCGTCACATATTCCGGTTTTGCGTAAAAAAAATTACAAAAAATGTTATAAAAACCATGCTAAAAACCAGTAGGCTTATATCTCTAGACTTAACAAATTATTACTGTAACTATCAAAGTAAAATATAAAAATTCTTTCAAGATATCGTTATCCAACAAAGTGCAATCTTTTAACATTTTCTTTTCTTAAGAAGCAATGAGTTTTATGACTTGAAATTTTGCAGGATAACAGTTCTATATAAAACTAATATTCAGTAAAAATATTATTAAATTTTATCCTTTAATTTTCGAGTTATAGAGGTTAGAAACAAATTCTTTAACGCACGGTATGAGAAATGTAAAACGGAACATTTTGCATCGTATTTGGTCTTAATTTAAAGGATTTTATGAGTACTTAATTGTGAAACCAACTCGCTTCCCAAAAAAAATTTCTTTAACAAAAAAGTATCATAGAACTAAAATTTTCAAATTTTCAAGTTTTGAAAAATGGCAATAAAATTAAAATGAGTCGACCATTTTCGCTGAAATTTTAAGGCCACTCCTAGACATGAATAACAAACATGCATGCAAAGTTTGGTCACGTTTTACCGATGAATATTTGAACATGGATGACACACACACACACATACGCACGCACACACGCACACACACGCACGCACGCACGCACATATGCACGAACGCATGCACGCACGTACATCCATACAGCGGACATTTTATTAGAGTAGCATCTTCGAACTCCTCAAGTCGTACAATACGTTTTCAATGCTTTTTCTTTGAGTAAGCAAAAAGATTACGACCATCTTGTCATTGATTTCATTGATCAGGAATTCAAGCGCGGAACTCAAATTAAGTATGAGAATATACAACTAAATGCAAGCTTATTTAGAATCCTATCTAAAAAAAGTGCTTTCGACCATCTTGTCATCTCAATACTCATCAATTATAAATTTCATTAATCAGAAATTTCAACACCAAATTCAAACTCACTGTAAAAATATACTAATAAATGCAAGCATCTTACTTCCAATAAAATTAACTTTTGAACTGCTTTGTAACACTACTCTCAACCTACACGTTCGCGCGACACACGTGTGCAAACTGGGATTCCACGTACCAGCTCGCTCACGAAGCGCGTCCTTTCGTTCCTTCTCTCCCGTACATACTCTCCTTTCAGCGTTCGACAACGCCTGCCACGGAGGTATGTGTAGTAGGTGCGCTTTACCTTTGCACTCCCGAGCAAATGTCGAGTAGATACATATATATAAATTCTACATACGTTTCTTTCTTTCTCTCTCTCTCTCTCGCACTGCGGCGATTGTCATAATTCACCCGAAGTCGACTCGCGACGCGCCTCGATGCCCGTTATCGAGTGGCACTGCTATGCTGCTGCACATTGCTGATCCTCTTATTTCATCTATGGACGATATTTTTAGGAGGGAGAGTGAGAGAGATTGAGCAATATATCGATATGTTTACATGTGTGCGCGCGATTCGTTCGTTCATGCGGGCGGGTTTAATTATTCGATTGGCTGTGTCGCGTTTTTCGTGGGTCGTGAATTTCGTGGTCGAAGGAGAACGTGAGGGTATATTCTATCGAGTTCAAGTGTGGACTGGTTATGAGGGAAATTTCGAGGATCGGCTTGGAATGTGGAGTTGGTAGATAGGGGCGAGATAGTTTTGGTTGATGCTCGTGGTTGATATGAAATTTGGCGATTGCACGAGTATTTGCATATAAGTAGTTGCAAAAAGTGTATTGTGTAATGATTGGGTTTCGATAGATTGAGGATGTGACGTAGATAATGAGATACTTATTATTTGCATTTACATTTACGTCTTTTTTAATAATATTACTAGGTACTTATACAGACCCCTGAGAAGTTTACAAAATAGATTAGGTAAAGTAACAATTATAATTGAAAACTATGCATTTAATAACATCATCACAGAGACATTGGATATACGTCGAATGTATATATTAAATGTCATCGCACTCTAATGACAGTATAAAACATGGTTATGATGTAGGTACAATCTTACAACTCTATTAGATTCAAAACTATCAGAACACCTGTCAAACTTGAAGTAGGACTTGAACAATTCTACATAACTACTTAATTTACTGCCAAATAGTCTGAAAGACTTGAATTACAATTTTAAATATATATATATATATATATATATATATATATATATATATATATATATATATATATATATATATATATATATATATATATATATATATATATATATATATATATATATATATATATATATAGGGATTTAACTGCAAAGATGGTTGCAGAATCTTATTGTGTGAATTAAATATTAAGCTATAAATATTACATTAGTATTGAATAAGCCTATAAATGGTAACTGCATTTATCTTTAATATTAGTGTAATAAAGTTGTATACACCTACTATAATAAAGAAACAAATAAATTAAATTAAATAAATACATTTAAACTGGTCGTGGTTGAAATTCGTACTAGATGTTAAATAAATAACTAAATCACAACTTTACTTAATAACTGTACTTAATATTATACTATAAATATTAATAATGTGTTAGATTATAATGTTAATATACTTGTAAAAATGATGCTTTTATTCAAAATGAAATAAATGAGATGATCAGAAATTGGAGAATATTTATAAAAAAAGTAATATACTTATTTGTAAATTTTATAAACAAAATAATTATTCGAGTATTTTTTAAGGAGAGTCCTTTGCTATGTATAATACATACAATAAAGTAAAATATAAATTTAAATAATGAAAGCTACTTTAAGAGAGTCCATAACTATATGAAAAAAAATGTTCCAACAAAATCGTGATGTCACAAGTGTAAATATTGTCATTAGAAGAAATTCAGTTAAACTCCAATAATTTTTCTATTGTTTAATCAATTTTAATGTTTTGGGGTTTATTTTTTCCTTTAACATTTACCTACAAAGTTAACGAAAGAAAATTAGCTAATTATTTACAAGTGAAATAGCAATATTCTACGAAGCTTCATCTTCTTTTATATAAATTATTTTATAATTTTCTTCTGTTGGAACATTCCTTGCACGTAACTGTGGACTCTTTTGAAGTACATTTCACTATTTACATCATAGGACCCTTACACACTCTCATATACTTTTTATATCATATGTGTTACATAACAAAAGACCCTCCTCAATCAGAAACAACGCCCATATAAGTCAACAACATTCATACCGCACCACAAACCTCCAACACCAAAATCTCGTCCACCAAAACGGACCGTTTTACATAAGCGACCCATATCCCCAAAAGCCTCCTCTCGCACCTCTTCCATCCTCATCCTCCACGTATATCGTCTCCTTTGTCACGCGACTGCACACACGTCGCAGCAAAGTGCATATTCTCGCTCACCTATGCGGCTGCGGCGGCGAGCGGTACCTCCCGATCTTCTCTCCCCCGCTAGAAGAAGCGATAGAAGAGAGAGAAAGAGATGCGCCTCGGGGGGAAGGAGTCAGGAGAGGCCCGTGGCCGGGTATATATAAGGCGGCACGCGGCTGCTGGGCTTCGATTGTGAACTTTGCGCGACCATTTGACGTACGACGATCAAGTCTCGTTGAAACTCGTTGTTTCCCTTTGTTTCTTTTTTTTCGTGTGAATCGATTCGACCAGTACGCGCAGCAGGATGAACGCAGCACTGGTAAGACGAAGGCGTTATGAGTTTTTCCCGACGCGGAAACATTGTGCGAAGGGAGGATCAGTGCGGTACGCGAGTGATAATTTTTTTTTCTGGCAGTGGTGGTATAGGGAGTTGTAGGGTTTGCGGGCTTTGGGGGGTTTTATGGAAGGTAGGCTGGGTGTAGGATGTAGAGTGCGAGTGGAGATCGATGGAGAGGTTTTCTTTGAGGAGAGTATTTGTAGAAATGAAGTTTTTGACTTTTGGTATGTTGTAAGGGCTAGATGTAGACATTTTTTTAATATTTAGGGATATTGTTAAATGTGGTTAAGGAAACCTTAGAATAATTTTGTATAGAGATTGGATGTTATTTGGGATTTTAGTTGTAGGTGTTTTGTGGTAATTTGTATTTGTTTTAACTTTTCACATTTTTCACTATTATCATGACTTTTTTGTATCCGTAATCATTTCTTTCAGACATTTATTGCTTTCTCAAAGAAAAAGCATTGTTTCTTTTTGCTTAATAATTACTTTTATTTTAGTGATAAATGCTACATTAATAGCAGTTATTGCTATTTATTTATTAAGGGGGTACACCACCTTTGAATTTGAAAACGAAATTTATTTGCATGAGTTCATAAAAATTCTTCCTTTCAAAAGTTATCATTCTGAAATATTTTATGCTATTAGTACTTGGTAATACCTTTAATTTCACTGTAAAAAATATCTAGAAATCTTGATCCAACGCGTCATACAAAAGCACCATAGTTATTAAGCTCCTAATCCACTGCCCACGGATTCCAAGTGATCCGGTCGACCAAATTTCTCCAGGTTATGGTATGAATACAGGGAATTTATTTTTACTATATAGAAAGTTTTTTACATACTTATTATTTACTTTTTAATTAATTATTTAATATTATTAATTAATTTTACCATATATATGTATGTAGACATTTTTCTAAGTAGTAAAAAAGTATTATCCCCAAACCTGGAGAAATTTGGTCGACGGGATCACTTGGAATCCCGTGCGCAGTGAATTAAGAGCTTAATAATTATGATGATTTTATATGACGCGTTGGATCAAGATTTTGAGGGTTTTTAAATTAAAGGTATTACGAAGTATAAATAACAACAAAATTTTCAGAATGATTTCTTTTGAAAGGAAGAATTTTAATGGACTCACACAAATAAGTTTTGTTTTTAAATTCAAAGGTGGTATGCGTCCTTAATATGTACTATCCAGTGTAAGATAATCTACTAAATAAGTATAGTAAATATAGCGTATAGTATAGTGTTGTTTTAACTATTTTTCAATTTTTTGAATTTTGAGTTTTAGTTTTTCTGTTTTTCTTTATGTTAAAAATATTATGATCAATTTAGTGTAATGTTTAGAAAATCATATTGATTTTTTACCACAGAATTAAATAGAATAAATAATTTCATATTTGAACAATTTATAAAGTTTGAGGAAGCCAAGTGCCAATGAGTTGGCAGCGGTTTTTTATAAGGCATACCAGGTTTTATTAAGAAAAAAAATTTAATTGAGCAAAAAGCTGTAGATAAATATTAATGTGTAATTGGATAAGAAGATACACGCCGAGTATAGCAAGAGATTGCAATTTAGATATGTGTACATACAATGACTTTATTGCTTTTATATAAATTAAAGATACAGTGAATTTTATCGAAACTCAAGAAAGCTTTCTTTTAAGGCAATGAAAGAAAAATCAAAATTATTTGCACGTCATTGAAAAATTAAATAACACTATTGCATATGATGGTACATTCTATTTAAAACAAGGCATGCTAAGATTCATGAAAAATGTAACTTAAATCAATTGAAAGACTAACTTTTTCGAGCGAAGATGGATCGATACACGTAGAATAGGAGATTCATTCATTTTTAAGCTATAGGGAGGTTGAGAAATACCCTGTCAAAGTTCAGCAAGATAGCACGGGTAATGCATCCATGTATTTGGAAGCAGATTCATGACGTGCCAGGTAAAACACTATCTCAACATAATCGGTATGTATCTATTGACACATGAATACAGATAAACGGCCTATATCATCCTGTGAACTTTGACTGAATATTTCGCAATCCTTCTTCTATTGAAGGCGCAGGTTGAGTTTTTAATTTTCTTTTAGTTTTGAGACCACAGTTTTCGAGCGTTTAGCTTTCTTTGATTTTTAATTCTTGTTTTAGATTCACTGCATTCTTTGATTTTAAATTTTAGAACAAAGAATTTAGATTCAAATCGATAAAAATTAAAATATGAAAGTCACTTTTATGTAGACAAGATTTATTAAAAGTTGAGTGCAATACATTTAGAGAGTTTATTCTACGAGTATTCAATGTTAGTTACAGTTTCTTTCAATCAAAGGCCATATTACCCTTTAATTAATACAAATACACTAAGATTAAATGATTTAAATCACTTTAAGATAAGTTTATACTGATTTTACAATTATTTATAAATTATGATTAATAATATCAATCTTAAAGCTGAATTGTATGATTTAATACACCAAAACGTTTTTTTTTTATTTTAAAGTGTTTCTTGACCGAATTAAACTAGTTTATCAGTTTTCTTAAAACTATGATAAAAGACTTATTTTACCATATATACAAATAAAAGTTATAATTTTAATTTGAATAGTAAAATAAGTATCGTATCACCGTTTCAAGAGAATTTATTATCAATTACCAAGGAGACACCGCAAGGATAATATATTAAAGTATGAAAAGTCAACAATAATTGAAAGATTCCAATCAGGGGTCGCTAATTACAAATCGGTTATGTTCAAATTTTAAAATTTCAAAATGAGGTTTAATTTACAGAGGGTCGTTTATCTTGCAGTTCCCCCTTGGTCAAGCAAGGGATAAAGAAAACTTAGAATTTCGCAAACATCTCGTTAAAACTGTGCATTGAACGATGATTTGGCATGCTTATAGGATAATAGAGAATAAGTTTTATATACAAAAATAATCGAAATCCGTTGTGATTCATAAATTTCAATTTGAATAAAGTTAATCATTGTAATAATAGTATTAAAAAATATCGAAGAAAATCTGTGGAACCTTACTTTAAGAGTATCATCCCAATAAAATAGCGGCATTAATATTGTGTTAAAAGAAACTACGTAACATAATTTTTGAAAAACTATAAAATTAAAATAAACTTTAATGACCATTATTATTATTATTTTATTTACTATTTTTAATATCGTATTTTCAATATTACATCCCCAGAACAAGACTATGTTAACACAAAAATTTTTCAACTTGATTTTCATACATAAAATACATCATACGAAAATAAAAACCCATAATACACTTTAATAGTCGATTAAAAAAGGTTGAACACTGTAATATAATAATAAAATTCAAGTACAAAAGTTGTATCTTATGAAAAATTGACGTTACTAACTCGATTTTACGAAAACATACATTTTTGAGTTGTCATAATCCTTTTTGAAAATCCGTTATAAACAGCTGCCCAATAACATTTCAATTTTAAATCACACTTCATAAATTACTTCATCCTCATTAATTTATTCCCAAAAACGAAAACCCATTCTCCATTCACCTCTAATCCACCTCTTCACCGTCTGCCCCGCAGCTCTCCCTGATCTTCTTCGCCGCGTGCGCCTGGGCAGCACCGGCCGACAACCAGGTGATCCCGATCGTCAGCCAGACTCAGGAGGGCCCTAACCCCGACGGCTCGTACAAGTGGGCCTACGAGTCTGGCAACGGCATCAAGGCGAACGAGGAGGGCCAGGTGAAGAATCCCGGCTCCGAGAACGAGGCCATGCAGGCTCAGGGCGCCTACAGCTACAAGGGCGACGACGGGGTCGACATCGCCCTGACGTACGTCGCCGACGAGAACGGCTTCCAGCCCCAGGGCGCGCATCTGCCAACGTCGCCGCCGATTCCCGAGGCCATCAAGAGGGCGCTCGAGTGGAACGCCGCGCATCCCGAACAGGAGGACAAGGCGTAAACGAGGTCGACGCGGCGGATCGCGATGGATGGATACGTTTGGCCGATCGCAAGAGCGCGCGATGAGAATTCGAGTCCGACGGTCGGGAATCGAAGATTTTTATGGAATTATGTTGTACGCGTGTTTTTTCTTTGTATTGACGCCCGATCTCACAGTCATCTCCAGCTTATCTTCTAGCTTCTTTTTTTATCTATTGTCCGTGGAGTTGATACCGAGGGAGAATTTCTTTTTGGAGTGATGATAAAAGTGTTAAATTTGATTTTGATTATTTACTCTCGATGTTTAAATCAGTGAAGATGAGTAGATTGTAGCTGGATGTGAACTGATTTTTAGTAGTAATGAACTGACTGTCAGGGAATTTGAACTGATTATCGGTGGAAATGAACTGATAAGCAGTGGAAATGAACTGATTATCAGTGCAACTGAACTAATTTTGAACTAAAATTTAGTACTCACTGATATGAATTTTTATTATATTATCAATGGATGTAATAAAATCAGAATCATTGAAATTTTACTGATTCGAATCTAAAGAGTATAAATACAGTGAAATTATTTAATTTACAAAAGTTTGAGGTAGAAAATGGGCCATGTGAAGTTTAGATTTGTGTGGCTGAAAGACCGAAGGACAGTGCTAAACAACCCGATAATATGATTAAAAACTTTTGTATGGTGATTCATACCAGTGATTCAATTTTATGTCTAAATAAAATCGTTGTAAAAATGTACATGGTCGATTTTCTATTAAATACACCTTTCTAATCAATTTAATATATTTTTCTGATCTCTTCAATTCAAATCAAATTCGATTAAATTATCATCTCTGAAAAATTTGTAATAATTCTTAAGTGATTTTGAAATGAGAAATAATATCACAATTGAAAGCTGTCTCGCTCTTCATTTGTAGTGTTAGTATCTAGCACTATTAAATGAAGATGTGACGGGTACATAATACACTCAGAAAATTGTTGAAAGAGCCATTATGGAACCACTTAGGACTACGTAATCACTTTGAAAAAGTAAACAAAAAAGAAAAGCTGAAACGCAAAAGTTCTATTAGCTCGTTTATTTATTCGTTTTCAACACTTTCTAATTATAACTTCCCGAGGAATTTTGTAAACTTCGTCTAGCGACTGCACGGCGGCAGATGAAAATTGACTAACTAACACCTTCTTCTTCTTTCTTTACTCACATACACATATGAAAACGCAATAACGAAACAAAGAACGAAAAAAAACGGAAATCAACTACCAATCAATCTTTTAACGCCACTGGCGAACGTCAACATTACGAACTTGCGTCGAAACTCACCTTAACTATATGCTCACTCCGCTTTTCTATTCACAACTTTGTACATACAACTCTTCTACTCTTGTAACGAAACCATATAAATAACGTATTTTTAATTAATATATTATTACATGTATATTATGCTATATTTTGTATCGTATATCCTTATATACTTATACTCTACGCATATATCACTGTGCATTAATTAATCTACATGAAAAATATCGACGCACACCCTATATACACACTATAAATATATTCATAATACAAGAGCGTCGATATTGTTGCGATATGCGTTCGCTCAATACGAGCGCGCGAAAATAATGAGAAAAAAGAATAACACAGGCAGGCGTAACGAGCGGTAGCTTAATATATACTTTCTTTTATACAGATATATATAATAAACCTATGACACAGCGTGTATGTGTACTGTAATTGTATATTCATATGAAATAAAAACAAGTTGCATCCCAAGTTGGTTGGTTCTAGCTACTGCTGATTTATCGCCTGATTGCGAGCCGATGACGACGACTCGTTTTGTGTCGCCGCCGCCGAGTTCTATCGTCCTCCTTGCAGTTTAGTTACTGCAGCGTTACACGATGAGTTATGCAAATCCCCGGGGATTTGTTCGTTCGAGACTTTCCCATTCGCAGCGCAAGCTATGTGTTCTCTCGCACCTCCATTGATGATGAACTTTTGACACTCTTGAGTGTCTAATTAATTTTGGAGAAATGCGTAATTTGTTCAATTTGGCGGGGGGAGATAAGATTGGTGAGGAGTGTTTTAAGCTTTATGGTGTTGCTTAAGCGGGATTTTTTTTGTTTCGTAATTTATAATCGATAATTATCTAATGGAATTTTTTTCAACGTAATAGTTTTTTATTAAATTTAATTGTATAGTTGTACTTTTAAGGTGGCTCCTTGTGAAATTTTTCTAGCTTATACTTTCGATTTTAGTAAACTGGGACGTGTAATAGATGTTTATGTTTTTCATTCAAATTATTTTGAAGTTAAACAATGATTTTTAAATAGTTTTAAGCAGAATATTCAAAATTATTCAAAAAAGTACGTTATTTTTTAGTGAAAATGAGATATATGCAAATAATCCATGCGCACACTGCATTGACATATAGTTCTAAAAATATCTATTATCCTTTCAAAGCTAAAAAAGTAAAAAATAATTTATTATTTCACTTTATAATTTATCAATTAGATGAAAGAACGTCTACATGTGATTTCATTGAAAACTTACTAAAAACGTCATTATAAATCAACTGTGAAGTATTAATGCACAAAGAGAGAACAACTTTTTCTTTGAAATATCTTAAAGAATATATGCTTAAAGTTTCATTTTTTAGTTCTCCAATTTGATATGTGCAAGGTTAATTTTGAGAATTGAGAAGTCAATTATCGAAATTTTTAAATTATTGTAATTTATATATTATTTAATATTTATATAAGAATTTGAATATTATTAAAACAACATTGGTTTACATTCAGTCAAGGATTAAACTACATATTCCCGAAAAAAATAGATTTATTGTCTAAAAATCACGAAGGAGCCACCTCATAAATATTAAATAATTTCTATCAAAATGCAATGAAAATTCTAATATAATTTCCTTAATAATACATCTAAGCTCTATTTCTAAGAATACGTTTATATCGATCTTAAAATCTCTATAAAGGGTAAAATTCAGTTTCATAAATAACAACAATAAAAATCGACAAAGTTCATTTAGAAAAACTGTATTTCGTTCACAACGAAGATAAAACACTAAGTATTTCATTCTTCGAGCTCTCACGTGCGTCCTCGCTTCATCAACACCGTCAACATCATCATCATCGTCTTCAACAACAAACCTAAATAATTAATTTACTCAATATCGACCTAACGCGAGAGTCGTCTCGTTTGTTCTCCATCTCGCACGAAGCTGACGCATAAAGCTGACAATCGGAATGTCTAAGGAATAAAAGGAGTAGAGATTATAACTTAAATAATCAGCTCGTCGTCTTCTTCGATATCTTCTTGCTTCTCGCTTCTCGAGTGAAACGAGGATTTCTATTTATTTTTTTATTTCTGTCTCGCTACGCGCTTCCTAGCGTCGCCAGGCTCGACGCAAAAGGCAGCGGCGCAGTGCGATTGTCGTGCGAGGACAGAGTCTTCTAGAGTCTTTTCGGGGGACTACGAGGAGATTGTAGTCGAAGGTGTCCTGGTGTGCGCGACTCGCCTCTGAATTTGGCAGAGAGAGAGACAGAGATATAGGTAGAGAGAGGAAAAGTCTTGCGTGTCCGATCAACGGCTGCCGAGCTTTCGTCTCGCTTCAGGGCTGCGATTTTACCGGCTGGTAACTCTGCACCACCTAAAATTCAGATGAATATGTTATTAATTGCTTTCGTAAGGTTGTTATAGATATCTTATTATTCAGTTATTTAAAATGAATGCTGCAGGTCTATACTCAATATTTCAAACTTTCTGTTCTTTGCGTATTAAACATTCTGAAAATTTCATACGTTGGTACTAACTATATAACTTAGATTTTGTATAATTTTTAGTCGTTTTTACAACAAAATTTTCAATTTATTTGTTTAATTTAGTCAAACTATATGTATCATTAAAAACTTTGATAAATCTTGCCATACTTACCTTGTCAAACCTTGCTAAATTTTGATAAACTAATTTGCTAACATATTTTTACAACTCACATTATTAAACTCAAAGCCAAGTAAAGTTAAAATAAATTTAGCATAGTTCGACAGAAATATATAAATATAGATAAAGTTTAACAAGTTGAACAAAGATACAAAAAGTTTGTAAAAGTCAGAAAAAATTATTCAATAAATTAACCGAATAAACTCATTAGTTAGGATGATTAAAAGTTTATTCTTAGTTTAACCAAAATATTATTCTGGCTAAAAGCTAAAAATTGTTCGAGTTTGCTCGATTTTGTCAAATCTTATTAAACTGTTTTATACTTTGCATTGCCAAAAGTTGAGTAATTCAGTGAAATTTGGTAAAAATTAACGAGTATTGGCAAAGTTTGACAATATTCGGCAAAGATTGGCAAAAAATTATTTCCACTAGGATTAATACATCAAAATTATTAATGAAATACATAGATTGTTCTAATTTTCAAATGGCCGTTTGAAAATTCTTTCTCTAGATTTTAACAAAATTTCCACAAATCATACCCCTAATATCAATCAAATTACCTGAATGACATTGTTCATCTCGTGAAGGGGTTCCTTGAGTACGTCGTCGTCATTACTATGGGACGGCTCGGTGCAGTACTCCTGGCCGCAGACCTCGCACGCCTCGAAGTCCGGCTTTATGGAGTTTCGCAGTTTCTGCAAGAGCACAAGATTAGACAATGAAAGCACGAACGAGCGTAAGATACAATATACGTTATACAATGCACGTGCGTTTTTTACGAAGGTGTGGCTGTACTCGTAAGTTCATAATTGAGTGGCCGTCGCTGGTAATTTAACAGGGAACGGTACTCGGTCGTTATAATGCGGTGAGAATAGATGCTCGGTTTCGGTTAATGGATATTTTGGAGAGGAAGAGCATTAAGTGGTTTTACGTGGCTCGAGTGGGTACAGTCGTGAGTAAAAGCTTTTCTGGTCTTGAAGTGAGGATTATTTAGTTTGTTAATTATGTGTAATTATCTAACGTAATTATCTCTATTAATATTCTTGTTCAGTTATTCTTTTTATCAAACGTTGTAGCATGATTATATAAGGTACTAAGAAAGAATTTGATTCATAAAATTTTGCAATACTATCAATAGAAAAGAGTCTGGCATTTACGTTTTGTAATACGTGTTGTCTTACCAACCTCGGAATTATCTACTAGCAGTAGATTGTCCCGTGCTGGGTAAGACGGTAATTAATTGAGCCTTGTACTGATAGGAATACATGTCTAATATATCGTAAAAGCACATATTATTTGTACAATAATTTATCCTTTACATTAACACCATCTATTTTTTAAAGTCCATATATGAAAAATCTAAATGAACTTTTACTAATCTCCTAATCACACTTTATGCGTGGGTGTATGTGTCCGGGAATATATGTATGTGCGTGTGCATGAGTGCGAATGTGCGAGTATGAGTGTGTGTATGTGCACATGAGTGAGAGTATGTGAGTGTACGTGTGTATGTGTGTACGAGTGTGTGCGTGTGTGTGTGTGTGTGTATGAATATGTGTGTGAGTGTGTGTACGTATGACTGTGTGTATGTGTGTGTATGTGTGTGTGTGTGTGTATGTGTGTGTGTGTATGTGTGTGTGTATGTGTGTGTGTATATGTGTGTGTGTATGTGTGTGTATGCGTGCATGTGTGTGTATGCGTGTATGTGTATGTATTCCCATATCACGAAAACGAATCTTAACTAACTAATTTTATACGGCTCATTTAATTTTTATCAAATATTAATCTTTCAGATTGACCTATTAGCTTCTTTAAAGCCTACCTACAATCCCGATCTTTTCACATTTATTTTCGTCTTTCTATTGTCAGAGATACTCACTTCGATGAAGGTGGTCCCCTCCGCCTGGACGAACACGTAAATGGCGAAGGCGGGAATGCAGACGAGCGAGAGCGAGGCGATGCCCCAGCCGATGGCCTCCGCCCACCAGGGGTACGTGTACTTGCCGTCCGAGCGCGTGTAGTGCGGCGGCTCGTAATCTATTAGACTGAACACCCACACCGCCTGCGCACGAACAATGAGAATCAACACAAGTCCTTAGCCAGGGTCTTTTGTGTTGTTTTTTGGAGGGGTTTTGCCTTGGTTTTGGGGTGAAAAGGTGAGCAAGATTATGAGGTGAATGACCTGACGGGATTTTACTGTTTTGGGCTGGTTGTTGTATTAGGGTGGAAGGATAATAATAATGGATAAACAGTTATATTTGCTGACTGTCTCTTAAAATGAATACATCAATGATAGTTGTGAATACTAATTTTACAAAAGTACTTACAAATTTTTAACAATAATAATATTTTTCCTAGATTATGGGCATTTCGCGAAATATGCAATTTTTTCGAATATTTTGAAACACTACAAACCTAATTATTCATAATTAAAGATTATCAATATTATATTAAACAATAATATGTTAAAAATAGAGAAATTTCTTTTTTTCGTTCAGATTATACCAAATAGAGAAAGTATTACATGAAATTTGTTTTAAGTATTTTTACATAAACACTAACTTATTTGTAAATTAAGTATAATGTATAAATACATTATAAAATGACTTTTTAGTTTCAATAATATTTTTATATGTTTACATGAAAATAATAATACTCTTTTAGGTAAAGATAGGTGATTACTTATATATGTCATTATTCTATTAATATATTAATAATTTACAACATCATAATTAATTAATTTGTCATACATCATTGCAGAAAATGCCATAAAGTAATTGAAAATTAATTTGTTTTATAAGAACAGCAATGATACTTGTTGGTTCAAATATATATTAGTTTAAATACTCTGTTTTATTAATTCAACGTGAAAAAGAGTTAATTTAGTACTAATTTTTTGGGTTTTGACTAATACCACGACTCTAAAAACGAAATAAAATTTTGAATTTCGAATATCTCAAACCACGTTTTTCTAGAAATGCCCGCATTTTAAATACTTCCTGAATACTCTTACAGTTTGAACTGTACATACCTACATTGTCCTCAACTCGATACAAAAATGCCTTAAATTCCTTCTAAAATCACATATGTAAACTCCACGCCACTCAATAAAATATCCTCGCATTCGTTAATAACCGATCATCATTCGCATCGCGTGCGGTCTCGTCGTCGAGCACGCGATCGACCGACGGGCTAACATACTAAAAACGCGCACCCATACGCACTGTGACCGGCGAAAGAGATTGTAATTGCGTGTCCTGGATGCCGTTACGTCACGCACGCGCGCGTTTAACACGTCGCACGACGACGACACGCTTAATTAGCGCTCCCCGCGCCATTGTGCAATGAATGTATATATATTCGTGTAACAGCGAGCGCGCGCGCTTTGTCGTAAATCAGGAACTAATTATAGGGCGGCGAACGAGATGGCCTGATCGTTTGCGATGTCTGCGGTGCTGTCTTCATTTTTTAGGGGGATATTTATTGTGTTGAAACGAATTTTCACTCGAAGATGCGGGAAAGATAGTGGGTTGGAAAATTTTGATCTATGGTTTGAAAGTTGGATGGCGGTTTGTTGTTTGTGAAATGGGTAATTGATATTTTAGGTAAAAATAGTAATTGAAAATCAATTGTGAACTGATGAATTATTGTGTAAAAAATTGAAGGACTTTACGAGATTTCTGACTGTTTGTATCCAATTTTAACTACTCATATGGTAAAGAATGGAGGTTAAGATTTTTTAAATTCGCTACAGATACTACAGTCAATATTTTATTTATTTTTATTAAACTTTTTGTACGACTTAAAATTTGACTATATCGTTCAAGAATAGATATATTCTAAAAATTTCAAAGGCCTATTGGCTTATTGAGGTTCAAAAATATTAATATTTCTATATTGATGATTTTCTTTTCTCAGTTTTTTTAGGTACTCAAATGTGGGGCACCCAATTGTAACAGTACGGTAAAATAATCCTATGATTGAATTAGCTAATCAAATTGCGTCAAATTCAAATTTGTATCTATTTATATACTATCCAATGACTTTTACATGGTATCAAAATTCCAGTTAATAATGCAACCTTTACAACGTGGACAAAATTAGATTTTCTTCTGGGTATGAAAAATTATAAGTTTTCTTAATTTTTGTAATACAATCATTCCAGATTCGTATTTTAAAATATAATTAATTTAGCTACTCCATTTTTGTTTTCTTCTTTAAGGGTATCTTTATGAAGAAATGCTATTGACCCCCATTCGAGCACCTCAAAAATGAAAGACCTCTTCAATAATTTTAACAATTTTTATCAAATTTTGGACAACTACACTACTATCTTTAGTTTTTTCTTTAACTAAATCAATTTTATTCCAGTACACTTGGATTAAAATTTATTGCGTAAATAGGCATAAGAAAAGATTTAAGTAGTATAAACTGAGGTCACACGGTAAGACACTCTTAATTCCGTATATTTCGCTACTCGCTGTCACCGTGTCGGCAATATTGACGTACCATTATCAGGAGAGGAGAGGCGACGAGCCAGCAAAAGCGAAAATATATCGACGGCACGCGGCCCGTCATCTCTTTCACGTTGCTGCACAATCGACGCACGCCATAGAACCACGAGATGGCGATGACTTCGAAGAACGCCAGGAACATTATGGATATCGAGGCGGCGTAGTGATCTATCAATTGAAAGAAGTAGATACCACCCTGAAAAGAAATGCAAAAAGTTAATATTGATTGTTTATTTTAATTGATATCATAAATTTATTTATTGATATGAGTAATTTGCGAAAAAACAATATATTTCTGTAATTCACTTCACTATAATTAGGGAATTGTCAATCGTAAGAACATAAAGACAGTAAAAAATCATGATATTTTTAAAAAAATGTTACCAGTATCTTTACCGAAAAAGCAATGCTGAAGTTTACATCGTTGTACTTTAATGTAGATAAGGTAGTTGACCCTGTTTTCGATAGCTTAGTAACAGACTCAACTTATTTCGCTATAAAAAATGCTTTAATTTTAAAAAAATTGAAATTTTTTTTTTCAACTATTAATTAAAATATTTATTTAGCAAATAACTCGAAAAAGACGAAATTTTAACGTAATGTTTACTTCTAAATTCAATAAACCAAAAAATAGTCCGAGGGAGCAGTTGTCGATAACCATTTTACGAGTCGGAGCAATTCTCGATAGATGCAAAAGACCCAGTTCTCGATATACCAACAAGCCCATTATTCAGGTTAGGTTCTAGGTTATGTCAAAACTTTATTGAATAACATACACATTTTGATTATTATAATTACATAATTATTAATTAAAAGTAGTGCTTAAGTACTTTTAAGAATTGAAATAACATTTAAAGAAAAATTTATTTGTATTTTGTATATATTATCTGACTATCGACAACTGGGTACGTACGCATAATTAAGACGGAGTTGTCGATATATGAATTAAAATAGTTATAAGTAAATAAATCAAAATTTAACTTTTTGATTACGCTTATTTTGTTGAATTTAAAGCTAATCTTGGCTTTACAGTTTTTTAAAACGTTCAATTTATTACAAAAATGTCACTTTAAAGTTTACTGTTTGTTACGGTCGTTATTAAGGAAACGTCGAGAAACGCATTAAATCTGAGAGTGCCAAGAAGTGTGAATTTCTATTTAACAAGTAGCGCTAACTGAGTTTTTATAATTCAAAATATTTATTCAGTGATATATTCTTAATATAGAAATAATTTTCTCGTACCGAAAAATTGCTCAAAATATATCTAAAATCGTATTATTCCTTCGAGTTATCGACAACTGGGTACCTATCGAGAACCGGGTCCACTACCTTATTTAAAAAGATAGTATTACTTTTTTTAAGTAATTATAAAATTTTAAAAGTAATGATACCTCTGTAGTTACGATAGTCTTATGGTCTTAAATATCGATGTCTTAAACTTTGTTTTATTAAAAACAACTATTACTAAAGTAACGTTCTGTTTTTATAACATTTTGTTTAAACAAATGTATGCTTATTTGATTAGATACTTTCAAATAATAATAAAAACATTTTTTGTTTTTCTTTATTGTCGCAGTTATCAAAATTTAAGAAAACATAATTTCCAAGAAATAATTTACATGAACTAGTAAAAATTTAAATTACCTGTGTTACGTTCGGCAAACCGCACAGAAAGGAAATTATACACACTAGGAGAACTAAAATTTCGTGGCAGAGCAGGTGTTTCTTCACCCACTTAGGAAAGCCGTCTTGTATGGACGTCACTACCACCTCGACAATTGCAAACTGAAACGTCAAACAAAGCCAACATTAAAAACTCGCACTTTTTAAGATTTATTTCACAAAAAAAGTAAAGAAACAGTGTAAACTTGTTACGAACCTGGCTGTTAAGGGACAAGCACACCAGCATAAAGAAGAAGAGCATTGCCCACATCTGTGGCCATGGCATTTTCGCCAAGGCCTGTGGATAGACCACGAATACCAGACCCGGTCCTTAAACGGAAGTTATACGTTATCTATAAAGCATCGGGAGAAGCAGATCTGTGGATAACATCGATAAAACTCGATGAGCATCGCTGTCGCCAAAATACACGGTCGTTAAATGCGCGCCCAACTTTATCGTTACATTTTTTCATTTTGCCTTTTCAACTATTACTTTGATCAAGAGTAATGGATTGATTTTGCTACAATGATTGTGAATGAAGAGATATTTTTGAACTTCGGATTATGCTTATCTACATTATTACGAGAATAAACTTAATTTCATGAATATTTTTGAAACATTTTCCAAACCAAATTTAAAATTGATTTTAATTCAGTTTAGATGAATATTAACACGCAATTTTTGTATGCATCTAATTTCTGGTATAAGGTTAAAACTTAAACTGGCAAAAAAAGCTTATTTTCGCTAATATTTAAGAATCAATTTATTCTAAAAAATAAATTATTAACAATTGTCGATGATAATCAATTCTTCTGATAAAATAACTACACAATCGTTTATTACTTTTTAAAAATAAATCAATCATTCTTAACAAGAATTCGAGTCTCGCTACCTTTATATTATTACTTTTGCAAAATTTCGAACTAAGCATTTGTAAATAAGATAAAAATTACAGAAATATTACTAATGGAATAACCATTATTGTGGTAGAATTTCTTACCGATCTTAATCATTTCTGATGGCGAAGATCCTGTTTAATTCCTTGTTTGTGAGTTTATGTTACAATAACTACTACTAAATTTAATAAAAGTAATAATTTAAAGATGAAGAGGCTCGATTACTCGTTAGGAGTTGTTAATTTATTAAGAAAAGAAAAAAAATAGTTAATTTGAAAATTTATTTCCATTGACTAGATTTCTGTTATTTATAAATATTTTTTAAAAATAAATAGTATTTAAACAAATGGAAAAAATAATTGTTTTTCTACTATTTCTTAACTATTGACAGCCATAATCCGAATGAGATAAATATAAGAATTCTGTTAATTGTGGGTTAGATACATTCAGCTAATTCTTATTGTATTCGTCAATTATCAGTATCGAACCTAATTCAATATAACTCGATTAATTCTCAAAAGTTCTGTATTGAATTACTATGTTATCGCTTCTTTCAAAATATGAACAAATACACTTTCTTTCACTTCCTATTACCCAATTCTACAATCAAATAACGAATCCCATAACTCCCCCTCACCCTACCCCTATACCCCCGTACATACCGCCCAACCATCTATAAACGATTAGCTCTACAAAGCGCGATTTCTCCGAAACTCGCGTACACACGACTACCGCGGCGGAAGCAAAGAAAAGAAAAGTAGGTATCACGCATCGCAATTGATCGCGTTCATTATCGGAGGACGTACCGTCGCTCAGGACTTCCGGCACCGTCATGTTCTGCTCGACGGCGATGTTGCCGATCGTGGCGAACGCGAATATCCCGACGAGCAGGCAGCTGCACGCATTTATGAGGGACACGGCTACAGTGTCCACGAGGATGTTGTTGTGGAACTTGTTGTAGCTGGCGAAGCAGATCATCGAGCCGAAGGCTATGCCCACGGAATTGAAGATCTGAGCGGCTGCGTTCACCCAGACCTGTGGAAGAGAGAGGTGTGGTGTTAGTATGGTTTGGGTAGGGGATGCATGAGTTGAGAATGTAGTGGTTGATTTAAGGGGCTGTTGGCGGTTGAACCTTTGCTTTTTAAACAATTTGGAAGAATTTTTGTTACAACAATTTATAATTTATATATACGAGTATTTTCCAAGTAATACTTATATATTTTAAACACTATTTTGTTATAAATATATAATACAAGTAACTGGAGCATGTGCTCCTGATAAAGTTGCCCTTATGGACGTATATTTAGACGCTGTTCTAGTGCTTGGAAATAAAGAATAAAACAAGTTTCTTTTGTCAGGATTAGGGCTATGATAGGAACTAAAAATTCACTAAATGGCAGCATTTTGAAGGAATAAAAGCATTCACTTTGAAAAATCAAACCGATTTTTATAATTATGTTAGTTCCGGGAATAGCCAGAATTATAATAAAGTAAATAAAATTTTATTTTTGATATTGGAATACTATAAGACGGCCTCTATATATACGCCGATCTTCTATTGAACTCGTATACTGCCATTAGTTGGATCTTGTTTTATTTATTTATTTTTTTTAATTTAAATTTTTGACAAAAAATACGTTTTTGCTCAAATATTTTCAAATATGCAATATTCTTATTCATATACCGGAACAATTTACATATTTAAGTGAAGCTTTAATTTTCTCATTTCAGATCAGCCTACCTCCAGATTTTATGTACGGATTATAGACCTACTTTTTCATCGTCACATATACATAACCACTTCTTAAAGATTACATGGAAAAAGACAATATAAATATCCATTACAAAGCTTCCTCCATGAGAAAGCAAAATTTGTTGAGAATAAAACGGGTATTTAAGAAAAAGTTTGTTGTCCTTCATAGACGATTAAAATAAGCTTCATCGATGATAGCTAAGATAGATTTAGTAACTCGATACAAATAATATCATTAATGTAATCGTCATTATATAATAAGGAATAACGTACAAACTTAAATAGGAAATTAAGTCTTGCATTGTGGTATATTTTACTTTTTGTTTTTTTTAAACACATATTTATTTTCAAATAAACTTTTGCTTTTGCATAAAACTTTTGCTTCTACCTTCGATTTTGACTAATATCAGACATTGAATTGCAATATTCACCATTTTTCAATTTCTACGCAACATGCTTTACATCCTTCTTTTTTATCGAGCACAATCACCGGTCTCCTACATGCAATTGCGTGCAAATTAAACAGACGAGAATACAATATAATAGAATAGAATAGAATAAAAAAAAACAAGACAACACAACACACTAATAAATTGCACGCTTTCTGCTCGTTAGATCGATTAAATCGGAAAACGAATAATTACGCGCAATTTGTAGTTTCAGTGGTAGCGGGCACGGGTCGTAGTAGTACCCCACAATACGTCATGAAATGACTGCGTGCATTTTCGCAGCACGACCTCCATTCGGGCACAGTTTGAGATCAGGAATATCGTGCGGAGTTTAACTAGATAATGGCGCGTCGCAAATCAGCGACATCATGCCTTTCCGCGTGTCATGAGCTGCGATACTATGTATGCGGAGTACTGCGTGTGCGCAAAAAATATGTTATGGAATAACTGTTTTGATATTTTATTCGATTTTAACGAATCAACAAGTATCCTGCGTATTATCAAGTCCAAGTTTATTTATGAATTTGAAAATTAAAATATTACATTTAAATGCATTTTGCTGTGGTCACCTATCTTATGGTAGATAATTTGTCATCAGTCAGTAGTTGATTTTTAACTAAAAAATAATGATTTTTTGATTCTAAAGAGACATTTAACTTTCATACTGATTAATTTATCATGTAAGTTATATTATATCATGACATTCGTGAGTATTGCAAATAGAAATGGATAATTCCTAAACTGTCAAGTTTAATGTGGAATTTAAAGTGGTTCAATAAATTGTACAGGTAATAATTCAAATATATTTCTAGAAGACAGAGCGAACGGTTTTTATTTACAAATAATTAGTTTTGTCTTATATTACATGGATCTTTCTATTCTTTATCTTTATACATAGAAGATGCCAATTTTCAGTCTGAAATCCGAGAAGTAAATAGTTGTTTATAGTTACATATATACACGAATTATGTAAAACCTAGTCATCGATGGTTGTCTTGTCTTATGCATTTATGCGATGTTATGTCAAGCTTCAATCAGAATTTAAATATTTCGACGAATACCATTTGACCGAATTTTGGAGTGTATGTAAAGATCGTATGGCATTCGCGTTAAAGTATTTGCTTCAATCATTGTGTAATGGGCAAGGTGTTACATTATTTTATAATAAATAGCACCAGCTATTCATTTTACACAATTTAGTCTATATATTTAATTATAACCAATTATTTATGGACCATTCAGTAAAATTTAAGTTAGGAATTTTTAATTTTAAATCAACTTTGTCACTCTGTTCAAACAAATTACATCCATAATGTCAAGATAGATTTTGTAACTGGATATGAATAATGCAATTAACGTAACTGATATTATGTAACAATAAACTTTGAAGATAATTATATATCATTCGATTTGTTAGATTCGAGGCGAGAAATTTACATTTTTAATTACCTTTGATACCCCCTTAAATCATCAAATTCATAACTCATTCTATCATCAAACTAATGCATCACCGCCCAATATGATTTACCTTAGCGTCCTTGAGCAGCTGCCAGTCCGGCCGGAAGAAGAACTGCAGGCCCTTGTCAGCACCTTCGAGGGTGAGCGACCGGGTGAGAAAGATGAATATTAATAGGAATGGGAGTGTGGCCGTGAGGTACCTGACGCGCGCCGACGACTTTATCGACTTCCAGATGGAGAAGTACACGATGACCCAGGCGGTTATCAGGCAGGCGGCCAGTTCCCACCTCAGCATGCCCGGCTCCTCGATACCCGAGCTGATCTGGAGCACTTTATTGCTAAACGTGGCCCGCCACAAGAACAACAATAAAAGTAACAGAAGCGCAAGTTAGATTTGTTGTTCGTCGAAACTTGGAATCTATCTGAAAATCTAGCTAGAAATCCGATAGGATTTTCACTAAATCCAGATGGAATCTAGTAGAAACGGACGAAATCAATTTGAATTTCTAGCTGGATTTTGGATTGATTTTCAACTGGATATTTTAAACAGGGTGATATAAAATATATATGTATATAAACTTTTTGTAAGCTCGCTTATTTTCTAAAGGTTCATTTTGATTTGACTAAAATCGTTACTTGAAACATTCAACCGACGGTATTTTGGGAAAGATTCAGCGGACGGTTAATCGTGAAACATCGATGACTTATTCTCTCAATCATACGTGTATACACGGTTCACTAATATGTGGCTCTATTCTTATTCTTAATTATTGCAAATGATAGATCCGAATCGAATATTAAAGATAATGAAGATACAAATATGCCGAACTCAATTAGGTAATAGTCAATTACTGGTTGAGATAAATAGGTTACATAGGACGCACGCGGAAATAAGTTTTAATGTTCTTTTAAGGTTGATATTATTATCTTTACTCGAAAAATTCAGCCGACGGTATTTTGGGATGCCTGGGCCGGGTGTTGTTGTTGTTGGTCATCACGTCGGCCGACCAGCAGTCCGGCGAGTTCCACTTGTTCCGGCAGCGCGACCAGGGCTGTATCGGCTTGCATCCAGTGAAGAAGTAATAGATCGCGTAGGCGATTATGACGTTGTGGTAGGTGGACATCAGGAACGATATGACGACCGACGAGAGGCCAGCTCCTGTACCAGGTGAAGAGGACGCAAGGGGTAATTAGCGATAGTGAGGCCAGAGGTCGGGGGCTCTACTTTTTCAATTACTGAGAGTCTTTTGCCGGGGAATTTGCGGGACTGTGGCATTGAGCATCGTTGATTCTACTTTCGAATTGTTGCTCTATCAAGGTATCGTTGAGTAACAATAAATTCTACGTTATTTTGTAGTATTTAAGGAGGTTCGAGCGCCAAAATGAAAATGAAGGTAAAGAGATAAAAGAAATTGTAATTGTTAACAAAAATGGTGACTAGACACTGCTAAAATTTTAAGTCATTTAGAAAGCTCGTTAACGAGAAATTTATTATATGAATTTATGATTTTTTTGTTAATTACTGTATCTTTTTGAAAAAATGCTTACATTGCTTAAATTTTTTACAGTAACTTTAGATAACGATTCTTTATATTGTAAAAAATAATCAAGATTTTATCATGGAAAGTTTTTTGTTTTGCGCATACAAATACATTTTTTTCTTTATCCTACCATATCTTTACGAAAATCTTCCTAAATTATTTGTAAATTTTTGCAGTGAGCGTAACAAACATTTCTTTATATAGCAAAATTTTTCATTTTTCTCTATTTTTACAAAAATTGTTTTTTCTTTATTAATAATATGCCTGTAGAACAACATAGCATGATTATATTAAAGATTAGACATTAATCAGCTACGTATTTACCAAAATGTTATTTTTTATCAGACCATGCCGCTCGAACCTCCTTAACAATAGTGTTTAATTCTTCTTTTCTTCTTTTTTTTAATGTGTATCTAATAATTTATTGATCAAATTGAATTTCTTCTAATTTTTGAGTTTTCAAAAGTTTCATACTGTTTTCTCTGATGGTAATTCTTCAAATTATTAAAAACATTTCTAAAATTGTAAGTAAAAAATTATACACCACGTTCTTTATAACTTTGTATACTTGAGAGTTGATTTAGCTAATTAAGAATCGGTTATCAGCTTTTTAACAAAGCAAAGGACCGAAATCGTACTACCGATTTCTTTGAAGCCTATTTATACCTGTTCTTTATTTTAGGTCACTGATTACGAATCTGTTATAATTTATTTTTTCAGTTTAGAATGGTGGATAATATGATAGACTGAATTCATAAGAGAATATCGGGAGTTATTTATGTTACTGCAAAGGAAACAGTGAAAATAACACCAAGATAATAAGTTACAACGGAAAATGATAATTAAAGAAAAGAAAGAAGAAAAGAGTAAAATAATTTGAGTTTAGAAAGATTCACGAAGGAAGAACAAGAAAAGAATTGGTGTACAGTGACATCTGTGATTTAAAGGTAGAGTCTCTATATAATGCATGTCATCCCTGTCAATAACGATTAGAAAAAAAATTCTATAAAAAGTTTGAAAAGATTCTACAATTTAAATAATAAAGTATATTAACCAACAACCAAACACCCTGGTGTTTTTTGTTATGATTTTAACAAATTTTTCTATTTATTTTCTTTTTATTCATACTTTTCACATTTTCATCTGTATAATATTGGAAACAATTTAGTTTATTCGATACTACTAATATATGTATAATAAAGAGAGATTTTGTAAATTAAAAGTTTTTTTGTGAGTCATAGGCACATTTCGATGAATGGTCTTATCAAAGTCCTGAATTTGGACATAAAATATTTTGAATTGAAACTTTGAGCATATATTCTTTAAGGTATTTTCAATAAAAATTCGTTCGATTTATTATTAATTGATTCTTTGAAGTTTATTTATAATCGATTTTTCATAAAATATTTTTCATAACCGATTTTTCATAAACGATTTTTCATAAAATAACGATATTTATATAACTTTGAAACAAAATCACGTATATATTTTTCAGAGCTATATAATAAATTCAATAATCAAGTCAAATTAAAAGAAAATATTAGTCACATTTTGATTTTTTAAGTTTTTATTATAAACTTTGTATTTGAAAGGCTATAACTTATGTCTGTGAATTTTTGTGAAAAGTTCAATCCGATGCTTAGAACTCTCAAAATCATGTGTACGATGAAAAAAGAGCAGTTTCTCTTCGGTAGCTATTTAAGGTGACCTAACACCTGACAGATAGAAAATTTGTGATATATTTCGATAAAATATATAAATTTACCGAAAGAGAAAATGTAATATATGATGAATAATTAATTCTCACCTAAAAATATATAATAACTTTAATCAAAATTCTAATATGGTCAGGTCCCCTTAATATACTTTATTATTTAAATTATAGAATCTTTACAAGCTTTTTATATATATACAATTTCATAAATTATCAAAAACTCGAAAAACTCTAATGTACAAAGTTTCAATAAAAGTGATGACATTTTTAGGATTTTGGTCCGACACTCAGAATCTACTATTTTGAATTTAAATCAACAACCCTGCAAAGTAAAAATCTATAACAACACGCACAATATACAGTTCCAACTTCTGTCTCTAAAAGATAACAAATCATCATAACATTACCTTTGAACAGAGGACAGATCTGTCCGAGTGCGCCGATCGGCCCACGGCGCGTGAACTGCCCGATGCTCAGCTCCATGTACAGCAACGGCACGCCGCACACGATGAGTATTAAAAAGTAAGGTATCAGGAATACACCTTCAAAAAACAACACAAAATAAACAATCATTAATAAGCCTCACCTCATTGTCATCCTACGCAAAAACAAAAGACGCGACATTTCGTTTTTGTTCATTCAGATGTGCGTCTCCAACACAAAGGAGTACGATTGATAAGGTTACAGGCGCCCCTTATGCTTATTCAAATATTTGGCTCAGACGTCAGATACCTAATGCTCATCTCTCTGTAAGCGCGAGTGATAAGAAGGTCTGTTTGCTCTTTCCGTCATCATCATCTGGCACTTGTGCTGACATCGTCATTGCCGCGAGCGAGCGAGAGAGAGATAGAGGTATAACGCGCGAAAATGAATTTATTGCGATCATCCCGGAGAATATTGGATCCAGACTTTCCTGTTGCGTTTCTCTTTGTTTTATTGTTCAGTGATCTTTGCGTAATTAGGTGGCCATTTTTTAGTAGTAACGTTAATAAATTAATTTTTGTTTAGAGTAATTAAGATTGGAGCGAGAGATGTTACAGAACGAGGTGAGAGATACGCAGATGAGCTTTTGAAAATGATAAAAAAGTTTATGACTTTATTGTGTTTATATGTGGAGTTAATTTATCGCTACTGATGAATTGATATTATCCTATCAATTAAGTTTTAACACTTATGCGTTAGTTTATATTTCTAGTC
The DNA here is from genome assembly GCA_949152435.1 of Gastracanthus pulcherrimus. NCBI lineage: Eukaryota > Metazoa > Arthropoda > Insecta > Hymenoptera > Pteromalidae > Gastracanthus > Gastracanthus pulcherrimus. The sequence goes on from OX424575.1 coordinate 12,080,059, forward strand.
CAGCATAGTTTTCGTAATAAATCTTCATAGGAACAAGATAAATAAACGAAACGTTAAGTTTGCTTTCATATTCCCTTCGAATGAATAAAAAAAACTATTTACTACTTAAAAATAGTTTTAGTTAGTTTTAGTTTTTTTGATTTTAATCAATAAATAAGAATAATTACAATGGTGAAAAAATCTGGCTTTCGTGCTTTTCTTTGAGTTAGCGAAACAATATTTCACTAAAAATCATAGATAATATAAATAACTTTCGATGTGCAGAATCGGTTTAACTGTGAAATTGTATAAATAATATATCAAGGGAACAATTTTTTATGAATTTTCTACATCCGTGTATTTAAATCATTTCTACCTTTCCCTCATTTTTCAATGCAAAAGAAATCTTTCTTTTATTCAAATTTATCTCTACAATTTTCGGAAATAGCAATCTTGGAAAATGGCAGATAAATTAAAGTATTAATTAATCAAAAGCCGGTAAGAACGCTTCTGCTGTGACACCTCATCTATTTTATTTTAATCCATTATAAAATTTTCATCTGCTTTATGCTCAACTGCTCAAGCTTCCATTGATAAAACTGTCAGTTTAGGTTATCAATAGGTGATATAAGTATTTTTCTATGTAAAATAAATTTTTGTTTTGATTTACATGCAATTACATATTCTTCTATTATTAGAACTTCCTATTGAAATAGTTAATAATTAAAAACTAGACAAACCAAAGTAGATGGTAAAATTTTCTGTTCGTAATATCAAAATATCGTAAAATAAAAAAATTATAAAAAGTCATAATTCAATACATATGTAATACGCTCGAAAAAAATGATTCGGAAATTTTTATAACATCGATATTGTAATCTGTTTCGTCATACGTTTCTCAGTATATATCTCGCTAGCCCTGAAACTAACTAAATACCACATCCCACGAACAAAAAAAAACTCCAATTCATAAACGCACGTATCCCACTATCTCTCTCTCCGAAACCGCAATGCCATCGCTCCCTCCCACCATCCTATTCAACCTCCAGTAAGGCCAATCGCTGATAAGCCAGAAGGACCGCCCCGGCTCTAATTATCATCGCGACAGCGGCCCAGACGCAAGGGCAGCCAACCTATCCTTCCATTAAAATCTCGTTACACACCACCACTGGCACACACGCGAAATCCCACTGCGGCTACTCGAGTTACCACAGTTACCCCCGCCTCGTGTGCACTTGGAACTTGATGCATGACCCTGGAAGCTTCGCTGCGGCTGCGGCTACGGCCTTCCCGGATAAACGCTCGGCTAATCCGGATTCCGGCTCCGCGCGCGCTAGAGGATATGAAAAAAAATGAACGCGCCGTTGAGCGATTAGAGTTGGAAGCGCGATGCGCTTGAGTTTCTGCGAGGCGGATGAGGTGTCGGGTATCGGAGAGGGATTCTGCGTGTATGGAAGGTGGATGGGAGTTGGATTGTGTGTTGGGAGGAGGATAACGGAGATTAATTAAGAGTGTAGGGATAAGCGTGCGAGTTGCGCTGCGGGGTTCTTTTGGTAGCAGGATGGAAGAGATTTTTCAGTGTAGGATTGGATGGAGGTGGAGGTTAGATAGGGATTTTTGGGTTTATGTAAGGAGGATGTTTTGGAATTTACAGAAGAGGCTGTGATCTAATCAGTTAAGGTGAATGATAGAGCGTGGTAGAGCAATGCCTAGTAGGCCGATCCTTGTTCATAGAGATTAAGGCAAATAAGGTTTATTTATTTCTTGTAAATTATGAGCATGTCTTATTCTGGAAATAGTTTTAAAAGGAACCTATAACTCAAATAACGTCATTATAATGAAATTATATCTTTGTCGCATTTATCTGCATAAGCAATATTGACTTTTTTAAACATCTTTCTATATAATTTTACGTTGTTAGAATTTTTTGTTTCTTTCAAAAGTACTGATATAATTATTTATTGGATTAAAGATATTATTTATTAACACTTTAACAACGGCCAATTTATAAGAAAATTTGTAATTTTGTTTAAATTATAAAAAATAGAAAATTTTCAAGAAACTATTGTCGTGATTACTATGCCAATAACATAGTAAATAATGCAAACATTTTTTGAGATAATTATTTAACAAACGTTTTGTTTATGTAATGATATAGAATGTTAAAAAAATGTATAAATTCATGACCTGTATATACATGGGTTATACCACCGCAAAATTCCGAAATTTAAAAATGATTTTCTTTATTAAGGTATTACATATTATTTATCTTTGAGGTTTTAAAAACTCAAATAAGCTTTTTGTTAGTACTATAAAAGATAATTACTTAAATTTCGAAATTCTTTCCAGTGTCGTACTCTTTCAATTGTGTTGATGTATATACAATAATGTATTAAACAATAAATTTTAGTGAATTTTGTATTCACCATATACATTTTAAATATATATCATATATTATTTAAACGTTATTCCAGAAATGAAATTTGAGAGTAATTGCATTAAAAAAGACTATTGCGATCGTAATAAACTTTTCTGCTCAATTAAAAGACAAATACGTGATTTGCGGTTGTTTACTCAATTGAGTTTCCACGCTGTTTTATTAGGCCGCGTGGTAATTCAATCGGGCAATTCTGAAAGAATTCTTTGGTTTGATGTAATAACAGGAAGATGAATTTATTCGTTTTCCAGTTTTAAATGTCTACTATTACAATAATATCAATAATTTTATTTTAATAATAAATTATTGTATTCAAATTACATTTGATGTTTTATAATATATATATATATATATATATATATATATATATATATATATATATATATATATATATATATATATTATATATATATATATATATATATATATATATATATATATATATATATATATATATATATATATAAAAAGTTTATTAAACGAAATGTACATAATTGTTAAGTTTTTTTAATTATTAATATCATAGTGTACATTTTGTTATGTATTTTGTATAGGATTTGATTATAATTTTCTAAAAGTTTCAAGTACCTTAGTTTGATAATTATACTAAAAGCTCGTTTAGTCATAGTCAAAAGTTATACATATGTAAACTTTGTAACAAGACAGATTCTACAAAAAGCTGCTTACAAGTATTTACCACCAATGTCAAGCTAATATGAATAAAATGATCAATATTTCAATATAAAAAAAATAAAAAAACATTTTCTTCTGTCATTATATATTAATTACTTTAAAAAATGTACATTTGATACTATAACCATTTCAAATAACGACTTTTAAAATTGTCATTCTTGTTTAAATAATTAAATCCTATACAAAATGAATTAATACACTTTCGAATATCAAAATAAAAAACAAAATAGAATTCGCTATACACTGATACTCTCCCCGATCCGCGATCTCCCACACACACAAGCGCCTAATATGATCTCGGTTCGGGCTTCTCCAGAGCCGATTCACGCACGAAGGATCCGTGCCGAGCCATTAGAGGCGCATTGCGCAATGATGGCCGCGCGCGGGTAACTTGTCTGATCGAATTACTGCCGGCTATAGGCTTCTGCATGTGCGCCTCGCTCGGCTCGCAGCGGCATCGGCGAGGGAACTGTGTATATCGTTGTATAATCTCGTGCCGGAAATTTGAATTTATCAATTATTCCTCCAGGCCAGACGAGTAATGAAATCTCGCCGCGCTCGCCGAGCGTTCAGAGCTCGCTCGGTGTGCGCGTGTACGTATAGTCTATTCGTTGGGTCTAGTTCGAGTCTGCGAGAGCAATTGTTCACCGCGCGAGCGCGATAATGCACTCTAACTTCGTTCCGAGCAGTGTAAACAAAGAGACTGATTTGTTGGGGGGAGCGCTTGGGTTTCGGTGTTTACGTGGTAGGTTTCTTTGTTTTCTTTTGCAATAGTGGGATCTAGGATTACTTTTTTTTTTAAATAGTTTGATGGTAGAATGGTTGGTAAATGATTTGTTTGAAAAAGATAAAGTGCACTTTTTAAAAGAATGATGATCTATTTTGGGCCGCAATACTTATAATAAAATACGTGATTTATGTGGAAATAAAAAATTATAAACTTCATTTAGCTATAGAATTTTTTTAGAAGCAAAAGAAAATAATACTGCAACATAGATTTCTAAATTTTACTAAAAGAATACATAAATTAAAGCTGATCAAAATTCACCGATGCCTGCTACGCAAAACGATAATGAAAATAATGTCCTTTTTGAAGTTTTTCTGGCTGCACTGATATTTTAAGGGCGGTTTAGGAAATATGTTCTTTTTATGTATTATGTACAAAAAAAGAAAAAATATATTTGTCAATACTTAACAGATTTTGGGTTTTTCTGTAACTTCTTCCCTTAAGAGAAGAAAGCGGTGTCAATGGTGAAATAAAAGAATTAAGAAAGAAGCAAATAAATATGGAAGAAAGAAGTAGACAAAATTATTATATTAAAAAGAATAATTAGAGAGAGAGAGAGAGAGAGTCAGGATTAACAAAATAAACGGAGAAGATTTTAAAAGAAAATCTTATAGTGGCGGTAAAAGTATAAGTGATCAACATAGTCGAAAAATAAAGAAAAATTAAATAGTAGAAAAAAATCAAGTATACTCATGATATCCAAAAGAATTTAATAAAAGCAGTTAAAGAGGAAATACGAAAGAAGATTAAAATTAAATTTATGAAGCTCAAGTTGATGATATATTGTACAGATAACACAACAGCAAAGAAGAACTAGCAGAGGAGAAAAAGAACTGTTAAAAAGGAGGGAAAAGAAGAAACATTTTGGAATAAAAAAGAAAAGTCAATGAAAATGTTTTTTAAATGTATTGTATTTCAAATATACAACCGACATCTATGTAACTAAAAGAGATCATTAGTTAGGCTTATTATTAGTAGAATGATATTTTTAACATTTCCTGAATGCTTTACATTAATTCATTAAAAAATGCTTCTACAATCATATACTACGCGAAAATTAATCCTGAAATTTGCAATTAAGTGCCTCCAAATCTAAACAAGATAAACAATACCTGCATCTATTAAAAAAACTTAAAAAGACCGTATATTAAGAGAAAAAAAATTGGCACTGTAGATTAAAAAAAGAAGGAAAAATTAGTATGGTTCTATATACTCTAGTTACAATTTTTAATGCGGACATCTAATTTTAAAGCTTCCCTTAAATTTTTATTAAATTGAAACCTAATAACATAATTCCGTAAATACTTTACAGTAAAATCTAGGTACAATAGAAAATCCAACTCGCGCTGGAATGTCACGCGGCGAGGATATATGCAAAAAACCATTAGGCCTGCCGCGGTCGCCACCTGTCCTCGGCCAGGGGGCAAAATTAAACGATCCTTAGCGCTCGAGCTACATATGCGCGGTCATTAAAGAATCGTCCTTGACTGGACGGCATCCTCGAATTTGCGTAACGTTTTTACACGAACGAACAATGATAATAAGGGCAAATTATCACAGAGTATAGAAATTTATTCCATAATTTATATAAAACTGATTGTACTTAATTTTACATAACATTTATAATACACGATTGCAAATTTGATAAGCTTTAGTATGTTAAAGTTAGTTAATAAAATATGTTTAAAAGTTTTAATTATATTGAATAAGTAATGTATATTTTAATCGTAGACCTGATTATTCACATCGAAAATTTACTTTATTTACTAAAATCAAAACGTAAAAATAATTTCTTGACGTAGAAAATATTCTACCAAATTGAATAAAATAACTTCCATTTAGTAAAACCTAAAAGACGCAGACACCGGCGATTTCTTTGAGTTTAAGAATTGTAATAGTCTATTTATAACAATTCTCGCTCAACTATTCTCAATATTTTTCGATAAAAGTATAAATTTATAAGGCAATAATACAAGTTAGATAACAAAATGTATGTAAATTAATAGACACTTTTTTGCCATTTTCACTGAGTAAAAAAGTGTACAAGCCTGTGTTTCAATGGTAACAATTATGCAGACAGTAAACTCATTTAGCACTGCATAAATGGGACGAATTTTCATTTCAGAAGGCTATATATAATTCTATATTCAATTTGTGTAGACGGAAGTAAATATAGCCAGCAGCATTTTGATATTTTTGGATGAAACAATGCTAAAAGCATCACACGTTTATTAACGGAATTTATCAAAGAATAACTTCAAGGTTCGATACGACGTCTACTTGTTAGAACTATGTTTACTTGTGTTAAATGCTTAGTCTGCTAAATATGAATAGGTTTATGGACAAAATGCAAAAACTGCTTTAGCATAAAATAAATATTGTACAAGAGAATACGTTTCTATTTTAGCAATTTGAATAATGAAAATACACTCAGAAATTCGAAGGAATTATATTTGCAAAATTTATGTATATTAAAGTTTGATAGTTTTTTTGCCATTGACGCAAGCAACGCTAACTAGTCATCGTAGAGAATAGTTCGGCTTTGACGCAAACCATTATCTTTATTTTACGATTTAGCATTGCAACTTCATATCGGCCTGACTCTTAAGTGATATATCTTATCGAATATTTGAGATTATTTCTAAAAAAGAATCGCTAAGTACGGTATTAAAACAGCAAATGTATAACAAATACCGAACTTAACGCACAATAAGTAATAGAAATAAATAAACTGATATGAATGAGATATCATAAAAATACTTGTAAATTAATGTTATTAATACTTTATTAGAATATTCACAAATAAAAATAAATTTGAGTTTTCTTTGTTTAAGTATGTCCGAATTCTATAATAGATACATAATTTACTCTTCTCTCGTTATTTTTACCTAAATTCATTAACAAATTTTAACCGTAGCTGCTCTTTCTCATAGAAACAATTCGATATGTTAATTTTTATGCATTAATGAATACAACAGGTTAGCTTTAGTGAAAAAGTGATGTTTGTTTATTGAAAGAGTTCGTACCTGAAAAAAAAACCGATGAATACGCATTTCATCGATTATTTTAGTTTGAATCCGAATGTGAATGCCTACTTTTTTCATTTACGCAGCAGAGTTTCTCATTTTATTGTGTCATATTCTTAATTTTTTTTTTGACAACATTTATTCCACGAATTATTAAGTTTTGGTGATTTTCTAAAAGTTCTGAGGTAATTTATCAAAATTGTTCCCATCATTGCTAGGTAAATCAGCAATAATGGTAAAATTTTCACTTTTCTACTTTGAAGCATTATCGAGCACCAAACCAAAAGAAGATAATAAATTAAACCCCCTAATAAAATTTTTTTAAATCGCTCTTCTTTATTAAAAAATATTTGAATCGCTGATCGCATAAATGCTACTACTCCTATAAATCCCACCAATGATGAAAAAGAGCACTCAGAGCTTCCTACATTTTCGATCTGCACCCATAACTGCAAAAATCAGCATCCGAACGTTCTATTTAACGAACGAGGTACAAAATACAATAGCTCAACTCACCTCCTCCGCTCTTGTAACACAGATAGGGAAACCTCCAGACGTTGCCGAGGCCGACCGAGTAGCCGATGCACGCGAGCACGAACTGCACCTTGTTCTCCCAGTGGGGCCTGCGGGGCTGCCTGTACTCGCCCGGGTCCTCGGCGTCGCCATCGTCGAAGCTCGTGCACGTCGACAGGTCGTCCTCTACCGGACTGAACACAGAACAAGTCATCTCTGTTAATATTATTAATATTTCATTGGAAAGAGAATGGTGGGTTTGAAAAGGGGTGGAGGAATTGGAAAATGACGAAGAATGAATTTCACGCGAGGTTATTGAAGACTGAGAATTTGCCAGTGCAATATTAATAGATGTGTATTGTATGATTCGCGATAGAGTGCATATGAAATTATCAAATAATGCGTTGATTGCATATCCGAGATTCGAGATTTGATTGTCTGATAATTATATGTTACTCGGTATGCGACTGATAGTGCGTGTGGAATAGAAAATTGGTCTTCCGTATTTTTAAACAAAGGTGATATTTCAGATAGAATGACTCTACACTCATGCGCAAAAAATACATTGCGTTTTAATTTATTCATTCATGGAATTTGTATGCAAACAAAGTACACCTATAGTCTGTAGTTTCCATTTGTCGATATGGAAAAAATTATAGTTTATTTCATTCATGAAATTTACATCAATTTCATATTTCACCTATAGATTCAATTTCATACAAAATATAATAGAAAAATAATATTTTGTATAAATAGCATAGAAAATAATATCAGACTTTTTTGAGGGTTTAAAATTAAAAAGATATCAATATTAGGCACAATTATTTGAAATTATAAAAATCCCAACATGTTTTCTGCGCTTTATTTTATTTTGGACCTTTCATTTAAGACACCAGCAGTTTTAAAAAACCCTCATCAACATTCGTTTGTCAAACTTAAGACACTTCTCATGTCAGCTCTACTTATTAACAAAACTTCTAGGCTTAGCCTTAGGTGTTGAATGCAGGTATGTCTCTACTCTATGATACTAAATTGTACAGGAATATAAAAATGGATCCTCTCACACTATACCTAAAAAGTCTCTTAAATGTAGAAAAATGTACACCAATATCATCTTGACGTAAACGAATTCTATTTTCAGACCAGTAGGCGACTATAATACAAAATCAAAATGCTCGGAAAATGGTATACTTGGTAGCGACGAAATGCTTTGTTTGTATTATTTGAGCATACTATAAGTAAAAAAAATCAATTGCTTCATCTCAAACCCATTTATTAGGCATTTTTAAATTTACAAAAATAGCTCAACTTAAAACAAAAGTTAAGTGATTTCCTAGCTATAGGTAATAAATAGCAAAGATAATGTGACAACGGGTAAGAGTGACAGCGTAACATGTTGAAATAAACACTTTCTTATTATAACCACCCAAATACTATTATAAATAAATCTAATACCAACATTTCTTGTTTGCAATTTCATAAATTAGCTTTCCAGATTAAACTCTTCCAAATACATTACTAAAAATTTAAATTTACGTTAAGGGGGTATGAGCGAAAAGTAATTTTAAACTTTAAGACCTAAATCTATTTTGTAATTGTTAATAAAGATTATTTGAATCCAGAGACAAATTTTCAGTATAGGTTGCCTTGCATTTCGAAAAGATATTTAATTCTAAAGTTCGCCCGTTTAACCCGTTTAATATGCAGAAAACGCATTTTTCGCGTTTGAAATAAAAAATTCATGCATTTGTAGGAAACTTTTCTAGATTATTAAAGTATCAAATTAATCTTTAGCTTTCCAATTTTATGTGCATACAATACAAAAATAGGGTTGCCTGGCGTTTTAGAGAGATATTTATAGAATAACGCAAAAAAGTACTGAAAACAGAGAATCACCTTAGAGGTTAGAGTCAAATCGAGGTCTATATTGATCTTTTCAGAAAGAAATAAGATAAATATGCGTTTGATATAAATATGAATATTCAAAGTTTTTTAAATATTTAATTTGTTAACATGATACATTGTCATAAACTTCTCTATTGAATAACGTTTTTTCATAAGTTACTGTTTTGACTAGTATGCCGCTCGGACCTCCTTAAATACATTTTGCGTTAAAGTGAAGTGTTTGTTTACTCCACCAAGAACTCAAAAAATTGGATTAAAAGCGTTTCATCAGCATTACAATAAAAATACCACAATCTCCAGCCTATTCTTTCGCCCACTGCCTTCTAAAATCCACAAAAACCGGAAGCCCACGCGACATTCACGCTCGTCATCGCTCCACAAGAACCAGACACCGCGAAACGGCTTCATCCTGTGCGTATAGCGCGCGGAGTTTCGCGTGTCGCCGCGCAATTACGCGAGCCGTGTCCACGAGCTTCTTTAAAAGACGCTCGCGCTCGCACGCGTATTACATCGCGTACAGTGGCATAGGTATATACGAGGTATATATACTTACGGCGCGACGCTGGACCGCTGGATACGCGGCACGCGAATGAGGAAGCTCGGTCCAAGGACTTTGGACTTCATCTTGCGTGTCTGTGACGCGTTTGTTGGAGGGAGTTCTGGTGGGGATTTACGATGGGTGTTGAGGGCTAGTTTTTTGGTTTAGCACATTGTCAGTGTGTGATATAGTGCACTTTTTTAGAATTAAACTTCTATGTTTTGAAAATGTTTGGTACGGTTTGCTTGAAAGACGGTCGAGACAAAATACAGTTTTGAAGGCTGCGCGAATTTTTTTTGTTTTATTAAACGAATGCGTTTCACTGTTTTAAGTTACTGTTAGAAGAAGACAATGCGGAAACTAGTGCCAGAGTTTAGAGATTTTGAACGTGATTGTTTTGACATTTTTTTGGCAATGCAGTGTAGAAGATAAATTCAATGATTCGCATATCTATGCAAAATTTAAAGAATAACGTATCACTATCTTTTCTTAAATTTGTGTATGTCTTTGGTGCGGAAATGATTTAGTACTTTCGTTGATATTATTTTTATATAGATATTTTTTGCTTTAATTATTAATAAATGCAGCGAAACAGAAATAAAAAGCTGGCGTAGCTTGAAATTGAACGAATTCAGACTTATGAAAATTATTAAACGGTGTGCAGTATATTATCATGCAATTTTATTTAAAATAGTGGTAATAATTTTTAATATTTTAGAATATAAAATTTTCTTATTCATTATCGACAAATGCTTTTTTTATACTTTTAATTAAAATAACACATATTATTTACTGTTATCCGTCCCTGTTAGCCCGATATTATACTTGTCAAATTAATTTTAATAACGCTATTATTCAATATCATTTATCTATACTTTAGAATGTTTATCTCTAAAAGTTCGCGTACACGACACTTGCAACACACTCAACACTAGTTCCCCGCGCGACACCAAATCGCCGAGTGCGCCTCCTCGCTCTACTTTTCGGTCTTTAATAACCTATCCACTCGACGCCAGGAGCAAAAAGAAAAAGAAAAACAGTCACACACGCCCACTTCCAGAACTCGAAAACAATATGCCATGGTAAAGACCAAACAAATTGCTAGCGACAACAGTACAGGGAAAAAACGTAGGTACACTCGCGAAGTACGTCACACGACACACGAAATTTCTCGTTGGTCTGTGTGCAATTACACTTAGAGCGGGATAAAAAAAGACGCGAAATCGGTCAGAAGTGCACTGGTGGATCTAGAAGAGGATTCAACGGGCATAACAATAAACACGAGTATCGCGCGATTTGCGTGAGAAATTACCGTTAATAATAATGGAGGCGAGAGTTTCGAAATTGTAGTAAATATTTTTTAGAAGTCGAGTGGGATATTTTTGAAGATGTGCGTATATAAATTTATTAATTATGCGATTAAAATTGTTCAATTTATAATATAGATACACGTAGAATAAACAAAACTAAATCATTGGAAGTGTGCAACATTGTATGTTTGGGGATCAAAATTAAATACTTCTATGTTTATAAAATAGTGCAAATATGCAATCAAATTTGTCAAAATAGTTCTACGTTTATAATATAGTTCAATACAATTATATTTGTCAAAATAGATCTATGTTTACATAATACTGCAATAGAATTGAATTAATTGAAGCTTTAAGTTTGCAGAAACAGTTTACAGATCATCATACAAAATAGTATTCTTTCTCTTAATTTAAATAGATGCAAATATAAATTCAATAGTGTTTTTATATAAAAACAGTTTTATAAACAATTACAATTTAAAAATAAAATTTACTGTTCACTAAGAATGACGTAAATATTGGATTTAAAAATGCACAGTAATTTTTTTAGATACTATTATTACAAAGATAATGCATTTGAAAAGAATAAAGAGTGTTTTAAAAACAATCTCTATCCACGACAGGTGGATCATTGCTTTTTGCCGTGCCGCGATTCGCAAGAATAATGTCTGTGACGTTTGTCGTCTCTGCAGCTGAACAGCTGGGGCTGTCGGGAACCAGTGGCGCCAAAAGACAAAAGATTTCGAAATCATTCTCGCTGACATTCGAAATAAACGTTTGCACAAAACTGAAGCATTCAATTTTATGCAAAGCTCACATTATCTTCGAAATTTTAATTTTTTTTTACAATGACGTATTTCTCATTGTTTTCATTAATTTTCTTTTTATTTATGAAGTGGAATAGAAGTCTAATATTCAGCTGAACGAATGCGCAGATTTCAATCAAAACATTGGTTGCCGGCCAGAAGGATATTTATACGTGGAAAACAATATTTACTCGATAACAGATATAATGCGCTAAAACAGTATACAATTATTCTGCGTTTTCGGTAATGTTATCACAGTGAACTTTTTACGGACAATTTAAACCTGCAAAATCAACACATAAATGACGAGAGTGAAGTGAAAGATTTGCATTGATGATGCTTTTACGAGATAATATCCTACATATATATTTTAAGTATTATATTTTATACGACTTAAAAGAATTTGCAGACGATTTCTGCATGTTAGTATTGTTACATGTAAATGGGTCATAAACGCTGTGTTTGTCAAGCTTTCTAAAACATTTTTACAATAACCCTGTCAGTCAAAATTTGTGAGAAGGTCACATAAAAAATTCATAACGTTCACCTTCGGTAAGATTATTACATGCGTCAGATTTTTTTATCAAAAAGTTTATTTGGCAAATTTAAATAAGTATTTTATTGGTTAACTCAAAATATTAAGAAAAACGCAATTACATTAGATTAAGGAAATATAATAAAAATTTTAAATCAGTATATTTTTATTTGTTTACTTTTCCAGTTCATAGTAATTACACATGTGTAATGACCCATGTACATTCATTTTTTTTATTATAGACTCTTTAACATTTTTTCTCTATTTTTAACATAATTGCAGAAATAGATCGATTTAGTTGTTTTATTCAACTTATTTCTTATATAAAAATAAAACAATAATTTAACTTTAAATAAACAATTAATATATATTTATATTTATAATATAAAATACTTTATTTTTAATTTTAAGATAAAATGTATTTTAAGATAAGCTGAAATTTTATGTTGAAAAGTAATATATTATAAACGGGCTATAATTTTATTTTGATACATTTTTTTGTATGATCTATTTATTACTTATTTATGATGAATTAAAATTTGTTTTGTTTTGAGTATGAAAATAATTCTCTATGTAAAGTAAATTTTTGAAGAATACTTTTGTATATATATTAATTTAATGTAAGTAATAAATAACATATGATGAAATAAATAGAAAAAAAACAAAAACCCACAAAATATTCTATAAAAATATGTGGTCACAGATGGTCAGGTCACATGACCAAAAGAAAATGAACGTCATTTTACATCTGAAAATTGAAAAATCTATCTATGACGATCATAACTGTTTCATGACGGTATTTTTTTAAATCATATGATCAATAAGAATAACGGTCATTTTACACCACGGACCAACCCAATAACTAAAGTTGAATAATATTTAAAATGACTTACGCATTTTTGTGATAAAAACAAAATCAAACATGATTTTTACCAAATTTTAATATAGTCCCACCTTAAGGAGGTTAGGTAGATCTGCCGCTCGGGGCCGCTCCGGGCGAGGAAAGAAGAGTCCCCCTCATCGCGCACCTCCCCGCCCACAGTTAGTGTGTTTATTTACGTTTTCGCTTAGTACTCGGAATCGGTGTTATCATTCGTTCTAAAATTTTGCGTACACTTGCTTCAATACTTTTCCAATATTTTGCATTATTTTTTTATTTCTTTCTTATCATTTTTAAACAATCGTACTCCAAGTTTATTGTTAATTTATATGTGCTCTCATAAGAGCCCGTGTATAAGAGTCAAAATTTTAAGTCAATTATCTTTGAAAAGGTATTGGCTAACGCTCTCAAATTTCACATGCTATTGTATTGGTAAACTTCATAAAAGAATGACATATTACATTTTCAGAAACATCTTATCACTTTGACTTTACTATCGAACTTCCTTAACCATGGCGATATAGCGTATTTAGATATATAATGAAAGCACCTCGCAGTTCATAGGTTCAAACGTGTTGGTAATCATTGCTGCTATGTATCGAGTGTCAACCAGGCGACACTATGATAGGCATAGTGTTTACGTATAGCGCTATCGGGCGTATTTCTAGGAAAAGAAACAAACTGGGCCTGACGAACTTTCCCAGGACGAGGAAGGTTTGAATGCGAAGTTCCTTCCTAGCCTCTCAAGCAGCAAGATCTACATATTCGAAAATCACTGTCTGGTCGATCGTGTATTATTAGATCACAATATTATACAAATATCTCATTTAAACCCGTCTTATTATTTCTTAATTCTCGAGCATACTCGACACCTTGAATCTACATTTGCATCCCATCGATCCCGTCAAATCTCAAACCTAATCTCCTAACCCCTACTAAATCATCGACAAAAAAAAGCAACCATCATCCTACAAGTTCGCACGGAACCACACCACAGTTCCTTCACCTCGCTTCCTCACCGTCTAACCTCTATACAATTCCGTCTCAACTCTCTCCCTCCCTCTTCAACTCATTCTCTAATAATCTCTCTTCAGAATCGCGCAAAAAGAAAAACACACGAGACACGTATACGTCGCCTCGGCTTTTATACGTCGATCAGCGGACACTGACCCCCGTGCGCGCGCTTGCGCTCGCGCTCGCTCCGTGCGGAATCACGTAAGAGCATCTGGAGCTAGAGCGCGAGCGCGTCATGTGCGTGTACGAATCGTCGCGAGAGGAGAGAAAAAAAGAATAGGCGGAGTATTGTAAGAGAGCAGCGAGACGTACACAAGAGTGTCTGATGCGCGAGCACGTGGCTTGATTTTGCGTTCGCTGCGGGGAGTCAATTGTTTGCGATGGATTTGAGAATTCTTGTTTATATGACTGTTTTTTATTGTTACAGTGAATGTGGGGTTTAGGTTTTATAAATGTTGGTCTTAGATTTTTTTACTCGAACGATTTTAATACAAACTTTATTTTTAGAGGTAGTAATCTTTTGATTTCATTGATTTTGTGATTTTATATCGAGTGGAGTGTGCGAATAACATTGAGAATTCTTGTTTATATGACAGTGTCTTTGATTATTAGGGTGAATGTGGGGATTAGGTTTTATAAATGTTGGTCATAATTTCTTTTTCTCTACGAACGATTTTAATACAAGCTTTCTTTTTAGATGTAGTAATCTTTTGATTTCATTGATTTTGTGATTTTATATCGAGTAGGAGTGTGCGAATAACAGAAAAATCTGGTTGTGTTTTAATTGGGATCGAATATTCAGTTTTATAGTTTTATGGTTGGATTATCGGAAAAAAATTAGTTTCCTTAATAAATCGATTTCCTAGAAAGCGTCGAACTACCGAAAATACTCTGTCAAAATGGGGTTACTTTACTAAGATCTTCAAAGCATATGTAATAGTAAATGAAAGAATTATTTCTAGTTATTTCTATAGTTTGATAATTACGAGTAAATCCATTCTTTCATGTCCGATTTGATCGAATAGTATATAATATAATACTAATACAGAGTCTAAATTATTTTATAAGATCCATTGTTAGCTATTGTTAAAAATAGCCCTTGTGATCACTTTGGAGAGGATACAAATAAGTGAATAATAGAATCAGCTGACGGTCAATGTAAGTTAAACGTAATCATCGAACGTATTTTTTTTAAATTGTGAATGTCACGTAAACTATCAAGAGTTGAAGCTCTATTGTGATTTGAAGCTTGCACACGATTTAGCGTCTTGTTATGAAACACGATTCTCTTTCTGCTAGAATACTCGCAGGTATATAAATAAACTATACATTTATTTAACATTTTTATAATTCATATAATAAATTACTAAAAGTGCAGATTAGTATAGAAAAAAAAGTAATTAGAAAGACATCATTTTAATTTAAACTGTACGTTCGACGTACCTCAAAGTAGGAAATCACGAAAAGAATATATTCTTTCAAATACATTGCAGAAGTATGCAAAAACATCATGTAATCTCTTGACACTATTGCTAAGTCGTCTAATCAGTTATGAAAATGAGGAAAAACAAGAAGAAAATCTACCAAACATGAAACTTGCAGCTTCCCATTTTATGAGTAGCTAATACTTATGAACGATACAAGTGAAAACTTTGATACTTCTGTACTTGTAAAAAGCACATTTTGATACTTTTCTATAATTCTAAGTCACAAAGTCCATTTCCGACTTCAGCGTAAATTACTCAATTTTTGGTTCAACAATATTTAAAAAAGTTTTTTTATAAATATATTATATAGATAAATGTACTATACTTATGAGTTAAGCCAGAAATCTTTGAGCATTACAAATTACCAACCCGATGAATTGTAAATCCTGCCAAAACGCATGACAAATCAATGTTTTTTTTATTAAAATAGTTGATATTTCGCGTTCTACCCACATATTTTACCGGTGTTAACCCTAAGTCCAGGTGGGTCCTCCAGGATCCTTCCATTTTTTGTGTTACATACTTGAAATTGTGCAAAATAAATATGTTCATTAGGTCGAAGTGGACCATGGGGACCTTAAGATATTACCGCAAAGGTGCCAAGAAAACTCGAAATTACACAAAAATATTTCTTATATATTCAAATCTCAAGACCCAACAATCGTCCACGCACGATTTACCTCAATATACAACGAACTCCATTCCAAAAGCCATACACAAAAAAACCCTTACGAACAAACCCCTCAGAAAATCCCACGACATCCTCATCCAACAGGGCAAAACCACATATATACACACACACACACTCTCTTCCTTCGATATACTCACGTGGGTGGGTGTACCATGTTGAGTAGCTCCGAGGGCGAGGTCGGCACTCTCCTGATGGTGAGCTTGCGGCCGTCGGACGAGCCCATGCCGATAGACGCCAGCGAGCGTATCGACACCGAGTCGGGGGGATAGGGCCGGGCTGCCATGCTCGCGCTGCCGTTCTCCGGGAACAGGATCGAGCCCCAGCTGTTGCACGCGTTCGCCGGGTACAGCTGATGCGCCTGCTGCTGGTGCTGCGGTGGAGCGGATCGGTTGGAAGCAAAAGAAAATAGAGGCTTTGGGTGATTTGAGTTTTGTGGGGTTGTTGGGGATGTGCGTGGGGTAGCTTGGGTAGATGGGCTTGAAGGAAGTATTATTTGATTGTAGTTTTATATGATTGATCGGATTCCAGCTGGATTTTAATGGATTTAGAGGAGGATCTTTTTAGTTGAATTTTCAGCTGTATTTTTTAGCGTTTTCTAAAGAATTTAATTGAAATAAAGAAGTGGATATTCAACCTGGAAATTCAGCTGAGATCCAGTTAATACAGGTGTTAATTCAGCTGGAAATTAAACTCGATTCAATCATCGGTGATAATATACCTAAGGTATGATATGCCAATAATAAATTTAACTTCTTTTTTTAAATGTAAGTTTAATCTAATACAAATGAAAAATACTTTGGATGTTAAGGTAGGTCGTTTACAGTAAAGTTTTTTTTTATGTGTTCTAAGTCTACTGAAATTAATGAAATCGTCATGTTATTTTTCGACATTGATTTAGGGTAGAATTGTAAAAATGACTTAAATGATAAAAAATAAAGAAGCAATCTCTATTAAATAATATGATAAGAAATATTTTCAAAAGTTGTGTATTTTTCTAAACCTATCTTAAAGTATTGCACATTTATAATATTAATAACATTATTTATACACATATAGTTCAATTTCATTCAATACTATTGTTTTTGATTTAAAGACCCACCTTAAGGAAATGTTATCACTGGCTTTTTAGAAATATTTTTATTTTTACTTAAATAAAAATATATGTATAAAGTTAAAGACTTGTTTACGGTGATTTCATATTCAATTCACTAATATTAAATACATAGTTTGCTAGTATAAGTTATACTATTTAATAATTGCGGAAGCGTGAAGGTGAGTTATATTACTTGATAAAACTATAATTTTTATAATATACTACTTTTATGCCTAATGTGAAACATATACATCGATCAAAGTAAATAGTGAATCATTTTATGAGTCTATTTGAACTTGTGATAATATGAAGTAGTATGACACATTTTATGTTTTAAAATTGTAAATAAGCAATAATAATGTACAATTATAAAATTTTCTGAAAAGTATTTACGATTTTTGTAAATTAAATGTTACTTGAAAAGAAAAAGTTATAAATCAAGGGACTTTCAAATTTTGAGCAATAAGCATTCAAACTTTTCATTCAATAAGACGTGGAATCTTGTATTTTGCACAAGTATGTGGGAGTTGGGTACGCACTGACTATTCCAATCTCTCACTGCACACTTGAGAAAAAATTCAAACTCGCTATGGTTTCCTTTCTTCTTATCACATTTCAAATTTATGCGAAAAGTTCGTAGGAAGCTTCAGAAATATATTAGAAAGAGTAATAATGAATGCGCGTGCGTCATTGCAGGTGTCCATCAAAGTACTATCACAGCATTATGAAACAAAGATACAAAAACCGTGGCGCCAAATTTAAATTAATTTCAATTTTTGACACATTATCATATAAAAACTATGAGATGACTCCCTCGTGATTTTGTTATGAACTTCAATAATTTAAAGTTTCTATTAATACTATTCACTTGATCATTTTTTTATATTGAAAACATTTTAGTTTATTTTATATTATTATATCTTAAAATATTTCTTATATATCAAGGTATTAAGATAACAACAATTATCTTTATTGTGTTAAAATAAATCATTGGAGCAAGTTACAAATAGACTGATTATTTTGGTATATGCAAGAATTATTTTTAAGTTATAACTGGCTGTTTTTAATGTAAATAATAATGTAGCTTCCGGTATCTTTATTTGAAATGAATAAGACTTGCATCAAGTATTTAATATAACTTTAAAGAAACAAATAATAAGTATCTTTACTTCAGATTTGTACTGATCTTTTAAGTTAACTAAATAAAAATATTGATAAAGCAATCTGATTATATATAAAAAATCAATTTTAAGAATTATACTGATTATAGAACAATATTTTTTAATTTATAATACTATGAAAGTATATTTTTAAAGAATTTTAAGATTTTTATTATGATTTTACCAGTATTTTGATTTTAACAGGAAACCAAATATATTGCACTTCAAATAATATATTTTTTCTCGCAAATAAGCCAAATTTTCTACTCCATTGCAATTTCCACGATCCCTTTCATCCATTAATAATTTTATCCACAGTTTTTAACAAACATTGATTTCCTTCACAGTAACTTCTTTTCGTTAATTCTCAGTCAATACTAATAAAAGTTCAATTCAATCACCACTCTTAACAGTTCAAGATTCTTTTTTCAAACTCTTCTACTATAATTTTTTTAACAACAACAAAATATACACTTTAAATAGTGACGTATTCTTCCTTATTTAGTTGGTTATTTTATTTTACTTTTGTATTATAAATATTTTCAAATGAATTCTGATTATAATTAAGAAAAAATTCCGCTTCAACTTCTTGGTCAGAATTACTACACAAATTATATATTGATAATCTTCACAGTTACGAGTTCGGAGTCTAACACTAAAACTTATTTTTGACAATAATTCTGAATCCGAAGTACAATAAATTAAATCAACGACCACTTTCACGATCTTTGAGTTTGGCACTACAACTTCTTTTATCTATAATTACAAGTCACAAGCAAAAGGCAATGAATTCAATTGAATCAGCACTTAACATTTGAAGCTTCGTTTTTGCAAACCACAATTCAGAAAAATTCTCGATTAAACTCCTTCCACCCAAATTCTTTCAATCAAATCCCTTACAATTCTCAATTCACATCTAGCACAGATTACCTTCACTCAACCACTAAAAAAAGCCTCCAACAATTCTATCCAAAATCCACCATCACTTCAAGCGCACACACCATGCCACCCAGCCACTATCCCACTACCAGCACACCATCTCCACCATCTCCACCATCCCAACCTTCCAACACACAAGAAGAAGAAGAAGAAGAAGAAGAAGAAGAAGAGCACACGATAAACGGCAGCGGGCGCGCTCGCGTACGGGCGGCCAACTCGCACGCTAACCACGCACTAACACCGAGCCGCCACCGCCTCCGCCTGCACACTCCGCTCTCTGCTCTATACTCCGTACTCTATATCATCATCGTCATAGCGCAATGTAGCAATATATATATATACACGCTGGTACATTGCCTAGTACCTAGTACGTGCGCTCGTTTTATTTACCGGGTAGCAGTACGGCTGCTGCTGCTGCTGCAGTTGTAGCTGCTGGAGCGGGAAGGCAGTGGACTGATGATCGTCGCTGGCCGAGCTGGACTTGAGCGAGCGCATGCTGGGGTGCCGACTGCAGTGGCGCGAGCTCCCGCTGGACATCGGTAGTGGAGGGTCGTTGGCTGGTGGGTAGGTAGGAGCGACGCCGCGGCGGGTATGCTGCTGCACTGGGATGAGCATTTTAGTCAGATTTGGGATTAACGCGGTTGGAGCGTTGCGTACGCGTTGCTTGATTGACGCGTTAAGGACGCGAGTCTCAATAGACTGGGAAAAGCTTTGGGAAATTAGAATTTAGAAATGTGTCTCGGATTTTAATTTTCTTTGTTTATATGTGACCGAAAGTGAATTAAGCCATTATCAGGAGATTGAAATTAGTCTAATTCGATCTGATGCATAATTAGTTTTGCGAAATTTTGAATGTATCACGTAGAAATTTTAGAATATGACAAAATGGTTATGGTCTTATGGTTCAAAATTGCGACGACACGTCCTTAACAGGTTAAGATGAAAATACATCGGTCCTCCAGAATGCACCTTTTATTGAAAACTTGACTGTTGGCGATTCATAACTCATTACTTCTGAAATGATCATATTGGTGTTGATTTGTTTCTCGTCTAGAAAAAGTCTATTTGTTTCTCGCCTAGAACAAATCAATCAAACTAACGATAAAAAATACTATTGTTTGAAAGCAAAAGACTTGCTATTACCGATTCGAAAGTCATATTTTCAAAATTTGTTAATCGCCCGTAATGTGCAAATAATTACATTTCTTTTTAATTTCAGTTGAAAAATGTTGGTAATCTGACTTGAAAAGTAGAAACAGCAAGTCTTTTGCATTCAAAAATTATATTTAGTATCGTTAATTTGATGCATTTTGCATATTTTCTAGGCAAAAAGACAAATCGACATTCATATGGTCACTTCGGAAGTAATCGGTCATTTTACTCTGATTGCCAAAGAATGAAGAAATTTTAATTAAAGTGCTTAAAAACTCAAGATTTTGTCTAAATATAAGTCATATTATTTAACTTCTTTTTAGAAAAGACAATTTATGAAATTATGATAAATTAATATTTTTCATGTCTACTTTCTCGAAATAATTTCATAATTTCATATTCTAACACTGTTCTATTTAACTAGCGAGTCGTACAACAGCCAACTTGAATGGTGTTTTCTAATAAAATGTGTTTAGAAAGATCAATGGTATTTTTTTAATTTTATTTAGTAAGATTAAATAAATTTGAAGTAAATATTATTCCAGCGCAAATCGGTTGATTTTTTATCTAATTATATTTAAAATGGTTTTCATAGAAAAATATATAATTTTGAGCTAAACCTAAAACACTGAAATAATTCAGGGCTATGCTATTGACTTTATAAGCTCTGTTACTTCACTGATCTGTCGGTACCTGCCCACACTGCAAATAGTATCAAACTTTAAAACCGTTACGAAAGAAACTAAATTTTCGAATATACAAAATTAGTATCCTTGAGCGTATATTATTAATTGAATGTGAGAAATCAATTCATTTTGTTGCACTAATTATTTCTAAAATTTTATAAATAGGCTTTTTCATAACGAAGTTTAAATATTCAAAACGCAACCGTTGCCCATACTTGGAAAAATCAAAACCAATACTGTCACAAAACTGGTGCTGTCTCTAAAATAAGGGGCGATACTTCCTTATATCTCAGAATTTGTATATTAACACTAAAAACTCAAGAGTTAACAGTCGAATTTTTGTAACATTAACTCTGAATTGTTAAGAGAAACACTTATGTGTTAAGAGTTAACATCCATGTTTACTGTTAATTCTTAATTATGGGTGGAATACTCAATATTGTGTATATAAATTTAACTTTCTACTCTTAGATATTGAGTGTTTACAATTAACTGTTTAGTTTTGTCCTAAATCACATTCAATGGTAGTATTTTTTTTAATGTCATTTTAAGAGTTTATGAAGTGTTCTTGCCATAAGGTAACTAATATATATATATGTGTGATAGGTAACATTGACAATAATAATCTGTAAGATTTTCTGTAAGATTTTCTAGAAGATTTCTACAGAATTTCTGCACTTTTTTCTGTGAGGTCGATAGATTTGTCAATAGAAATATATTTTAAAGAAACTTTTAATATTCAACCCTTTCCAGCATACATTTTTCTGTATAGTTAATTTAGAGGTAACCTATTTACTTACATGCTTTTTAGGTTGCTGATTACGAATCTAAGGTGCAAATTCAAAACGGTGGCTCAAAATCGTAAAAATAAAATGTTTTTTAATTCTGATCTCAAATTCATAATTAGCGACCGTAAAAACATAAAAGATAAAATTTTTAAAACGTTTTAAGAAAAAAACCTTGCAGTAAACGTATGAGAAACCCTGCAAGATCTGAAAGCCCAACAGATACTTGTGCAGAAAACTACGCAGAAAATTTTGCAGACTATGCCGCAAGAAATTTTGCAGACTATCTTACGAATAAGTTTTTTTCGAAAATCTTACTGTAATTCCTACAGATTTTTTCCACAAGGTAACCAGGTACTTTAATTCCGTAGCAATTACCACAATTTACCAAATAATCAAAAATAAAAGCTTATAAACTAAATAAGAATCATTTTACAATCATCTTTTACTACAATACTTTTCTCGGGCCTCGGCTGCTGCTGCTGCTGCTGGCCATTGCTCGTCGCAGTTGGCCGCCTCAGCGGCGACTTCTCGTGGAAGCTGTCGGCGCTGTTGTGCAGACTGCTGCAGGCCGAGCGCTTGCTCACCAGGGGACTGTTGCGACGACTGCTGCTACGCGACGACGGGTGCTGGGCGTTCGCCTTGGTGTTCGCCGAGGTCGAGTCGGCGCTGAGGAGTCGACCGCGCTCCTCGTACGTCGAGTCCGAGTCGTTGTCGGCGTGACTGCTGGCAACGCTGCGCGCGCTGTAAATGTCAAGGAAGGAAAATAATTGGCGAGAGGTGATTTGTTACAGTGCTAGGAGTTTGATAAGGGTAAGGGCTATGCTTATGTGTTTATGGGTTTAGGGTTTGGGCTTTGGGGATCTAGGGTTAATGGGTGTAGGGTTTATGGGTACAGGGTTTACATTCATGTGCATTTGGAGTGAATATCCTTCACAAAATAATATCCTTCGTGGGTGCAAGATAGAAGAATGCTGTAGAAATGGGTCAGAGTCAACGCAAGAGAGTGAACTAAATATAGAGAAAGGAATAAGATTTCAATAGTCAGAGGAGTAAAAGCATATATAAAAGGATTAGAGAAGGTAGTGGAAGAATTCTTTGCTATCAAACTAGATGACATGGTAGAACTTTAACTAGCGTACGTTATAGGAAATGAAAACAGGATAATCTGGATAAACGTGCACAGAAGAGAAATAGTTAAAATAGCAAAGAAAAGAAAGGAAACAGAAAGAAAATTAAAAAATTAGTACAAGAAAATTAAGGCAGATGGAAAATGGTACAAATGGAACGATAGCATAAAAAGTCTGCAGGAAGAGAAAATTAATGATTGGCAAGTACATATTGGATGAATCAGGAGGAAAAGAAGCAAGTGCAGGGTATTTGCTATGAGCATCTGCTTGGAGGGGATAAAAGAAACGATCACAGCGCATGAGATGGCAGAAAATGGAAATAGAGGTGTAACCGTAAAGCATTACTATACGATATGTATAAGTTGAATATACTACCCGAATTTCCAACTTTTGGAGGGCGCCACCGGTCATGCTCTGGGCGAATACATGTAATGAATTAATAAAGCACGGACATTTTAATAAATCAAGAAGGGATAAAAATAGAAGGGATGAAAAAAATTAAAAGCGAAAGAATTTAGGAGAAGAAAGAAGAAAAAGAAGAAGAAAAGAAGATAGTATACTAGACCATATATATATATATATATATATATATATATATATATATATATATATATATATATATATATATATATATATATATAATTGATCTATATATATAGATCATTGAAAGAAATAAAGTAAAAGTAAGGTAAATATAAACGCAATACCCATGTACCCCGAAAGGAATCATTATTTTGTATAAAAAAAATACTTAGAGTGAAGTATAGCAATGAAGATAAGTAGAATAAGACTCAACGATAGCCGGATTAAGTTGATTTTTGTTATTTTATTTTATTTTAATGAATTATCACTAATTTAGAGATAGATTATAAATATATAGTACTTAAAATTAATAGATGACTTATCACTTAGATGAAATTTCTTTCAGTTGAAAAACGTGATATCCATCAATGATTAAGATAAAAATTGATTACCATCTTCAACATGAATTTTCACTATTAGTAATTGTGCATTGATATAGTCATTGTAATTCGAATTGCAAAATATATATATAATTTTCGTTTAAGATATAATTTAATTATGTTCTATCAGCCAATGAACATTTTTCAATTATAAAATTAGTAAAATGCATATATAAAATTTAAAATTAATTAGAATTAAATCATACAATAATTATTAGAATTAAATTATTCGATAGTTTCACGATGATATTGCAATATAACCTTGGCTCTACATTACTATCTACTATTGTTCAAGAATTAGATTAGCAGTGTTATAAAAATATAGTATTTCAAATGAAAAATATCAATAAGCAATACTGCTGATAAGAATGCATGTGTAAATATTCACTCTAATAGGTTAGCTCCATTGTGATATTCAGAGCTACGATATACTAATTAAAAAAATTTCAGCTGATTATGCAAGCATCATACTAAAGATTTTTTAACAAAAGGAATGGCGTCTCTAGTTCATACCTGTTCGGACAATCGTTGTCCAAATCATCAGAACTGTCCTCCTCCATCATGGTGCTCATCTTCCTCAAGTGGCAGTTCGGTTGCTTCACGCCCACCGGGCCTACAATCCTCTGCGGGACCAGGGGATTCTGCGCGTGCTGCTTCTCGTTCTGCGCGTTCAGCGCATTCAGCGCATTCTGAACGTTCTGCGCGTTCAGCGCATTCTGCACATGCTGAACATTCAGCGCATTCTGAGCGTTCAGCGCATTCTGAGCATTCAGGACATTCTGAACACTCTGAGTGTTCAGCGCGTTCTGAAGATTCTGAGCGTTCAGCGCGTTCTGAGCATTGAGCACGTTCTGGGAATTCTGCGCGTTCAGCGGATTCTGGACGTTCAGCGAGTTCTGGCCGTTCTGAGCACTTTTCGCGGTCTGGCCGTTCTGCTGACTCGACGGGTGCTTGGGCAAGTGGCTGCCACCGTTGACGACCAGGCTCTTGGGCTTGGCGTGGACCGTCGGGGCTGGCTGCAGGAGCGGCGGCGATGGCGACGGGGACGGAGACGGCGAGGGTGAAGGCGACGTCGCGACGACGACGGGAGGATCGACGACGCAGACGTCGGGACTCATCGTTACCGGCGGCTCTTCCTTATCGCTCGGCGCGCAAAGAGGCTCCATCTTCGCATAATGCGTCGTCACCTGAGCTTGCAACAAAAGCAGGATTTTTGGAAGTTATGAAAAGTGTTTTCGATTTTTTTTCTTGTAAATGTAAAATGAAGTACACATCGGAAAATTGTTATTAAGTAGTTTCTTTAGCATGTTAATGTATTTTTTTCAATTATATTCAAGGTAATTAGAAGTGATTTGTCCATGAACTGATAATTAGTACTTAATTGAGGACAATTTGAAATCCTAATCACTTAGAAAACTGCCGAATTTAAGATCAAATTTTGTAATATACGTTGCTCAATTTGGTAAGATTCACATTGTATACTATTTTTACTACTTGTGTGCATAACTATTATCGCCTGTATTTCTATCAGTTTTCTTTTCCTTAAAATTATAGTAAGTAAAATATAGAATTAAGATCATCTATATAACATTTAAAATTAGACGTATTTACATTCAGTAAAATAAGTAAAGTATGGAAAGTTATATTCATATGAAGCTAATGCCTTAGAATCTTTTATTAAAAAAAATTATATCCTTTGTGAAACAAGTAGGACATCTATTATATATAAATGAGCACCCATACATAGAAATTAAAACTGATAATTTTACAGCGTAACTCATTTTACTTTAATTAAGTGTTAATCGAACAAATATATATACGAAAATAGCAAAAATCAGAATTAAAGCATTTTTAATATCTATCAATCAAGCATTATTCTGAAAACTTTAGACTTGCATACAAATATACAGATGTGATCACAAAAAAAATGTCATTTTCTACCGTGAGTTACCTTACAAGTGTTGAGATATTAATACAGGTACCGTAACCAAAATAACATAGACTTTACATAGCACTTATCTATCCTTAATTAATTGAGTGTCATAAAAGCAACACTCAATTACCCTAATACCAACTGAACAAAGTATGGAGAGATAAAAAAAGAAGGAAAAGCGGCGCCTCTTCGCGGTAAATTGCATAATGAATTGATCCATATATCTTAATTGTCGGATATGATGTGCGGCTAGGCGCGAATCGCCTCCACCCAACGGTGTTTACAAGACACAAGTGCAAATTGGCGATGAAGGTAAAATTGAACAAACACGTGCCAGCACGAGAACATCGGGAAGAGTTGCTGCTTATTGCTTCTGACTCATCGGCCATCATCGATACTCTATCGATTCGATCAAGCAATTACATATTATGTGGTCGATGGGATAGAGTGACGCGTTTTAGTCAAGTGATGAAGACATTGAATGTATGAGAGGAGTTAAACGACTTTTCGACACATACACTTTTTCCAGGGGTATTATTCTAAAAATTTGTTTACTATAAATATTTGGTAGAATCTGTAATTGAAGCGTTGTAAAATCTCAAAATCCCTGCTCCAACGCGATATAGTGCATTACCAATGTCAATATCATATTTATTGAAAAAGCTTTGCGGCGTGCACATACTTATCTAGGTGACGCCATCAACAAAATTCTGTTTTCCGACGGTGATTTGACTGCTTTTGATATACTAAAACTTTTATGGTTTACTTTTCCCATAAATTTTTTTTATCATTATTTTTTTAGCGAACACACCAGCTTTTATACAATTTTTCTTAGCGATTTTTAAAAAATTGGTTTCTGCTCTGAAAAATAATGATAAGAAATATTTTATCAGAAAAGTAAACCATAAAAGTTTTAGCACGTGTTAAAAAAATCAAATTATTGTCGAAAGAAAAATGTTCGTTTATCGTGACACCTTGAAAAGTGCACGCCACAAAGTTTTTTAAAATAAATATGGTATTGACAATGGTCATAAATAATGTATTGCAAAATATCTTATGTTTTATAACGGTTAAATTACAGATATTACCAAGTATTTATATTTTGGGTGTGTCAAAGTCAGTTTAGGAAAAATATATTTCCCGCCTTAAATATTACCGACCAAACAATCAATAATTTGGTATATATACCTTATTATCCAAAACGAAGATGTCATTGCCCTCCGTAATAAAATTATCTACTACTGTGCGAAGTTTAAAACAACTACTTTAAAATCTCTACGAATGGCATTGGAACACAGTTTGCAAGGAATCTGGGCTAATATAAATTTTTTTCCAATGCCATTCGTAGAGGTTTTGAAGTCTTTGTAACTTCGCACAGTGGTAGATAATTGCATCACATGACTGTGTACTTGTGTACTTTGTGAATGACTGAAACGATTTTGACTTTGTACACCTTATTTTCTTTATTTGCTCGTTTGTTAATGCAAGTATGAAATATAACTCTTCAAGTTAACCTATATTTAGTGTTATAGCAATTTTTCTCTTTATAAAATGCTGTTTTGATTCTTGGAAGTAATATAAATTATTTTTACAAATTTATTTAAGTGTAGGCTGTAATAAGATATAAACCACACTACACGGCTCGTCACTTTATTTGTTGAAATTTTAATTTTACGAATTTATAAAAGTTGTTCCAAATTCTATATAGTACAAAGAATTGCGGATAACCTTTATAAATTTGTAAAATTAAAAATATTGTCTGTCTTCTTGCGCAATTTTTTTCGTATAATCTATCAGTTCTAGTTTCTTAGCTTTTGTTATATTCAATACAAATTTTGAGTACTGAGGATTTATATTTAGTATTAGAAAAAGTAAGCTCTATTGATCGGTATCGATTGCATAAATATAAAAGTAATTCTATTTGTTTTGACGAGTTACATTGATATTTTCATTTCATTTCACTTTATATTAATTATTTTCGTAAAACATTTGACAGTAGATAGAAAGCTATAATATTTTATTATTAAAATAATATGTTATTACGAAAACATACAGATGCAGCTTAAATTTAAAAATAGGAACAGTTGTTTTTTTCATATTGGAACGATTAATTATGATGGTTTTCTCTTGATGTTGAATTGATAAAGGCTTTGATAATATTCTAATAATAAGATACAATATTTTATAATGATTCTTCGGAATGGCACTTTTTTCTATCATAAATCGATTTTTAATGCTTTTCGGATAATTTTAGAACGCGATTAAATCTGTGATGATGCATTGTTGAAAATAGTTTTGTCTTGTCATTAGTGTATTCAAGAATTAACGGATGGAAATTGCCTCATATTATAAACAATGCACACTAGCAATTACGTCGTTCGCACAATACTTTCTTCCGCAAAGAGAAACAACATTTTTACACTTTAACAAAAACACATCAAGCCTCACTCAATGCTCGCATAGAAAAAAGATCCTCGGAGAACATTTGATGATCTTGTAAGCTGTTCGCGCCTAATTACCCACAATTAAACACCAGGCGCTAAAGGTGCAGATCTGCATAAAAGCCCGCGTGTTGATATGATTTTGCGTCGTATTACAAGCTCCTTAAGCAATTAACGACCCACAACCTGCACTTATCTACGTTACCAGAAGCAACAGAAATTCGCGCGCGAATTATCACGCGTCACTTAATAACACGTTGCATCCTAACTCTACATAATCGTCCATGAATGCAAATATCCACCAATACGAGACACGCATCCACTTCTAAAGTCCTAATCTCCACTGCGATACATCATATAGATGTGGTCATCGTCACTGCACAATCGACGAAAAAAAACTATAGCAATGATTCAAGGACGCGAACACTTACTTTCATCGTGAGAAACTGAGAATCGGCGTCACTGGGTTATCACGCGTGTACATGAAAGAACACGACATGACAGAAGAAAAAAATAAGTCAAGAAGTTGCGCGAGTCTCGCCTTGTTCGATAAAGGCCAAAAGCATGAGGCTGCGCTCAGTGGCTTATCAGCCGGATGAATCTTATCGGTACATATCTGTATGTGTGTATGTCTGTGAGTGCGTGTGATTCCGTGGAGATTATGTTTTTCTCCGCAATCAGCAAGGTTTCTGCTGATGATGATGGCCTGTTACGACACACTTTGGTAACGAGATATTCTTGATGTTTATTGTAAAATAGAGAGGGACTACTTTTTTTCCTGCATTGACTTTTTGTCAGAAATGATATGTGGTGCTTTAAATTTCGTGACGTGTTTTGGGTTGAGTCTTGAAATGTGGATTTATATTTTGCTAAACAGCGTAAGTCAATATCTTATTGTTGCATTTCTGCACTAATGAAAAAATTATCGAATCCGTACTGTAGTAAAATGAATGAGAAAACAAAATTCACTAAAAAAGCTACAAATCTTGATTCAATATTAATTATAATGATTTTTGTATAGTTTTTACTATTTTTATATTAAATTGTTTATAATAAATCATTTATAATAAACTATACAAGTTTAAAATTAATTGCAGCTTGTAATCATGAAGAGTCAGGAAAAATAATTATCTTATCTACATTTTCAAACATTTTAAATAACAATCAATCTAAACCGTTTTAATTCACTTAATGATTCTTTTACGTAATGCAACTTAAATAGTTGAATAAATTATTACTCTTCAAATGTGATTAATTGATGCACAATGCCATGTTATTAATTTCCCATTAGAACTGTTTATCTGAGGATATATGAACTTTTATCTTCCATCTCGCTCTACTGATTTGTTTATTTTTAAAGATAGGTCACTCTAAAAAGGGCAGTAGACTCTTTTAATTTAAAAACGCTAATCATGCAGTTTGATAGTCATTCGCGTCGTTAGAAATAAAGACGCGATAATTTGCGCTAATTTCACTTGTTAGCACGCGCATTCAAATGTAAACGAGGGGTTGAAGTACCTGTCGTGCATTCACTCCAGGTGAAGAAAGTGAAAAATATTACTACGTACAAATAGTGCACTAACTGATGCAGTTATGAGTCAATTTGAAAAAATAAATGTTGGCTCGTCTTTTTATAGTTTGTTGCATATATAATGACAACAAAAATACTGCCATTAGATAAGAATTTTAACTAAATATTGTGTATTGATAAGTCTTTAATTTAATCAGCTATTATTGCAGCACTTTATAAAATAATTTATGAATAATTTATTTTCTCGGCTTATATTGAATTAAATTGCACATTCTAGCTTTAATCATGACTCATAGTAAAATTTGCTAGTTAATGTATATTATTTTAGTGCTTACCGAGCGATAATATTATATTATAACTGATAAGCTATATTTCAATAAATGCTTTGATCAAACACCAGTTAAAAATAATTTTCTTTTTGCAAATCAATAGTCCCGGAAGGAAAATAGATTACATGGCTTATTAAAGTACTGCTTACGTCGACACTAATCAAAACTATAACTTTTGAAGAACATTTTTTTAGCAATAAGCATTTTTATTTAAATGAAATTTTTATTTGACTGTAAAATATTTCTTTTATTTGCCGATTTGACTATAATTTTGAACGTTATTTGCAGTTTTATACGTCTTAATTGTATTCAATTATTAAGATATTTTAAATTATAACATTTATATTTTTTGTACATATTTTTATTTCTATAAATTGATAACTAATATTTCTTTATAAATAAAATTTAGATAATTTTGCACATGGGTTTAATGCACGTATATGCAATGCTAATCAAATTCATTAATCAAAGACGTGAAAATATTCCATTATATTATTACCATGCATTTTTCGAGCATTTTCAATATTTGCATTTAAAATGTTCAATAAAATAACCAATAAATTGTAAATTAATAGTATTTTGATCCACGAACAACGTATACAAATTTTCTGTAGTAATCAAATATTGAGTATAACGCAATAATATTATTCAAAAAAAGACAGCATAGTTCTTACACAGTTTTAAATCCAACCTTCCTTTCAGCGCCGAATATCTATCGATCCCGGATAATGCATTAGTCTTTTAAAAAAGTTAACATTTGTTGCTTTTTTCTAAACCAAACTTCTTGCCTACCATGAATCATCTATCAATTCTGCATATTTTACTATCTATCGACTACCATGGATATCAAAACTGTACTCCTTCTAACAACTAATAAACCACATTCCAATACATTCTAACATCAAATACCAGAGCACCACTCTAAAAAATCTGCCCTCCAGAACATCAATCCTTCCCAAAGCAAACCAGCTCAATCCCTATTAAAAAAAGGAAAGTCAGCATTTCTTACATCTTTTTTTCAAATCAACTTCTTACATTCCTCGAACTACTCACTCGTAAAAACGTATCGAAACGTACATAACGAAGGCAACACGCATATAATGTGCAACCGCGATCGTGGACTTGTTGCACGGTGCAAGAGCAGCGGCAGCGAGATACGCGCGGCGCATGATAATGGCTGACACTCGTCCCCTAACTGCCTTTGAATTATGGCGTCGTTGCGCGTCGAGCTGTTGCTGGTGCAAAGTGCGCGATTGGTCGTTGCGGAGTGCATATAGCCTCGAGGCACGCGCGAGAAAGCCTTTTTCCTTCGCTCGGGTAGCGCGTAGTTTTCCGCTGCGAGTGAGCGATCGGTTTGTTAGCGTGATCGATGGTGGATCGTTATTTTAGAGGATATGTGGAGGAGTTGTAGAGTGTGATTGGTTGGGTGGTTAGTTGTTTCCTGGTTTTTAGAAAATTGGAGATTTTGAAGAAACATTCTTTGGCATCTGGAAGGAAGTACACTATAAATGAAAATATGTCAAAATATTTTACTACTTTCATTTCCAATGTTACCTTTTATATAGGCATGAATTGTTACCTACAACATTTATTTTGCTTTTAAAATCGGTACTTCTAAGAATAGGGCTACGACAACTCAAAATGATATACTTTTATAAATCTAATTAAGTAATGTAAAATTTTATGAATTACAATTTTATACGTGATTTTATTTATTGTATTATAGTGACCAATCTTTTTAAACCAATATAAAGGATTTTTATTTTCGTATGAGTTATTTTGTGTACAAACATTAAATAAAAAAAGCTATTTTTTAAGTTATTATAGGCTCGTTTCGAAGGTATGAAATAACGAGTATTCAATAGATATAAACGTTGTACCAAAAATAAGAGCAATGTAAGAGATATATATTTTTGCCAATTTATATAAATCGGTAACAAAATGAAGGGTGCTTTCGACTATAAAAATAATAAAAAGAATATGTATAAGTTCTAAATCATATCTATAACAAAGATACTATAAGTCAGTTTGAAATTCGGCACCGACTTCGAAAAGGTTTATATCGATTATTATTTTATTCTTTTTAGAGAATTTTTCGAAGTCGGTTCGTTTTCTTTTTAATTTTCTTTTTCTTTTATACTTTTTAGTTGTACACCCGACCCTGAAAACAACTTTTCGAATGTGCCGTGAAAGAAGCTAGTGACACCTAGCGCTGGCTAACCTAACAAGGTTCACACTTCAAAGGAAGTTATATTTGTCAACCCATCAATAGGCTATCAACGCCGAGAACGTCATAAACTACGGCGCCATGGTTCATGAATTTCAGAAATGCAACTCCGTTCGAAACATGAACCTTGTTAGGTTAGCCAGAGCCAGATGTTACCAGCTTCCTTCAATTTGAAAAGTTGGTTTCAGGTTCGGATGTACCGGCCAAATTTAATTTTATTTATCCAAATCCAAAAGTTTATCCAAATCGGTTCAGTAGTTTCGGAATAATCGGCGGACGAACATAATAAAACGCCAGCACTGACCTAATACTGGCTCGATAATAGCCCAGTATTGTACTGGGACCACCATGGGATCATTCTTTTTCATTCGAAAAAAAATTTATCCAAAACGGTTCAGTAGTTTTGGAATAATCGTCGGACAAACATAAAAAGAAAAAATACAGGTGGAATTGAGAACCACCTGCTTTTTCGAAGTCGATTAAAAATAATGATATTAATTAAAAAATCTTAAATCACTAAGTTAACAATTAAGATGGCTTCAGCGGTGGGAACCATCTAGTGAGGGTCCCACGGAAGCTTCATTTTTTTATTAATTTTGGATCAATTATCTGATTTTAATTTTATTAAAGAACATTATAATCTACTTCTGAATGTCTATAACAAAAGATTATTCTTCAAGCCCATAAACAAATGCTAAATTGTTGACTTAGTTTTCGGTGCGAATGCGCTGAATCACGTTTTTACCGTTTATCCTCAATATCTTTTTTATTTGGTCGTTAACACATAATTATGATGACGTCATTAGATTCTGCATAAAAAAATCTTTAATTACATATTGTTTTTGTTAAGAAATATGTTTTTATAATTTAATAAGGAGTTGTAAACGGGCTCATCCCATAAGGTTATGTGTTAAATGTGACTTTCTATAAGTTTAGAATTTTCAATAATTTGGTCGAGGTCCCTTGATTTTCTTTACACAGATCAATACTATATTATTCAAAGAACGTTTTTGGAAAGTTTCAAAGACATATATGTTTTTTTAAATAGTTGCTGAAGCCACCTTAATAAAAAAACAGTATAGGCGATTCAAAATATTAAAAAGTCGGATATACGCGAGTTGTAGTTTATCGAAGAAAATATGTCCGGATAATAATTGAATAATAAATAAAATATATAGTGTGAACTAGTGCAAGAAAATTATGACACGACAAAAATACATCGTTCAAAGGGATTTCCGAGAACACGCCAGCAGCGGAAAAGTGTCACTTAAAGCCAGACTGTCTGGCATTCCTAAGCATCTTCATCTCTTAGCTCAATTTCCGTATAATTTAGAGAGACCTTTGCATCTTTAGATTAGTGTATTTAATTAAAAGTGAAATTGAAAATAATATATAATATTATATTTACTAAATGAATCATTTCAAAACGTTTTGTACTAACACTTTATTTTCTTTCTATAATTTATTATTACATAATTACTTATTGTTTATATACTGATACATAAAAAGTCTTATTTCTATCATAAAAAAGGAGTGTATAATAGAGTAAGATAAAGAAGTTTGATAAGTCAGTCTTCACGAAATTGAATTATCATAATAAATTGAAGATGGTCATAAATGGCCATAAATTAATATGAATTACACTTAATCCGACCACTTAGATGATGCTGATAATATTTATTTTATGAATTCAAGTGTTGTATACCATGTTTCTAAGTGATATGCAAATCTAAACTCACTCAACAGCTCGTAATAAATATTGTTTATCTTGAATATAAGCAAATATCGAGTATTTATAAAAATGCAATACAAGTGGTTTTACTAGTTTATACTACATTAAGAAATATTATATGGCAAACATTACAAATTATACCGCAAAATTTACTACTTCTTTTTCTACATTAGAGATATACTTCATTTTTTATTTATAGAAATTACCATACTTACAATCAATATTATAATATACATAGTAATTATAATTTATTATATATATATATATATATATATATATATATATATTTATAATAAATTATAGTTCAATTAAAAATTCCTAAAAGGATTTTAAAGTTTACTATGTATATTATAATTTTGATATAGCAATATAAGTTTATAAGGGCCCAGTAAACTTCAACAACATACGGCCCTGTGTAGAAGAACTATACGTCAACTACATTGTGAAAAATTGTAAAGTAAAAATTATTATTTTTGTTTTATTATAAAGAATATACTTGATTTTTGTACCAAATTTACAAATTTGTATATATATATATATAAATCTGTAAATTTAGTAAAAAAATAACATACAAATAACTTGATTTTTGACCTTTAATTTTTTTCAAACTTTCGTTAAAATAAAATTTATTTCATGGATTCGGTTTCCTGGTATTTAGATGCGTATCTCCTTTTTTGAGAAGAGATGTAAAGATCATCCGAAGAATATAAAAAAAGTATTTCAAATGGCTCTTGGTGTACCTTAATAGATAAATAATTTCTCTTTTACAACATTTTCAGTGCATTGTACATTCTTTATCATAAACAGTATTTCTTATAAGAATTTCTTGTATTTTATGTAAAAATATTTCTTATGTTACAAGACTTTTTATTTCCACTATCTGACATAAACTGTCCTAAAATTTTGCAGAATGCATGTCAATAACCAAACTTTTAATTCAATTTAATTTCATATTGTAATATTCGCCTTGACAAAGGTTAACACTAGTGCCACAAGTAATGTTGAATTCTCATAAAGTGACGAAAGTAGGAACTACAATAATTATGGCACTTTGTATTGCAAAGATAGGAGGAATGACAATTACATTATACCGAATAATATCTTGATATATTTTTATAGAAAATAATGATTCATATAATATTTCTTGGCGACGAAAAAGAGTTTTCACACCGAATATTTGAATTAAATACTGTAAACATCATTAAAAATGATAAAATGAACATTTTCTCTATATTCACAATGCACTGTACCATCATTATTGTACTTCCAACTTTCGCCACCTAATGGGAATTTAACATTAATTGTAGCGCCCCTTACCCAGGCGTAAAATTTTAAATTTCACCAATAAACCTCCTTAAATTTGACACTTCTTTCTATGAAATACAAATACTTATTAAAAAAAAATCAAGCAAACCCCTTACGTACACCCAAAAAAGCTACAATCTCCCCCGTCCTACTTAAAAAACCTCTCGCACGAATTTCCCTGCAAACACGAAACCTACTTCTCACACAAACCCAAATCCCTATCTCGACACCTGCACCCTCCTCTACCTCCCACACCAACGAGCTGTCCACTTCGCGCCTGCGCCTCCGTTTCACTCGCTGCACGCCTCGCACAACATAATTCTTCCGGTCGCGCGCGCGCGCGTGTCTTTCTTCGCCCGCCGCCGGTCTCAACGCCCACATCTCGCTCGGGCTTAATTTTCTCGAAAGCATCAAGAGCCGCTCGCGCGCGCGAGCTTGTTATGTGTAGAATGTCTAATATGCGGTGCGCGTGTGTGTGTGTGTGAGTCTCGTATGGTTCGAGCGAGTCGTTGGACTCGATTGGCCGCGAAGCTGATGCTGATGATGATCTCTTAGGTGATTGTAGCGTGATGAATTGGGCTTCGTTGGAGTTAAAAAAAATGAGTGTGTCGCGTGTACGGAAATTAGCTTGGCGATTTGTCGTGGCAGAGTTTTTGGGTGGGAATTAGTTAGTGACTGCGAGATGATTGTTTTAATGACTAATGCTTTTTTTGATTATCGATCAGGTGAGTATCTATAGCTTTTAAAAATTAAAATCGAAACAAATATAATTTTTGTAAATTGAATGGCTTTTTTTAACACAGTATAAAGAGCTTTACAATATACGCTTAAATAATAAATTATTTATTACTTATCAAAAATTATCTTTTTCGGCTTATACATAAAATATTTAAAAATTTTAGTTGAATTGAATTAAATGTATATATTGACAGATAAGAGTTCTAAAATATTAAAATTAAATAAAACATGTAAAATTTTACAGGACTGTAATAACTTATTTTTATCACAGATCTGTAAAATCTTCATTCATAAAATAGTAAAATATATATCGTGTATTTCTATAACTACCAATATTTATTATAGTATCTGACATCACCGACACTATTGGTTGCTCTGAAAGTGAATATTTAACTTTCATATCGGTGCAAAAGCGAACGTATTTTGTTTTTAAAAATGCCATAGAGTTGATGCTTTAACGGAGGACTGATTTTATCGCATTTGACCACGAACTCAAAATTAAATCAGAAGTCCATTGACTGCAAAAATGATTCATCCACACTTCAAATTACATAGAATTATTTTAGTTACTGTTGTTTTATTCGCGTATAATAGCATAAAATGATGACAATGCCACGAAGGTGACACGCTTTGAAGGTAACATTTAGAATGGTTTTCTTTGGATAATTTACAATAATTGGAATATTTTTCCAATTTTCACTAATAGAGCTTTTACAGGAGGATAATATTTTACGAATCCACGTATAATATTTTAGAGTTTATTGCTTTGACAGTACATAAAATATGGTGCCATGAAATCTAATAGTCTCGTAAAAATGTCCCATGCGAGCTCACCAAACATAAATTAAGGTGATGCTAAACCCCCCTATTGTCGTCAAATATGGGGAACCACTATTTTCTTTCAATTTTTAAATTTGATAAAATATTTCTCTGAAAAGTTGTTGTTTTCTATAGGGACAATAACGTTTCATAGAGATATTTACTCGAAATTGAAAATAAAATGAAAAAAGTGGTTCTTTGTATTTGTCGGTGACCGGTGGCTTTAGCATCACCTTAACATGAAACCTTTGTGCTTCCACAAAGATTTTCAGAAAATATCTCTGTGTGCGTTTATTTAATCTTCATGCGCTTTTAGCAATTTTTTCTTTTACTAAGAAAGTAACGCAGATCCAGGAAATAGATTTCGATTAGGCTTTAGAGGTGTTTTCTTCAATTTGTTAATGAAAGTGTAGCACACATAGATTGTTCCAATGGACCATCGTTTTCAAGAGATAAATCAATTGATCTTAATTGAACGTTAATTTAGTAAAATTAGTACCTCTACTCTAAACAATATCCAATAGTAAATAAAAGTAGATAAAAAGAGCTTTAATTTCAGATTCGTTTTCTGCAAAAATATTAATCTAGCTGTTTCAAAGTTATTATAACTATCAAATAAAGTAATGAAAAAAACATCAAAATTCAAGGATTTACTGTTTTATTATATTCGGTGATTTTCGTGCAATTTATAACCAATTTTTGTAGTTAATAACTTCCATACAAATTGATATTTTATTTCGGATTGAAACACCCGAACCCACTAGCGAACCTTCGTGTGAGCTTGCGTCTAGTTTCCGATAACACCTGGATGCAATTCGTGAATTCTCGGTGATGGCGTTAGTCCATTCAGTGTCCTTTGTTCATTAGCAGTCACGCGAAGATGAAGCTGCAGTTAGGTTTAATATTTCGAAGGCGGGCGCGGTGCTGCACGTCGGTTTTTATTAATGAAAGGAGAGTGCGCGCGGAGCGTTGCATGCGCTCGCGATTCCCGTGTATTAATAGATGGGTATATTTAAGCCGCGGGTTGATGGGCAACAAAGTGAAGGCAGATAATGGAGAGCTGGCATAAATGCGTTTTCGCAAAAGTCATTGTTAATTTAATTATAAATATTGTGAATGTATATTTTGGTTTTAAGCAAAGAGAGCGGATCTTTAATTGCTGCGCGTTTCGTTGTCGAGTTTGTTGCAGAAAATTGTATAATGACTGAGGAATTTTTATTGTGGTAGTATGATTATCATTGGCTGTTGGTTCACGATCTTGTATTGTTGGTAAGACCTATGAAATGTACAAATATGAATTGTTTAAGATTATCTATGGTATCTGCATTCAAATTAATTGTAAATACTTCTCTCATAAATTATATAATTAAACTAATAATTATATAGTTATTTAATTCAATCATGAATAATAAACTACCCTTCGATGTACATTAATAACAGTACATTATGTAACAAGGGAATATAGTCGAAGATTATTCCCGAGGGTGGGTTTACTGCCCGAGCGAAGCCAGGGCAGTAATCACCCGAAGGAATACTCGACTTTATTCCCGTGTTGCATATAGAACTTTGTTCCGGACTCAACTGTGGACACTTTATTAACTTAAAAAGAGGGACTTCCGGTAAAAACTATAATTTATTGAAAATGTATATTAATATAGAGAAAAATAATTATAATAATAATAATACTAAATGTATTTGCAGGAAAAAAGTAAATTTGCGGGAAAAAGTAGATTTGCGGGAATCATATGCTTACTTCTGTCCCGCGTTTGAGGTCAATAAAGTAGCAATTACGGTTGAGTCAGGAATAAACATTTTAATATGTTACAACTTTTAAAATGAAAAGAATATTAACGCGAAAAATTGTAAAGAATTCTTATCCAAAGATACGGGACTTACGCAAACGTTTCGATAATGCTTCGATAATATTTTTTAAACATCTTTTAAAAGATAAAAAAATGAATGCAAATAATTTTAAACAATCCTTATCCAAAGATATGAAAATTTGCAAATTTTTCGATAAACTGAAATGTACAAGTCATTCGAAGTTTTCTGTAACAAATTCGACAATAGCTTGCAAAATTGTAGCTGATGAAACTTATAAAACTTAAGGAACTTTTAGCGTTTAGGATCTCCTGCGATTCTCTAATTAATAATATAATTGGTTATCTCGTAATCATAGAATTAATCCAATAATTACACATTTAAGATCAAATATCAAATAATGAAGTCTCTTACGAATGCCATTAAATGTTCCATTAATCAAATTACATTTAACGCAAACAACTCTAAGCGGACCTCATTCAAAGCTACACGAAACTCGCACAAACTTTTTGACGAAACTTCTTTCAGCTCACATTTTACAACTGTTTACCGCAGATTACGCTCAAACTTCCTATCAAAACCTCTAGCCTTCTAGCTAGAAAAAGAGAAACCAATTACATAGCACGCGGCACATTTTTTTCTTCTCCTTATCACACGGAACATCCCGTCGAGCAAACCAAACGAAACGAGCTCGCGTTATACACAAAGCGAAGATCCATATAACTCGATCACCTGACGTAAACAACGCCGGTATCGCCGACTTACGTGACGATCATGTGCATCTCGACAAAGTCTCCGGCATGCACATGTATACGTGAATGAAAAATTACGCGCTCGTTAGAATCATGCACACGACGGATGAATCACGCACGCTCGCTCATGTACATATGACCCACAGAGACGCACACACAAAAAAGCGGGTATACCGCGTACATCGTAATTTGTTGTTGCACGAGAGAAGGTAACATCGCTCGAAATCATGATATTCGAATGTTTGAGAGAAAAAAAAAGAAGGAATCGCTTCCGCGTACCGGTATCTCTTCTTTTTTCACGTGAGATATACGCTGAATCACTTTTGACGTTTTTGACAATACCCACCGTATACACGGCCATTGAGTCATTTTTATTTTCGTGTAGAGTGGTAACCTGCGAAAATGACAAACTGCAAATACGTTGTGTATTCGCTTTCGAAGTGGTACATATGCAGAAATTAAATGAAAAAGATGTCGAGTCGAGCGAAAATAATTGTGAGTTTCTTATTTGCTCGAATCGTGAATCAGTGTACGAACTCTTCGCTGAATGCCGCGCCAAGCGTCTTTTGACTCACTTTTATGTTTGTAGCGGTAATCTGAAAATTACAGGCTGCGCGCGCGCAACAGCTGATACCGGAGAACCGCGACTCCGCGCATGCAGGACTTGAATCGGCAAAGTTTCACTGTGGTACGCGCATATTTACTAATAATTCGATGTTAAAGCATACGCGTGAAACACAGTTATCGCTTGAATACTAAAAGATTGCACTAATTCAGGTTTGAAGAGTGGGTAATTCCTATACCGGAACACAACGCTATCTCAGATCAAAATCACAAACATTATGTGGATTGGATATTTTCCCCACTGAAACCTTTTGTAATAATAAAAACAATGTGGCTGTTCTCACGCGGTATAAAATGATTTGTTAATATTACATAGTCACTTGGTATAAATAGAACTGACTATTATTTTGGTAAGACTAATTACAAAGTGTTTTTTTATTTCAGTGTAGTGGTTTGTTAATTTTTAAAGAATATGTCTCAATTTAACTAAAAAACTTGTTCTAATAACTATATACTTTACCAATTTACTGTTTATTAATGAATACTCTTGTAATATATTTAATAAACAAACCATTGTTTAAAATAACAAAATACTGTGTGTTATATTTAGCGTAAAATAAACTAAGAACTTAATAAACAAATTTATTATAATAACAAGAAATGCCTTCAATTGACAAGCAATTGATCTTTGAAAAATATTCCTGTAAAATTACTAAACCACTATACTGCAGAACCTACAAAAGTACATCGTAACTACTAGCAACAAAAATAGTTAGTCCTATTTTTATCAGCTGACATTGTACTATAATATTCCATTATTTTCTTCGTGCATCTATCAAAATGACACCGCTTTCAAAGTATTCGAAAAAAAGTTTTCGACCCAGATCTCATGCTCACACACATTCACACAGTCACACACACACACACACACACACACACACACACACACAAGCTTCAAAACCTACATACCGACGTGCTAGAAAATTGCACGCGTGCCCGTCATGACACACGTGGATGGCCTACGATACATATAACTACTAGCGGCTGCTGCTGCTCCTCCTCCTCCCCCGCACAGCTCTGATCTTCGTCCGCTCTCGTGAATATCCACCACTGTCACACGTGTCTCGGCATCTTCCCCACACTTCACAGACCCACCGACAAGCCAAAAAAAAACCCTGCACTCTACATCACTCCGAGAGAAAAAGAGAAAGAACGACGTCGCGCCTACCTGCCACGCGGCGAGCTCGACGCACCGTGTCTTCGCGTGTACGTACGTATATATATATGCACGCACGACTCCGCAACACCTCGAGAAAGAGCGAAGAAGTCCGTGGTGTGCGAGCGCGGAAATCGAGATCCGATCCACCACTGAGGCGACGAGGCGCGTTTCTACATACACCAGCGGCAGCGAGTGCCGCCGCCGCTGCTGCTGCTCTCCTTTTTCTCTCTTTCTCGGTCTTTCTCTCGCTTTAGCGGTTGTTGCTGTGTGTTCGTGCGGGTAGGTGTGTATACATAAGCGTATATACAGCGGAGGAGGAACGGAGAACGCGAGCGTTGCGAGCGCCGAGCGCGACGCTCCTCGGGATCGCTTCGAATCGGAGCCGCGAGCGCGCCGAGCGCTCAGCTGCTGAGGCGGAGGCAGAGAGGCAGCGGAGAGTCTCCGCCGAACCGAGAGAGAGAGAGAGAGAGCAGACAGTTGGTGGTGTCGTGCTGGTACGAGAGAGAGAGAAAGAGAGAGAGAGAGACGACCCGCGCCCGCATGCGTGCGCGATGCGTGCGAGCTTTTGCCGTCTGCTAGATTTGATTTGTCTGTGTGTGTGTGTGTGTGTGTGCGTGTATGTGTGTGCATTTCATCGGTATTTATGTGTGTAAGAAAGTATATCATGTATAATGTATAAGCAACTGTGGTGAGTAAATTATGTGTTCAAGTGTGTACGTGTGTGTGTGCGTGTGCGTGTGCGTATGCGTATGCATGTGCGTGTGCGTTCGTGTGCATGTGCGTGAGTGTGTGTATGTGCGTGCGTGTGTGAAATACTGTGAATGTTTATGTGTATGTGTATGTGTATGTGTGTGTGTATGTGTATTTGTGCGTCTGATTTTTGTATACGTATAGCAGCTGTAAGAAGGTACAATAGTGAGTTTAATGTGAATTTTGTATTTAAATATTTGTAAAAGTGTGTGCATGCATGTGAGTGTGTGTATGATCGTGTGTGCATGTGCGTGTGTGTTTGATCTGTATTTATATATGTAATAAAACATACCACATAATAAGCCAGTATGTTGAGTAAGTTTTGGGTTTAAATATGTGCAATAGTGTAGGTGAATGTGAGTATGTATGCGTGCGTGTGTATATAGGTGTATGTAGGTGTGCATGTGATCTATTTAAACATGTATAAAACTTTAAGAAAGTACAAGAACAAGTTTAATGTGCATCAGTTTTTTTTAAGTATTCGTATATATGCGTGTGCGTGTGTATATACATATTAGTATGTGCGTGTATGCGTGTGTGTGTGTGTGTCAGTGTACGTAAAGGTGTATACGTGTAATTGGTGTACGAGTACAAAAGCAAATGTGTATAAGTTTTGTATTTTAATAGTTGCAAAATTGTATATGTGTATATTATGTATGCGTGAAAATGCACGTGCATAAGAAAGTACATGAACAACTGTGCATAAGTTTTGTATTTAATAGTATGATAAAATGTTTATAAAAATATGCGTATGTTTCTGTGTATGTGTTTGTGTGCATAGATAATCGTATGTGTAGTCTGTATCACTGTTCACTGCCAGCGGCGCGTAAGTTTGCATATATGTGTGCACATGCCTGCGTATCTTACATTTTTGACGCGCGATTATGTGTATGCACGTTCGTTTTGCATCCGTGCATAAGAAACCGCACGATACAGAGAGTATTGCATGTCTCGCGCCGTCCTTGCGTATAAGTGTATGTGTGCATGTACATTTTACTTTTATGAGTATTTAAATACTTAACAAGCCAATGTAAAAAGACCAGCATGACATATATTACGCATCT
Organism: Gastracanthus pulcherrimus; assembly: GCA_949152435.1. Classification (NCBI taxonomy): domain Eukaryota; kingdom Metazoa; phylum Arthropoda; class Insecta; order Hymenoptera; family Pteromalidae; genus Gastracanthus; species Gastracanthus pulcherrimus. Next base: position 12,123,792 of record OX424575.1, read on the forward strand.
TTCAAATTGTATATACTTGCGTGTGTGTGTGTATGTGTGTGTGTGAGTATATTCTTACGAACGTATATATTCATCTCTCTTTATCTGCTGCCGCGCACGCATGGTTAGCTCGAGGGGTCACTACAACAATAATAGCCTCCTCCACCGCGAGTATCTTCGCTCTCTCTCCGTCCTTATTTCACTCGAACTTCGAGTTCGTCCGTTGCTCGTGCGTGCGTGTATGTATATATGCGAGTGGCGGCTCGGCCGGTTGGCACAGTAGTAACGGCCGAGGACGGTTAGGCAGACGCGCGCGCCGTCGGGCGAGCGCCGCATCAACTCCCTGTAATATGTACTTCGCCGAAACCTGTGTGTGCATGTTTGTTCTTTGGTTCTTTTTGATTTTGTTTTGTGTATACGTTACCTCTTTATCTCACGTGTATTGAACTCGTCTTGTATATTTGTATGGAGGAGGTGTGCCTGTACTAGAGACAGTAGTACTCGCCTGACATCAACTGTTTAACATTTTAGAAAATGTTTGCGACCAAAATAAAAATCCTTTTGAGTCGTTTCCAGAAATACCAATATTTGTGTATGTGTATGTGTGTGTGTGTGAGTGCGTGCATGTGTATGTGTGTATGTGTGTGTGTGTGTGTGTGTGTGTGTGTGTGTGTGTGTGTGTGTGTGTGTGTGTGTGTGTGTGTGTGTGTGTGTGTGTGTGTGTGTGTGTGTGTGTGTGTGTGTGTGTGTGTGTGTGTGTGTGTGTGTGTGAATATGTGTATCTGTTGGTATTCTTGTGATTGTGTATGGTATATGTGTGTTTCTGTTGGTATTCGTGTGAGTGTGTGTGTATATATATGTGTGCGTATGTGTGTGCGTGTGTACGTGTGTGTATGCGTGTCTGTGGGTGTTCTTGTATGTCTGTGTAGCTATTCTATGCCTAAAAATTAGTTGATATAATATACTGAAACTGTGTGTAAAAGCTTAATTTGCAATTAAAAGTTAGACTTTAGTATACATTTTAGAACATATTAGTATAAAATTCTCATGTGCAAATTTACTTTATAATAACTTATGTATTTTGTCGAATCCATCAACTGATATTGAAATGATATAATATATGTATGATATGACTGATACCTCTTTGAGAGAGCCGAGTGCCAAATCAGTTGGCAGCATTTTTTAACTTATATTTATATTTTTACGTCTAGTGCGAATTTGCGTAAATATTTTATAATATAAATTTAAAAAAATTATTTGCAATAGGTCAATTTAAAGCGGCTCTACAAAATATTTGTATTTTGATCGTAGAATGTTTCTTAATATTGAAGAATTTTAATCAGAGAAGAGCCGAGAGATTAAAAACTTTTAGGTTGAAGTCAGTCAAGGACACACATAAAAATAATTTACTGTAACAGCTAAACATTTTACTGGAAATAATGAAAGTGGTATAAAGAAAAAACAGCAACGTCATTTGTCGACTAAACATCTTTGGTATAACAACTAAAAACTGTCATATTTCATGTATTTGTGTTTTATGCAGTGTTATTTTCTAAAAGTTCACTAGGTTGAATAAAGTGAGTATTCCAAGTTCCAGCTAAAAATAATTCAATAAAAAACATTTTATATGTTACTTCCGCAGTATTCTCATTAATTCATCCTGTTATGAGTGAAGAGTGCAATCAAAAGACAAATAATTGCTTCAGTTTAAATTTTTCGGAGACATTTTAAGAAAGCGTTTTCGGATGGTTTGGTGTTGGTATCGGGCTTGCGACCCGCTATTTGGGTAAGGGCAGTAATGTAATAAAATGTGTATATGCATTAAAATAAAAAGTTTTGAAGAGGACGTTACAGACGCTAGCATTTGCCGGTCCACACACTTGTACACTATCTTTTGTCTCTTACACAAAATAGGAGCCAGCCATATGATATACCTGTCAGAATTAAAAATGTATGCCATTGTTAATAGGCACACATGTCAGTGTTGTCAGTACTTGAAACACTTATACCATATTTAAGATTATGGAAAATATTATGATGCCTGAAATTAAAACATATGATGGGTGCTCATAACTGTGACATGTACAACATGTTGTCATACAATTATATTCTCTGTATAATAAAGTTTGGTTATTAATGTGTTGTTAGATTATTGAGTTATTGGATCGTTAGATTATTGGGTTATTAGATTGATGGGTTATCGGGTTACTCGGTTATTATACCCTCTATTCCCTTATGAACGTCCTGTATACACGGAAAAAAATGCGCCGTGCTAGCTGGAAACTACGGCTATTTTAGTCTGAGCGGCTCAAGTAGTAGGTAATACATGGCGCAATGCCATCTCATTGGTATAGTCCTGCACTTTTCAATACAATGATGGACTGTTATACACATACTCCGAATTCACTCGTTTTATTGATTTTATTGTAAAATCTTGTGTATTTAAATTTAAAATTATACTTTTTAAATATGTTGATCATTAACTTTCACAGAATTAACGTGAAAAAGTATAAAACCCGAACGGTTTATAAATCTCACCTCGCTTTTGTGTCAATCTGTCTGCTTCTCTACGGCTGGAAAGTCCTGTAGAAACTAGAAGTGTTTTGCCACTTACGAGCACGAGGACTTCAAGGTCAAATATAAAATATTAAATTTAAAATTTAAATACAACATTACATATAAATATATATTACATATAATTACATAAAACTATATAAGTTTTTATATATAATATTATTAATATATAATTAACTCTTGACAATGCAACAATCATTGCTGCTACCTGCCTTCAAAAATTAAAACAATAACTGTCCGTTTGATTATAATACATTGTATTTGTGGATTTAAAAATTATTTTCGATCAGATAGACGTGCATATTTGTGGCTACTGAGGAGACAGAGACACTGATTGAGTGACATTTTAAACTAGTAAATTAAACTTTAACAAACTCTGACCGCATACAAAATTTTCATGTTAATTTGTACTTTAAGTAGCACAATTTTAAAATTACCCTATTATTACATAAAGACAGTTATATTTAATTTACTACATAAAATTAAACTAAAAGCTTGCCATGGAGGGTACATTTGAGGTATATTTTTGCTGCTTATGCTACTTTTTTATGCTGAATATGTTATTTTATATCATGGATCTTTAAGTAAAAGATATAATAATTCCATAATCACGTGATTTGAATTATGAAAAGAATTTTCAATAGCATTTATAAGATGAGCCATCAAAAAAGACAGTTTCGTGAAAATCACCTGTATAGAGTATACTGGCCGTTATTTGCTACATGCATGGATTCTTCTTTTTTTTTCTTGGAGAGCAGGTGGTGGCGATGATGATAATAAAAATAGCTTTTCGTGAAATTCGTTCTATTTTCGACGACTCTTCCTTTTCACTTTCTTGAGCTGTCGTCGGCATGTCAGCACGTATTGCGCTTTTTGCATTTCTTTTGTGTAGAATATTTGTTTTGTATATAATCGCACGAAATTATGTATTATTACGCTCGTTGAATGTGTAAAAGTACGTATAATGTATACGTATGCCAGTGGGGCTGTTTTAAAT